>CM048751.1:361915648-362495648 GCA_026315105.1 Locusta migratoria | reverse complement strand
TTCCCACCTCAACCCTTTTCACCATCCTCATTCTTCCCAACCCTCCTACACTCTGTATTCATCTCCTATAACCTCCTCTTGTCTGCTCTCCTCTTCTATCCTCACTTTTCCCTGCTCTCCACTCACCACCTCTCCTCTCCTCTCCTCTCCTCGCCACTCCTCTCCTCTCCTCCCCTCTCCTCTCCTCTCCTCGTCTTTTCGAACCCTCCTAAACTCTGTACTCCTCTCCTCTCCTTTCCTCACTTTTCGCCTCCTCTCCTCTCCTCACCTCTCCTCACCTCTATTCTTCGATCCTCTCCTCTAGATTCCTCTCTTCTCCTGTCCTCTCCTCTACTCTCTTCCCCTCTCCTCTCCTCGCCTCGCCTCTTCTTTCCGCCCCTCTGCTTGACACTCATCTCCTCTCCACTTTTTTGTCTCCTCTCCTAACCACTACCACCCTATCTTTACCCCTCCTCTGCACTCCATCCCCATCTCCCACACACTCTCCCAGTTCTCACCCACCTTACACCTTCTCATCCATCCTTGCCCTACCCAACTCCTCCTACCCACACTCCTCCCTCCCTCTCCTCTCCTCTCCTCTCCTCTCCTCTCCTCCCCTCTCCTGTCCTCTCCTGTCTTATCCTCTCCCCCACTGTTCTCTCCTCTCCTCTCGTCTGCTCTCCGCTCCTCTCCTCTCCTCTCCTCTCCTCTCGTCTCGTTCCCTCTCAGCTCCCCTCCTCGCATCTCCTCACCCCTCCTCTCCTCAACACTCCCTACCTCACCTTTCGTCACCCTTCTTTACCTCTTGTAGCTTTTTTCTTCCTCTCATCTCCTCAAATCTCTTCTCCACGCCTCTCCTCTCCTATGCACCTCTATCCTGTACCCCCTCCCGTCCTGGCATTCACTCTCCTCTCGTCTCCTCTCCTCCCCTTTCCTCTTCACGCCCCTCCTCTAATCTCCATTCCGCTCCCCTCCAGCCCCTATACTCTTCCCTCTTCTGCCTTCCTCTCCTCACCCCTCCTGACCTCTTCTTTTCGAACCCCTCCTCTACTGTCCACTCTTCTCCTCCCCTTTCCTCCCTCCCAATACTCCCTCCCCACCATTCCTGTGCTCCCTTCTCCTCACTCCTAGTCTCCACACAACTCATCACCTCTCCTCTCATCTCTTCACCTCTTCCTAGCCTATCTCTCCCTCACCTCTCCTCACCTCTCCACTCCTCTCCTCACCTTACCTCTTTTTACCTCTCCACCAATCTCCTCTCCAGTCTTCTCCTCACCACTCCTCTCCTCTCAGTCCCTGTCCTCTCCTCTCTTGTCCTTATCCTTTCCTTACCTCTCTCTCTCTCTCTCCTTCGTGTGGTGTGTGTGTGTGTGTGTGTGTGTGTGTGTGTGTGTGTCCATTACCTTGTTAATAAAAAAAACGTTCTAGACAACAACCGCCCCTGCTACACCTCTAGCATCATTCAGTTCACTCCTCTTCTCTTAACTACTTGATCTTTCTTCTTTGGTTATATATACCCTCTCAGGCTTGGATCAGTACTAACATGCAGTATCTCTGACTTCCACACTTGTCAAATACCACCTTCATGACCTAGGTGGTGCATTACCTTCCCCTTCCTTTTTTTTTTTTTTTTTTTTTTTTTTTTTTTTTTTTGTCACTGTCAGCGGTAGAGCACAAAGTATTGGCCAGCCAATGTATCTCTTATGAAGAATAAGAGGAAAATTTTCATCGTTAATATATTACCGTGATATTTGGCTGTAAAAAGCGGTATATTCACTGATAGGTTGAGTTCAGGCCACTCTGAAAGTGACCACCGTTTTTAAGTAATCAGCTCAGAAAAAAAAACTACTTGCATATTTCATAGTTTGCTATCTTCGTCTGATAAAGGGTTGTGTAAGATACCTGCTATGGGAAGGTATACGTTTCATATTCAAATGTACTGTGAATTTGAGACCAGTGTCAAGCTAGTCAGGCAGGGGTCATTTATCTTTGTTTGCAGGCTTATTTTTCGATGGGAGTACTATCGATATTGGAGACGGTTATAGTATTGTTGCCAGGAAGTAAGGTTGTGATTATTGAGAGTGCTGACTTTGCTAGGCGCGCGGATGAGATTGTAGAAGCGTGGGGACCGTGGTTGTGTGCAGTTGACGTTCTGGCAGAGTAGCTTAGGAGATGAGATTTTGAGACTTGAATGCTGAGCCAAGCTGTTTCTGTAAGATATGGAGACGGAAGGAATAGATGACGTTGGAGAAACGATCTTTTGAAGTTTTTATAAGGTAAAGTTTTTCATGAAAAACTTGGCATGTTTCTATGGCACAACTTCACATTGTTAGATTGAACTGATGGTAACAGTAACGGTCGGTAAAGATCTTGCTGTTAGCTTGTGGTCTAACGATTCCATGCTACGGACCCCTTTCTGTGTTAGGAAAAGTGTTTATTGTAATAGTTTAGTTTTGTGAATGCGTATTGTATTAAATAGGAATATCATGGGTAGTTTTCTTGAAATATTGTATTGTTGTAACATTGAATCGAGTTAAATTTATTAACAGTAAAGAAATGTTTATCTTTGTTTAAAAATAATTTTTGTAGGCAAATTAAATATCTTAGTTATATCTTTCCCTGAAAGATTTTAAAATACAAAACATGACATAGTTAGTAATTTTCATGAAGTTACATCAGTTATGATATAAACCAGATATTTCATTTTTAATTATTAGTTCGAGTTTCTTAAACCGATTACCAGTTTATCTCTCCTCACATTTTTATTAAAAGTGTCATAGATGTTTTCTGTAGTTAGCTTTCCAGTGGTTAGTACAGCAGGAAGCAGTTTAGTGCAGCGCAAATTTATGCAGTGTGGAGGAAAAAGAAAAGAAAAAAAAATCGGATTAGTATGTGAAAGTAATCGAAAAGTGAAAGTGAGTAAGAATCAGTTTTTGTTGTCGTGCTGACAGTTCAGTATGATTTACAGATTTCAGGGTAGGACAATTCATACAGTGTTCAGTTCAGGTTAACATGTGTTTGCACTGAATCAGATTGCATTGATAAAATTTGTGTTAGTTACATTCCGTTAAAGATTGTTAGTTCACTCAGAAACAAGTTTGTAGGGCCAGTATTATTTACACAGTGATTTTTAGTATCAGTCATTTTCAGCCAGTTAACTTTGTTACGACATTTTCATACAGAAACAATTAGCAATTAGTGTTTCATTATAATAAACAATACGCAGTCAGATAGGTTTTGCCGTACCTTGACATTCACATAGAATACATTAAAAAAAGTACGCAGTCAGATTAACATAACGTTGTGCAAAGGCATTCAGGTAGAACAAGGTCAAACACATTCAGCTACATTTCATTCAAGTAGCATCAGTCAGTTACATTTTTTCTTAGATCAAATGGTAAAACACATAACTTTGGCAGCAGACGTAAATTTTGTAAGAGAGGACAAGCAAGAAACTGTCAGTTGCTTTTACTTTTGTTGTTCATTAGTTACTACGTAGTACCGTATTTTAAAGTGGTTGCAGAGATAAAAACACATTGCGTATTTGAACTTAGGTCATATGTAGTAACTTATGAAATTCATAAGAGATATGGAATATTGTTCAAAACTGAGAGGACAACGATATCTTTTTGTGTTTTCGAGATATTGGTTCCAGTCCAGCGGGCGAACAGTAAAAGCTGAAAGTCTCTATAAGAATCTGTTAAGATTTCAAGGGTGGAGGGGTGGTGAGGTTCACAAAAAAATCACTATCAAGGTGACTGATTCTTGTAAAACTCACCATGTCTTTAAAATAATACCAATGTTACCCTGTAAATTTACCAGAACAAAATAGTTCATGTAAATTCTATAGATTATTTTGTACCATTAGACACAGTATTAATGAAAGAATGGTTCGTACTGTACTTTGTCTTAGTGCAGAAACACAACAGCAGGTTATCTAGGGAGGAAGTGTCACGGAAAGCATAGTAGAGTTGGAGTGAGAATCGCTAAAAGAAAGGTACTATTCGTTGCGTCGAGACGTATTTGCAAAATTTCTTTCTCCGACTTTCTCTTCCAAATCGGAACATATTTTATGTAATGAAATTCCAATTGCTGCTTTAAATACAAGTTTATTTATTGCACTATAGGACCTATTTCGGCTTTAGCGTCATCTTCAGGTGACCGGTGAAAAATGTAACATTATCAAAATCATATGATCACCGTTATTGTAATTTCTATAACGAAATATACATACGTCAGATGGTCGTGACATTCACATACATCAATGGTTTTCGTGCTGTCAATTTATTTATTGCTTCGTAAATTTTATTAAAGCAAAATTTGTTATGAAAATATTTTACGATTTTCTTCTTGAAGTTTCCTGTTTGTCTATTATTAAGATAAAATTTGCTATTTGAGAGCTTGATTGAATGCATGATTGAAGAAGCTCGATGGTTACGGTTAAGCTCGTTGGTTTAAAGTGTGTGTGATTTTCAGTTCTTCAAATAATAATAATAATAAATAAGAAAGTGAATAATTCATTTTGTTCCCTTTAAAAGTATTACAGTGCTATGAATGGCGGGGAATACGGAGGTGGAAGTGATAGCAGACTTTCTGAAAACTTAAATTGGCAACTGTGCGCAATGTGGTACCGGCATCACACAATGAAGATCTCGCCATGGAAGTGCAAGAAATTGTTTCATCCAGGAAAAGAAGTAAAAATTACTAACAGAAAACGTGACAAACGCACAGCATCACCGACTTCAGTCAGCTCGGATAATGTGGACTGCGCACAGGCTAGTGAGTAGTGACCAGGATCACGTGAGAAACAGACTGACCGACTGACCGTCCGCCGGCTCAGACCGGCCGACGGGCGGCGAGGCGTCGCGCTCTCGCTGCTGCGGCCGGTCAGCAGGTGGCACTGCTGCCGCTGACATTATGGGCAACCTTGTCGGGGGTGCACCTGCCGTGCACGTGGGTATTGGAAATTAAACGTCACCCACCTGCACGATGCGGAATGTCGTGCCGGCCGCGGTGGCCGAGCCGTCTGCGGCGCGTCAGTCACAGTCTGTACGGCCACTACGGTCGGGGGTTCGAATCCGCCCCTCGGGCCTGGATATTTGTGCCGTCCTTAGTGTTTATTAGTTCATAAGAACTATGTATCGTACTATTCCATAATTTCGGAGATATATAGAGTTGTAAGCTTATGCGAATACTATCTACTTATATCATGGATAGAGTTTGTAGTAAAGGCGGAATAAAAGAAAATCTCGTGCACGATTGATCGGTTCTTCATTATGCTCATTATTTATGATGTCTCATCTCACGCACGGTGCGTCACTATACGATACAATTTCGAGGGAATGTTCAGTGGTATATGTACATACTGTCTGTAAAATGTATCATGAATGCAACTAGTAGTGTAGAAGTAATAAATTGTAACGTCTTGCCGGGTACTGTACTTTTACCGTATGACCTACGGCTTAGAACTAAACTATAAACTTCTTTCCTTTTCAAATCAAATGTTTGTTAAGGTTAACGGAGTTAACAGCGGGGTCATCAGTTCCTGAACGTACAAACTACTTATGAACTACCTTATTCTAAAGACGACACAAATATCCGTGCACGAAGGGGATCGAACGCCCGATCGTAGTGGCCGTGCAGAGTGAGTGGCGCGCCGCAGACCGCTCGACCACTCCGGCCGGCTTCTTTCCTTTTGATCATTTTGCTGCGGTTGTCAGCAACAAGTTTCCTGAAGGTCAGACTGAATAACGGGATTCTATTTGTTCACTATTAGCTGATGAGAGCACTTATCGACTTGCAACGAACTTCAAGTTTACTGCAAGTCGCCAAGTGGTCTCATACGCTAATAGTGGACGAGTGAACCCCTTTACTAAAGTTTCGCTGCAAGCGGTAGTTATTGTGACTCTTATTGTTTATGACACAATATCTCTTGAACTGTCATACATTGTTCTAATCCATACAGCTATTTTTGTCTGGCATTAAGTAATTTGTACACCAAGTTTGGTTGAAATTGGTCCGATAGTTTTAGAGATGTGGAATACTTCAGATTGATTTCGAATTTTTTTCGCGCATTTTATTATTTATGACGCCATATATCCTGAAACCTGACCAACGTTGGCAACATCCTGAAACATGTGCCACAGGTCGCTCTTACCCCGACAGCGATTGTTGCGCGGCGGTATGGAGTATGTGCACCAATTTGCTTGAAATCGGTCTGTTAGTTTAGGAAACGCGGAACACACATATAGGCCTAAAACGCCCATTTTTATAATATATATTGATACTGGTTTATGTCGCTATTGTGATTCCGGCTGTAGAGCCATTTTCAGGCTACAAGGCGTTTTATGTTTATATCTGATAATTGATAAACACTGTTTAAGGAACATTACCTCAATTTTCATCTTGTACTACAAAACAGCTTTACAATCGAAAACGCGATCGTGCACAAGGAATGAAAGCGAACAGAAGCTAACAAACATTAACAGACAATTCGCTCATGTTCACTGCCATTCTTTTGTACTTGTGATCAAATGTTAACGCTGAAAAGATGGGAGCGGAAGCGTCAGAGGACGAGCATAGCGTGCGAAATCTGTTAACACTATGTACTTCTTTTTTTTTTACAGTAATCATTAATATGTCACAAATTTGCAATTCTTTAGGGGCCCATATCTCGGGTTCTATTCATTGCAGAGATAAAGTGGCAAAGTTTTTGGCCTAGTGATTTTTTGTACACATTAGAAGAATGGGAATACTGCATCCTTTTTACAGTCCAGGATCAAAATCTAAAGTTTATCCACTTCCTGGAGCCCATACAAATTGAGCAATTCGGTCGGTTTCTGCACAGTAAGTGTGGGTTACAGTGGGCTGTACGCGGCTTATAAAAGCCCCATTTATTCATGAGTGGTTCCTGAGAAAAACCACGTAAACCCGTAATTTTTCGGTACCAAAATGGTGAAATGTTCATATTACTATTTCGATACTTTCTATTCATTGAAAATCGTTGAAATTTTTACATGTTCCTAAAATTATATTCTCAAATCAATTTTATTTTTTCGATATTTTCTTCCGTTATCAATGTACAGAGATTCAAAAAAATGTTCAAATGTTTGTAAATCTTATGGGACTCAACTACGGGGTCATCAGTCCCTAAACTTACAAACTACTTATGAACTACTTACAAACTAGGACGGCACAAATATCCATGCCCGAGGGGGGATTCGAACCCCCGACCGCAGTGGCCGTGCTGACCGTGACTGGAGCGCCTCAGTCACCTCGGCCACCGCGGCCGGCTACAGAGATTCTAAGTTAACCTAAGTGCACCGAAAAAAATACGTAACCCGATTTCAGCCGTTGTTGTACCGTGCGTCGCAAATACCGGGTGGTCAAAAACTCAGTATAAATTTGAAAACTAAACAAATCACGGAATAATGTAGATAGAGAGGTAAAAATTGATACACATGCTTGGAATGACATGGGGTTTTATGAGAACCAAGAAAAAACAAAAGTTCAAAAAAATGTCCGACAGATGGCGCTTTATCTGATCAGAAAAGCAATAATTAACATAACAAATTAAGACAAAGCAAAGATGTTCTTTACAGGAAATGCTCACTATGTTCACTATCATTCCTCAACAATAGCTGTAGTCAAGGGATAATGTTGTGAACAGCACTGTAAAGCATGTCCGGAGTTATGGTGAGGCATTGGCGTCGGATGTTGTCTTTCAGCATCCCTAGAGATGTCGGTCGATCACGATACACTCGCGACTTCATGTAACCCCAAAGCCAGTAATCGCACGGACTGAGGTCTGGGGACCTGGGAGGCCGAGCATGACGAAAGTGGCAGCTGAGCACACGATCGTCACCAAACGACGACCGCAAGAGATCTTTCACGCGTCTAACAATATGGGGTGGAACGCCAACCCTGCATAAAACTCGAACGTTCCAGCAGGTGTTTATCAGCCAAGCTGGGGATGATGCGATTCTGTAACATATCGGCGTACCTCTCACCCGTCACGGTAGCAGTTACAAAACCAGAATCACGCGCCATCTGTCGGACATTGATTATTTTGTTATTATTATTATTTTCAATAAAACCCTATGTCATTTCAAGCATGTGTGTCAATTTTTACCTCTCTATCTACATTATTCCGTGATTAATTAAGTTTTCAATTTTATACTGACTGTTTGACCACCCGGTATATAAATAACTAACCGTAGCAAATTCGTCAAATTTTAACAATATATCCTGTGGACATTTATCTGCAAACGCCATTTTTTCATTTTCGAAAATTTATACCCGTTATAAGAGACACCCGAACAACCACAATGTTTAGTCAAGAAAAGCGCCATTTGTGCTGAGACTGCTTTCAGCGCGCTCTGAAACTTATCACTCGATTTGACGAAATCTGCTATGGGAACAATTTTGATTTTATTCATCTTACAGAATAATGTTTTCGTTCGAATGAAGGTGTGATTTTCTTTCCTTTACTCATCACAGGTACTATGGAGCATTCAATTAGGTAACTTACTGCTACTTACTTTAAAGAGTTTGCAGAGGTAGAAACATATTGGGTAGACTTTTTGTATGGCTGATATTAGGTCATACCTAGGTGCCTATGAAATGTAGATAAGAAATGGAAATTTGATTTAAAATTGTGATCAGAGGCTTATTGTGCACGATAGCGCGCTTTAACAATATGTTCGCATGGAAAAATGCGATTCTTGAACAGTCGTAACCTGAGGAATATCACATCAGCAGTTTCTTTTCATAGTTTAGTAAATGTTAATATGCACGTAATCTTCGGTCTGAAGTGTAACTGTAGTTTTAACCAACGTAGCGAACATGTAGCTAGTTTTCTGAGTTTTGAAGTCACGAAAATATGTTTCTAGTCGCCATTTACTTACGTACATCACATATAACCTAAATTTTGTCTGTGGCGAAAAATTTTCCAATTTATACTGGTAATCATGACAGATCGACGTGCAGTGTTCACGTACCAAAGATTTTGCACGTTTCGTGGCTATATCCATATTTCCTATATATAAAAGCATAAAATTCGGAGAAGACATCGAAAAGTTATTTTAAACTGACAGCACAAGAATATCTCACTGCGTTCTCCAGAAAAGGCTACATATCCGGCGATAGAACCCACGCGGTCAGCCGACTTCTGCCCATTGCGAACTTGTCGGCCGTCAGCAAATATAGTTGTTCTAAGAAAATTATTCTTATTGGTATTGGACATCATACAGTCCAATGTTTTCTCTCTATAAATGTCTCAGATTATTTTTCCCGCGAAGCAAGGGTACTGCGTTCCAATAGTAAATATAAAGAAATTGTCAAATATTTACTGAAACAGATAATTTTTATCATATCAGCTGCATACCCAGCTGTAACAAGGAAAAGAAGGGAAACAGCTAAAAAATGCTCCTGCCGGAGCACAAAGAGGCAAATATGTTCCTTTTTAAAAGACTGACATAAAAGGGGGAACCATGTGCCTCAGTCCTCATTCCGCCTTCCTCACCAAAATTTTTGCCATGCGAACATATTTTCTTTATTTTGTCTTAGCCGGGTAAAAGAGGACTTCCGGCATCCCTAACCCAAGCCTCTTCACCTCAGAAAAACAACGGCAACCCACGTGCGTTTGACCCTGCTGGCCGTAATTTTGTCTCTTGATCAGTGGCGTAGCTATATCACCAAGGGCCCCGGGGCAAAAATGACATTGGGGCCCTCTTTACACTAATACTGTACAGATGCGAAACTACTTCATCATCAGCTCCTTACCGCCCACTGGAAGACATAATAAGGCAAACCTAAATACTACTAAGTAAATTATTATGTGTCACGTAGCGGATAATATTTAATCAACTCCCTAATATTCTAATTGTGAAAGTTTGTTTGTTATGTTTCCACGCAAAAATTACTAGGTGATTTGGATGAAATTTTGCAGAGGGACAGAGATAGAGTTGGACCTGGGTAGGACATAGAGATGAAAATGCTCCATGGGATATTTTTCGTCAGCGGTGACAGCAGGCGGTCTTTTGTCAGTGCCGACAACTCACTCTCGCTGAACTACTGCGCTGTTGGCTCATTTCGTTGGTAGTCCACTCAAAGGAGAAAAATAGGGGAAACATTCGTGTAGGATGGTTTCATCAAAAGTAAGTTGCCGGATTTTGTTTCATGAAGCACTTTGGATTGAGCCATGCCCCTACCAGGCTTCTTGAAGTATATGTTAGTGTCTGGCCAGGAAAAAGTAATAAGTAAAATAACTAAGTCGATATCTTTGCTAATTATCGTGACAGTGGTGTAGAGGGCAGCGTCTTGATGCATAATTCACTACTGAGACAAACTTCTAAAACTTCTGATCCGTGAATGTAATTGAACCTTTAACTGGCAGAATAAACAAATAGTGTGCGGGTAGAAATGTTTAAATGTTTGTAAATCTATCGAACCAAACTGCGTGGTCATCAGCCCGTAGCTTACAAACTGCTTAAACCTAGGTAAACTAACCTAAGGACAATACACACACCCATGCCCCAGGAAGGACTCGAACCTCCACGGCGAGCAACCGCGCGTTCCGGAGCGAGATGCTTTAGACTGCACGGCTACTTGTGCGGGTAGGAACGTACCTTAAAAGATTGCATCAAGTGCTGAACTCTCACCATAGTGAAGTTGTTTGTTTTTCACATACAAGAACTGAGCAGAATGCGGCGGAGGGTGTAGTGTTAGTATGAACGTAAATTGAAGAGCGAATAGTTCTTATGGTATGGGACGGCGCCGTCCCCAGAAAAAGCCAAAGAATGCCGAATCCATATCCCGCCTATCATTCCAAGTTAGTGTGTAGAAAGGTATGTACATTCTGTTCGGTATTCCTTTCAGTGTTCACGCATTTGTGGAAAATAAACATGCCTGTTTCCTGGCGCAACGCATTTTGTGGAAAATGCGCACTCTCCAGGTCTGTCTGCGCAATACGTCATCTCTGATTTATGAGGTGCACTGTGGAAGGGTCGGTAATTCCTTTTGCGACGTAAGGGGGTAGACCGAGTGGGGGCTCGCTGTCTCGCTGTTCGTTTCGCAGGCGCACAGAGGACGGCGGTGCCCGACCGTCTGACCACCCGGCCACTCCAGCGGTCTGCCCTGCCCGCAGCTTCTGCCCTCCAAGGGGGGGGGGGGGGGGGGCTTCCTACTGTCAACTGTCACATCCCCATGACATTGTATTTAAATATGCTGTTTACATTTGATATTTTGTCTTAGTCCATTCTGTTTAACAATAACTATATTGGCCGTTAATGTTTTATTTATAAACAACAGATCGATTTAAACCACATAGTGACCATCTTCAGTGTCCTTCAAACTATAGAACAAGATCATAAAATCAGTATGGAATTAAAAACAAATACAAAATGAACTTGAATACAATTTCAAATATACTAAACAGACAACATACATACCAAGCATTATGAATGCCCTGGATGTAAAACATAAAATTCAGTGTCAAAGTTTGAAATAAGCGCGCTGCTTACAAACGACATACAGCGGCGCTGTAGGGATGGGCGTTATTAACGCCCTCTATTACTCAGATATTCCACTAATTTTTATGCACTTTCAATCAAACAAAATAAAAATTAGAATGTATTTTTACACATAAAGTATATAAGCTGGATAACAAATAAAAATGAAAAATCAGAATACAGAAATATATAAATTATCAGGTAAAAGACAAGAGTATGATGCTAAGCGTCTTATGCCAGTTAATTCAACAGGAAAAGTTAAAAACATTTTAAAATTTAAATGAGAAGTATTAAGTATAATTAATAACACCCATCCCTACAGCGCCGCTGCATGTCGTTTGTAAGCAGCGTGCTTATTTCAAACTTTGACACTGCAATTTTATGTTTGCCGTTTTCAGGGCATTCATAATGCTTGGTATGTATATTTTCTGTATATTATATTTGAAATTGTATTCAAGTTCATTTTGTATTTGTTTTTAATTTCATACTGATTTTTTGATCTTGTTCTATAGCTTGAAGGTCACCGAAGATGGTCACTATGTGAATGAAATTGATCTGTTTTTTATAAATAAAACGTTAACGGCCAATGCTGCTCAATACATCTGGTGTGTTCATCATTGTGTGGTCGTTGAGCAGCATCCTGGAAATGGAATCAAACCTCAAAAAATAACTATAATAACATATTGGCTGCCAAAGGTATACTTGGGTTACCGACCCCAGGAGTGTGCTTTAGTTTGCTTGAAGTAAGCTATTTAAGTACAAATAAGTTAAAAAATTGCAATTTAGTACGTTAGTTCATGTTTTTTGTGTGAGTTATATGTGACTCACATGGCGCCAGAGTAAAGTGCCAGGTGTGTCTTTTGCTATGTCGCTAATAATTTTGGGTTGGTGCTACTGTAAGTCTTTCATTCCACAACATTATTTACGTACAGTTCTATTAGTGTTTTTCTGCATTGTTACTACAGTCTTTATTCAGTGTTGTTTGTTCCGTAACACAGTGATATTGTACCAGGAGAAAGTGTCTCATAGAAGTTATGTAGGTGAACAAAGACATGTACAGAAGCTTTAAGATGAAGTTATGGACATAAGTGAAGAAGATGAAGATACTACTGTAATGGAAAAATAAGAGGAATGTGTTGATGCTGAGTACTGTTCATGGAGAGGAAGAAGCTGAAGTTCAAACCAAGAGAGGCACAAAGAAAAAACCAGCAATGATAACTGACTATAATCAGTCATTTATAGATCTCTCTCGCCGAATGAAGGCCTATATTGTCTAAGGCGGGGTGTGAAATGGTACAGGAAGCTTGCAATTGAACTGTTGACAGGGTCAGCACTGGTAAATGCTCTTGTGATTTACATCAACAACAAGATCATCTCAATCACAGAATTCAAAGAGAAAAGTGACTTTGAGACTACTCCATACAGAAGATGCTGATGCCCCTGAGAAATCTCTCACCCTATTCACCGAGCTGCCTGCTTTTGGACATGGGAGCAACAAGTCATAGGTGTACGGAAAAAAGAAGAATGAATTTGGGCCGGCCGTGGTGGCCGAGGGGACTAAGGCGCTCCAGTCACGGTCTGCACGGCCACTACGGTCGGGGGTTCTAATCCCCCCTCGGGCATGGATATTTGTGCCGTCCTTAGTATTAGCTAGTTCATAAGTAGTTTGTAAGTTTAGG
Source organism: Locusta migratoria (assembly GCA_026315105.1). NCBI lineage: Eukaryota > Metazoa > Arthropoda > Insecta > Orthoptera > Acrididae > Locusta > Locusta migratoria. The sequence goes on along the minus strand of CM048751.1, from coordinate 362,482,480 downwards.
GACTGGTGACCCCGTAGTTAAGTCCCATAAGCTTAACAAACATTTGAACATTTGAACAATAAATTTGGTCGAGAGCAAGCTGTCACGGAATGCAAACAAACTACATGGAAATGTAAGAAACTGTGACTCATATTTTTGCGAAGAGTGTTTCTTCATAAGCACAGTGCATGTAGGTGGTAGAGACAGAAAATGGAATTATCCAATTTTTTCAGTCTGTTTCATTGTTGTTGCAATTAGAGTTGGAGAATGTAATGTAAAACTGTATGTGATATACAATCTACTGTATAAATAATATCTAACATCAAATAATAAATTATAAAAACAAGGAAACTCCAATATGACTAGGCCATGTGAGTTATATATAATTCATGATTTCAAGTGTCAATAACTACTCTTGGGCTCTTGATAACTGGAGGCCAGGAACATGATTTGTTACTGTAACAACAAGTCACAGCACGCTACTGTGAGTTACAACTGCACCACGGAGCTATAAATGGAAAAATGTCCGTGAGTTGTATTTACTTCACGTGGCCCAAAGAGAAGTCTTCCTGTGACTTATATTTAACTCACGTGGCAGTCAATGTGCTAAAACATAGTTTTCTAAAAGTTTGGATTTTTTTTTTCTTGTAACACGAATACTATTAGTCCTTAAAAAAATTCATAATTATTTTTCGCGCCTCATTGTCTGTTATGAACTCAATGAGTGGCGTTTTTCAAGTCGTGGGGATTTCGTTCGTGTTTCCTCACGCACGAAAGTCAGAATGAAAGAATACCTACTGGAGTAATAGAATGCTTCAAACTGTTAGATTGCAGATGTTGGCAAAGATATGATTTCTGATCGGTAATTATCGGTAAGAGTTTTCGTGACTGCAGTACGTTATAGTAATAATATGGGTACACAATTAAAAAGTAGTCAATTTTATTTTAACAATTGTTTTACAATCTTTTCCTGGCTTTGGTTTTTGCAAAATCATCAGTAAGGTCTGTTAAATCTAGACTTGGCGCAGCCTTGTTTTCGATTGCTATGAGTGGCAAATGTCCGAATCGAGCTTGAGCCATACTGTACCTCAGATGCGTTTTGATGATTTTTAATTTGCTGAACGACCTTTCGGCTGCTGCAGATGAATAAAACTGCGGTAAATACATCCTTGCATTCTAATAATGCATATTTTGTTATAATTTCCTTACATAATTGACGAACTGTCCATGTTGGGGTCAATTTCGACAGGAGAAATTCAAATTCGAAATTCCTTCATTCAACTAAAATATTATATACAGTACAACGTCTAATATCCGAAGTAATTTGGGGACACGGATATTCGGAAAACTGTTTCATTCGGATATTCTAACTGTACACTTCTATTTGCCAATAAGAAGTACTGTACAGTAAATGTATTTATACTGTATTTGGAGGAGCGCGATCCTTCACATTGCGCCGAGCCGGCACGCCGCAACACTTGAAAGCCGCAGCTGTTGCTGTGAGCAGCTTTGATGTTGCCGCTACTTCTGCTGCTACGCCGACCGAAGTGTGCCGATTGTTGGACACTGACTGGCAGCTCCGCCTGTCGGCTGCGCGTCTTGTGAAGGTCCAATCTGAAGCAATTCTGAGCCAGCCGGTGGCCCATCGCGGCTACTGTGGGAAACTTGGTATGAGGGGAAGGGGATATGATGGACGATAGGGTAGGAGGGAAAGAAATCAAGTAAGAAATTCGATGCTTTACTGTAATTTTTTTCGATCGTCGCTCACGAAGGCCGAGGGGCCCCTGGAGCTCGGGGGCCCCGGGGCACCGCCTAGCCCTATGATAGCTACGCCACTGCTCTTGATAGTGTACATAAAACTGAATTTCATGAATAAAATTGCAAAACTTTGCACATAAGGTTTTTTTTTTTTTTTTTTTTTTTTTTTTTTTTTTTTTTTTTTTTTTTTTTTTTTTTTTTTACCACCTAAAATTTACATCCAGGCTAGACGGCACCCGGAGCCATGTCTTTAATCCTACCGAGCGGATTTTTTGTTTCTCCCCAAGGTCAGGAAAAAATTTACTACAAAAAAGAAAAAATAAATAAAGGGACCTATGTGCCACCGCCAGTTTTGCCCTAAGAAAAAACAAAAACAAAAAAAATAAAAAAATTAGCTGTACCTCTTCGGGCGTTGGCTCCTGTCTATACCTATCCCAAATCAAACTAACCTAGATACACTAAGTGATAGGAGGAAAACATAGGAATGGGAAGGAGTTATTTGCAATCATTTATTTATTTATTTTTATTTCTTTTTATTTCTTTATTGAAATGTTCTATGTCTTGTTCTCTTTGTGCAGTTCTTCACACGCCTTCAGTGGAGAACATCCAAACTCGTCTTCTCGATAATTTTTGTAATGGTTCCGTTTTCAGTTCGTTCAGGACTCGTATCAACAAGAACATCACATTAACTTCTCATAGTTTGAACGTTCCAGCTGGGAGGCGGATCGTGAAAGACGCTCCATAAAAAATTGGAAAAGTACTGTTGGTATTTGGGGTTACGAACGATAGCGCAATGGCGATCATTGAGATACGTCCAGTAATCCAGTTCTGATTTCTCGTCGCGGTCGAAAAGGTAGCGGACGGTGTGGCCGCGTAGTTTTTGATTTTATACGTCTTACAGAATAATGTTTTCGTTCGAATGAAGGTGTGATTTTCTTTCCTTTAGTCATCACAGGTGCTATGGAGCATTCAATTAGGTAACTTAGTGCTACTTACTTTAAAGAGTTTGCAGAGGTAGAAACATATTGGGTAGACTTTTTGAATGGCTGATTTTAGGTCATACATAGGTGCCTATGTATGTATGTAACCCCAAATACCAACAGTACTTTTCCAATTTTTTATGGATCATCTTTCACGATCCGCCTCCCAGCTGGAACGTTCAAACTATGAGAAGTTAATGTGATGTTCTTGTTGATACGAGTCCTGAACGAACTGAAAACGGAACCTTTACAAAAATCGTGTCCGGGAATAGCAGCGTCTGGAATGAGAGCTGCGCAGGTGTACGTCGGGTGACGAAAGCGAGAATGCGTTGTGCGAGTCTCCAGACGTCGGAGGACGGACCACATTCGGACCGGTGGTTGTCGGTGTCATCTACCCCACAGTGAAGACATAGGGGTGTGGTGTCGCACAAGTACAAATTGCGCGCCACCTACTTTCGCCACGCGCCGCCATGCACGCACGGCGCGGCGTTCTCACGACGACAGCCACGAGCGCCCTCTGCTGCAACCCCGCTCGTGGCCACCACGGAAAGACACCGGTCACTTCGGACGGAGATAGCAACCAGTTAGGACCTTCGTAATCAGATAGGCACCAGTGAAGGCTTTGCTATCGTACAGGCACTAGTCAGGCCTCTAACAACTATGTATCAACATTCTGCAGTACTATGTAAAAGTTAAGTATTGTTACATTCTGTGCAATATATATCTCTTTCTAATTTACTCGAGTGTTTATAGTTTCTGGCTGCTCCCCTCCGTACCTGCACCAGCGTGTCGGTCTCATTCCACTCGGCCACCGACACCTACGACGAGGCTGGGACACAAAAGCGGCGACGAAGTTGGGACACAAAAGTGGCGACGAGGATGGGATACAAAAAGGGGTGTGTCAGCGAGTTGGATACGGTGCAGGCGAAAACGGTTGACTTGTTTACCGTTGACGGTGATATACCAGGCGGACTGGACGCTGGAATCAAGAAAAACTGCATGTACTGCTTTCCATGCACGACGCCATATGATTTGGGGAAACTTTTGTTCAATAGGATTGGGGGGGGGGGGGGGCTGATGTAGTTGGAGGGCCTCATAGACAGTCTTTGCCCGTAGTATTCGTGAAAGTGTTAGGGATTGGTAAATGGAACTTAATTCCAGAAAGAAATGTCGGATGTAGTAAAAAGGGCCTGGAATGTCAGATAAATTGACTGGGGATGTTTTAGAGACGGGTGCATATTCGCGTAAAAGCAATCCGGTCATGCTCGTCGGGCAGTGTCGCCATATTTTCAGTTGGGAGCTAACAAACAGTGCCGTAACTTTTTGTGGGACGTGGAATAGACCGACCCCACCACGATCCTGTGGGAGGGAAAGTGAGGCATATTGGACCTAGAATAATAGTCCAGTACAGACAAAGGATCCCATCGCCATCATCATGCGACGGGCAATGGATATCGCGACCGGGAACACTTGTGCCACATGGGGAATGCGAGGGGCGTGATAAACGTTCACGTATCGCGCACGTGGAATCACATCCAGGGATCTAAATCGGTGTTGAAAGAGGCTTCCCCGGATCGTTTGTAGCAGACGCCTGGCATTTAAGGTCGCCGAACGACGAAGATCTTTTGTAAAGTCAATGCCTCTAAGTAGCGGACGGTGGTGACCACACTTAGGGGAGGAACGCATCTAGCAGGCAGACCCTCACCAATGAGCAGAACCGTCGATTTAGCAACGTTGAGAGAACTGCCCGATGCTTCGCCATATGTTGTTATCCATGTCAGAGCTGCGCGAACGTCGTCTTCACTGCGTAGGAAGAGCATGAGATCATCAGCGTATGCCACACAGCAGAAACGGTGTCCGTGCAAAGACATGCCCGTCAGACGTTGGCGAAGTCCTTGGAGCAGGGGTTCTAAGACAAATGCAAAAAGAATTGTAGAAAGTGGGCAACCTTGTCTAACAGACCGTACAATCCTAAGAGGCGCAGTGAGGCGTCCATTATAGAGTACTCTGGAAGTTGCGCCGCTCAAAAGGCGCTTTACTACACTCACTATTTGTGCCGGAAAGCGCATGTGTTATAGGACCGTCACCAGAAAAGTGTGATCTACACGATCGAATGCCTGACTGAAGTCAAGCGAAGCCAGTGCACCAGGCAGTTGTCGGAACTTGGCGAGCGCAATCATGTCCCTGTAACGGCAAAGGGCCGTTCGAACATTGTTGCCTCCACCCAGGGAAGTCTGGTCGTGGGATGTGACGTACGGTGCTGCCTTCTTGAGTCAAGTTTCTAACAAGCGGGTAAATATCTTTAAGTTACTATTGAGAAGAGTGATGGGCCGGTAGTCGCTGATCCGTGATCGCCCGTGAGGTTTAGGAAGGGGAACAATAACACCGTCGAGGAAGGCAGGAGGGATCGTCGTTGCTGGGGACATCAGTTCACGGCAGATAGCTGTCCAAGTGGGTACCAACAGGTAGCTAAAACTCTTGTAAAATTCTATGGGGAGGACGTCAGGTCCGGGGGATTTATTGGCGGCTCCCGCCCTGATAGCGTCCAGGACTTCGTCGGTGGTCACGTCTACTTGAAGTTCAGTCGCCACGTCTTCCGGAACAGTGTTGGTGATGAGTACCGCAACCTCCTCGATTAAAGTCGGGTTATGTGGAGCGGCCTTGTATAACCGGGCGAAGTGAGAATGGAAAGCATGTCCAATAGCTTTTTTAGACGTACGTCGTCGTCCTTCCTCATCGACAAGATCTTGTATAAGAGCTCGACGTCGACGACTGCGTTCTGCAAGTAAGTGGTACATCGACGGTGGTTCCTGAGGTATGCGATCATTAGTAAGGGACCTCACAATGGCGCCTTCTAACCGTCGACGCGTGAGAAGGGTGATATGTGCTTTAGCACTATTCACGATCGTCTGTCGAGATGGAGAGAATGGCATCGAAATGCACTCTCGTAGGATCGCGTAGTGAAAGTCTAAGGTGCTTGCTTGCCAGGTCTTGACATCTTTACCGTATCCCATCAATGCTTGTCGTAGTGCCGGTTTCGCGCAGGATAACCACCATGATAAAGTCGACGTGTAGGCGGGGCGACGGCGGCGGTAGAGGGGCCATGCGTCCTCTACTACGCATCGACAGTCAGGAGCAGTTAGGTGGGCAACGTTCAGTTTCCATGGACCGCGACTGTGCCACACTCGTTGTCGGGCGAGGACGACGTCGCAGATGTAGGCTTCATGATTGGAGAAGGCCATAGGCCATACTTCAGCATGTCGTGTGGCGTCAGCGAGGGTGCGTGTAAGGTAAACGCGGTCGAGTCGACTGGACGAGTGTGCTGTGTAGTATGTGAACCCCGCGCGTGTTCCATAGAGTTTCGTCCATGAATCGATTAGTTGCAGTCGGTCGATAGTGGCAGACAGGGCTGCGCACGGAGAATGTGTGGGGAGTTCATCAGTGGGCCCTTGTGTGCAGTTGAAATCCCCGCCAAGCACCAGATCATCCAGTGGACCACAAAAAGCGGCATTACCTCGTCAGCAAAGAAGACATGTCGTTCTCTACGTCTGTTGCAGCCTGACGATGCATATACATTGATAACACGCACACCGAACAGTGTAAGGGCCATTCCCCTCGCATTAGGAAGGTACACCACACCTTCAGCAGGGAGCCCTTCGCGGAGGAGGATGGCAACTCCGCTACCATTGTCGGAGGCGTGAGAGATGTGCGCTTCGTATCCGATAGGAGCGTAGAAGGCAGAGACGAACACTTCTTGGAGAAGGGCAATCTCGACATCGGCAGCGTAAATGGTGTCACGGAACATCGCCAATTTGTGAGGAGCTCGGATGGTAGCAAGATTCATCGTTGCAATGCGGTAGTGTTGCGGACGTGCTCCTGCTGATGTGGATGTTAAGATGTCCGGTGGGTGTGGGGCGTCAGAAGCCGCCACTGTGTCTGCAATCACTAGGCGGACGATTTGTCGGGCGCCACCGAGGGATTCGCCCCATCCGGCGGACCAGAGTTCTGATCTGCCTCATCTTCGACATCGGCGTCCAGGGGGCCGACACGAAGGTCGAGTAATTCTCGCTCCCCTCGAGTGGTAGGGGTGGTGATGCTGCCACAGTGTTATCCTGTGAGGGTGCCTCTACAGGGTCCACTGTTGTCGGGGGAGATAGAAGGCAGTGAATAGGACGTTCTTTGGTTGGGGCTTCGGGCACGGCGTTTTCCGTGGTTGTGACCCTCGAAGAGAGAACACTGTCAGACATCCTGTCTTCTTCCTGTGGGGGGATGTCGTCGGAGGACGTTCGACTTCTCTTTTTCCGCTTCCTGGGCGACCGCTGCTTCCGAACGTGCTGCTCCGTGTCGGAATGCGGGTGTCCGTCGTCCGACGTAGTGCCCGTCTGTATGAAAGCTGCGGTGGGCACCACTCTTGGGTCGAGGGCCATCGCTTCGGCCGCGCCGTCTTTCATGTTTTGAAAGTTTGTCGGTCTCGTCTCAGGCATGGTAGAAGAGAATGCGGAAGTCTCTTCCACGCTGCAGTCCTCGGGGGGAAGCGTTGGCGGGAGGAAGGACGCATCCTGAAGTGTTGCTTCAGGTTTTCGCACGGCTGAGGCATAGGAGTCTGATACAGGTGGTGCTGTTGCAGCTGGAACTGCCTCATCTGTTGGAATCCGGAGTAAACGGCGATGGAGACATTCGGAACGAACGTGGCCCTCTTGTCCACAGCCTGCACAAGTCCGCGGCTGTCCATCATACATGACGATGGCTCGCACACCACCAATCTTTAGGTAGGATGGTACGTGCTTTGACAGTTCGATCTTGATCTGTCGTACGCCGTTTAATACTTGGTACGTCGTGAACGTCTGCCATTTTTCAGCCATGTGTCCCACAACCTTGCCGTAGGGGCGAAAGGCTTCAACGACGGCGTCTCGCGGTACCTCGAATGGAAGCTCAAACACACGAAGTGTTAGCAGTCCGAATCCTGCATGGTCCACCGTCACCTCCCCAATATGTCCGTCCGAGTGTTTAAATTTCAGTCCTTGTGCGTGTTGTCGTACGACTTCAGCACATGCGGTCTCAGATGTCATTTTGATGTAAACGACACTGCCGGTGATCGAGAAGTGGATACCTATCACTTATTGTGGGTTCAATCGTAGCTCTTCACGAATAAATTGTTCAATTTCGTAAGCGCGTGGTCGTGGATGTTCTGCTTGGAATGTAACTTTCAGGGTTGCTCGGCGGTAAGAGTGCGCCATAACGTACACGACCTTACTTAAATGCTTTCAAAATTTGAGATTGTATAAATTGTTTTTCGTTCTGAAATATTAACCACTAAAGCGAAAACAACTTTATGCACAGAGTTTTTCTCATTTACGTTTCCAATGATGTCACATAGAAGAGAGAACTAGAATCTGTGTGCCCATTGTTCCTTAGTGGTTTCCAAAACGAAAAAGAAGGGAGATCGGGGTTCAACGTCCCACTGACAGCGTTATAATTGTATTACAAGTTTGGATTGTTAAAGATGGGGAAGTAAATCGGCCACGCTGTTTCAAAACAACCATTGCTTGCAGAGATTTAGGAAAAAGTAAATCTGGATATGTGAGACAGCTCTCCACCAACTCGTTGGGAAGGTGGAGAAAGCACTATACTTTCAGGAAATAGCCCTCTGTATCTTCCTGGACATCGAGGGGGCTTTTAGCAATACGACCTTCGATTCCATGGTTAGGGCAGCAGAGGTGCATGACCTAGGGACCACTACATGTAGGTGGACTAGGGCCATGCTCAGTGGAAGAAAGGTAGAGGCTACCATGATGGATGAAAAAATGGTAATCAACACCACTAGGGGTTGCCCGCAAGGAGGAGTTCTTTCCCCTTTATTGTGAAATCTAGTGGTGAATGATCTCATTGGAGAATTAAACTCTAGGCAGTACTTTTGCCAAGGATACGCAGATGATCTTGTCGTAGTATTACTTGGCAAATTTGCTGACACAGTGAAGAATATGGCACAAGGTGCATTGGATATTGTGCAATACTGGTGCAGAAAACAGGATCTGGGGGTTAGTCCTAAGAAGACTGTTGTTGTACCATTCACAAAGAAGCATATCCAACATTCAAGTTGGAATCTAAAGCTTGTCAATGAAGCGCTATCTGTGAAGGGGACAGTGAAATATCTAGGGGTTCTCCTAGATAAGAAACTGACATGGACCCCTCGCATCAGGAATATTTGCCTACCAAGGCAAAAGGTACTCTAGTAAGTACCAGGAGGGCTTGTGGCAAAAATTGGGGCCTGAACCCCAAGGGTATGTACTGGATATACACCACGGTGATTAGACCCAGGATCAGCTATGGGGCGGTCGTGTGGTGGAAGAAGGTAGAACAGCAGGTTGCTGCTAAGGAGCTTGGTAAGGTGCAGAGATTAGCCTGCTTAGCCATAACAGGCGGAATTAGCAGCACACCAACTGCTGGGATGGAAACCATGCTGGATATGCCCCCATTACACCTTTGGGTCACGATGGAGGCAGCGGCTGGTGCATACAGACTCAAATCTGGCAACAACTGGAACTCTTCGGGATATCCAGAATCACACACTAAAATAGTGAGTGAGGTAAATATAGGAAAGGTTGGGGAAATGCCAGCCGACTATATTATAACCTGATACTGCTTCAACAAGCCTTTCAATATAACAATTGGAAGCAGGGAGCAGTGGGAGAAAATAGTTCGACACTGTACAGGGGAAATTGTCTGGTTCACTGACGGGTCAAAATCAGACCAAGGTGTTGGGGCCGGGGTATATGGGGTGCAGCCAAGACTGGAGGGCGTCATCTCTCTAGGGAAACTGGCCTCAGTATTCCAGGCGGAAATCACTGGCATCAGGGCGTGTGTGGAGGAGAATTTGCGTAGGTATCTATCTATATCTATATCTATTCAGACAGCCAGGCAGGCCTAAGATCACTGGCAGCTCCTGCAACAAGGTCTAAAATTGTTGCAGAATGTCACAGGGTTCTGGTGGAGCTAGGGGAAAGCAATAGAGTAACCCTATTGTGGGTCCCTGGCCACTCGGGGATCAGTGGCAACGAACATGCCGACAGATTAGCCAGGATGGGGGTAGAGACTCCATTTATTGGACCGGAACCTGTCCTGACAATCACCAAGGCAATGATCAAATTGGAGCTACGCAACTGGCTCAAAAGACATCACGTAGAATATTGGACCAAAGTCCATCAACAAAAACATGGCAAGGTAATGATGCCAAAGCCTTGTTTTAAAAGAAGCTCTGCAATCCTGGGTCTGAACAGGAGAGAGATTAGACTCATGGTTGGATTGCTGACAGACCATGGGAATTTCAAAAACACCTACACACAATGGGAATAACAGAAGAGGACCCTAAATGTAGGCGCTGTGATGACGGTGATGAAACTGCATCACATCTGATCTTCGAATGCATTGCATTGGAGAGTAAAAGGCACAGAACATTTGGGACAACCAGACCCGAAGAAATTGTGTCTAATAAGGAACTGGAAAGGCACTCCTAGCATTGTTCAAGGGCATTGGTTGGCTTTACTAGACATACAGGGAGCGATACCGCACAATAAACTTAGTTTCGGTGCGGGCAGTGGCGGGTTAGACCAAGACTTTTTGGCTTCCCTGAAAAAATCAAATCAAATCAAATCTAGATGCCGAAGGTACCGGTAGGTTTAAACCATCGTTTTATAACAAAACTGACACAGTTTGTGTTTCTCGGATTACCACTTTGTACTTAGTGCGGGCGAGAGCATTGGCCGCGATATTTCACTAGTAATATGTCATCTTAGGTAATTCCGACGGACTTCCAGTTTGCAAAAGACGAAATTGTGATGTATTGTTAAAATTTCATTCGTATATTGCGTTCCCATGAATTCTATAACAAAAAAGTGTTTCGCAAGTAGAAAATTTGGTAACATCGCCAGAAAATACGTTTTCGTAAATTCTCCATGTTTAGTCTTAATAATTAGTTACCGCACGAAACTTCAGTCTGAGCGCAGTATAACTCTTTCTCAATACGTATATGCCTGTTTCATACTAGTATAAAGAATATTTATTCTGACTGAGAGATGAATGAAATGTAGGTAACATAGAAAGCTGTACAACAGACTCCTTTGTGATGCACATTTTGAAGATAAGTCGTCCATGAACAGCAACAAACAAGGCCTTACATACACAGCATTTCCTGTACATTTTAAATGTGTTATGGTTCTTCAGCAGTTTGCGAGGGATCTAGTGTTAACACTAGTCAGCCATCACCTCAGTTGAAAGTGAGGACACCCAAAAGAACGTACGGCGCAACTAATCATGTTCCGGACGACACCACTATGACACCACAAAAGTCTGAAGAATTTCCAGACTTGAAAGAAATAACTGAGATGCCTCCTAGGCAAGTTAAGAGAAAACTTTGTTTCTTGCGTGAGGATGATGATACTCCAGAGAAGCAGAAACTGAAACACAAAATTCACAATATGAACAGATCATTAAAGAATAAAACTTCTTATCTATCAAAAATTAAGGGGAGATTGCTACACTTTAGAAGTTCTAATAATATTGCCTATGTTTTCAGCAGTTTCTGCTTCCCTTCTATTTATTCCAGGGCACTGGCTGAAATGCAGTGCAAGAGTAAATATAGTCCTTGGTATCTATTGAGAAAAATCTCTCGCTCATGTTGTTTCACAAATCGCCTTCAGCATACAAATTTTTACGGAAGTTGGGTGTGGTATTGCCTGAACTGTATACAATCAGATGATGGATTGGTGCTTAAAAATTTCTGCCAGGCTATAACAAAAACTTTTTAATCAACTTAGAAAGAAATTTGAGGCAAGATCATCTACAGAAAGGGCCTGTGTAGTTTCTTTCGATGAGATGTCGATAATGAAGCATCTTGAGTACAGTAAAGACCTTGATTTAGTGGAAGGTCTAGAGGATTTGGGTGACAGGGGAAGGAAACCGCTTCCTGCTAATTATGCGCTTGTTTTTATGATCAGAGGTATTTACAGCAACTGGAAACTGCCTGTTTCATATTTTCTGTCTCATACAGATTTATTGGGACTCTTACAGGAGCTTTTTATTTTACTGAAACATGCAAACCTGGAACCAAAATTGGTCGTTTGTGATCAGGGAGCTAGTAACAGAATCATGTTCAAACATTTACAGGTTACGCCAGGAAAGCGTTATTTCAATGTAAATGGACAGCGAACATTAGCTATTTATGATGTTCCTCATCTGTTCGAAAGCATAAGAAACAACCTGCTTAGTGGAGACTTCATTTTCAACAATGCTGCAGTTTCATTGAGGACATTAGCAAGGCGTACAATATTGACAAAAACAACAACAACAGCAGAATGTTATTGTAACTCACTGACAGCTATTTACATCCTGATTCATTTCAAAAAATGAATGCTAGAATGGCAGTTCAGGTTCTCAGCCATTCTGTTGCTGCAGCTATCAGAAGTTGCTTAGCAACAAATGAACTGCAGAGTGATACAGCTGAGAACACAGCCAACTTTATTGAATTCATCAATAATTTATTTGATGTGTTGAATAGCAGGACACTGTTTACTTCCAATCCCTATAGATGTGGATCGTCTGAGCAATGTCCAGCTGCAATCCAGACTATAGAGAAATCAAAAGAAGTTTGAAGGTCTGTAACCAAAATTGACAAAATAACAGGCAAAACCACAACTCCACCGTGCATTATAGGACTGCTACAAACTGTAAATGGCATTTCTCAGTTTTTGGTAGAGCAACAAACGGTCGGGATGAAATTTTTACTGACTGGCAGGTTAAATCAAGATGCACTAGAGAATTTATTTTCAGTGTACCGTCAGAAAGGTGGCTACAATAGGAACCCAACGGCAAGAACACTGCGTTGCTTGTTTCGAACGACCGCTATTAATTCCTTGATGAAACCTTCAGACGGTTCAAATTGTGAGGATGACAGTGATCAGACGCTGTTATTGAACAAATATAAACCGGAAAACGATGAACGTCTGCCGTTAGAGACCTCTGTAAATGATGAAACCCCCATCACCGCTGTTTCCTGTGTAGATGGAGAAGGGGCCACAACCGACGCTGAAGAGCGTGTCTCTTCCCTGCAGAAAGACGTTTCTTCTGAACAGTGTTCAGTGGCACACTTTGCTGGTTACTTGGCACTTAGATGCATCATGAAGTATGAGTGCTTAAAATGTAAGGAGAGACTTACTTGTAGCAGTGAGCTGCAAGAAAAAAAAGAGTTATTTATTCTTCACAAGAAATACGTAACTGGCAACTTGTGTGGGTCTTCAGTTGGGCTCAGAGCTCCCATTGCTGAGTTCAGCAATGTTATTGAGACATGTTTGCAAAAGCATACGAGTCCTGTTTCATGATGTTTATTTACAAAAGAAATGTTGAAGCCTAGGTTCCTGAACCACATGAAATGTGCCCTCGAAAAGTTTTATTGACTGGATGATGAGGAATGTGGAGAACATAGACTTTTTATTTTAAATCATCTTTTTAATTGTAAATTATACTACAGTTGTAAATCAATGTTCAGAGACAAGTCCTGTAAAACTCTCTTGAAAGTTAAGGAACTGAAACATGTAAGATAAATTCTACTGAAGTGTAGAATAAAAAAATCTGTTGCACTGCACTAATTTATTTCACTGTCTTTCCATCATTTACCTGAAAGGAAGTAACATGGTAAATCTGAGCAAAACATTACTGTTTGTAATAGTGATAGTAGTGGATATGCTGAAAACATATTGGAGTTAGTTGTCTTCCAAATCTTTTGTATAGCATTCTTGAATATATTATAGTTTGGTAAATATATGAAATGACAGCTATCTACTAATTTTCAATGTTGTTAAGATTGCATTTTGAAATATTTACAAAGGAAGCTAAACTGCTTGTCTTGTTTACTGTTAATATGAAAAATAGGCAGTACTTGTTATAATTAAGATTATCGCAATACATACACTATGCAAAAATTAAAGATTGTGCCCATAATATGAAGACATGGGGTCCATCTTGTATTTATTACAGGGACTGTGATCGAATCATTTACTTCACTAGCGACTGCAATGAGCCTTCTACATGTGTTGCTGATCAGTTAAATATTTACTTATTTTAAGGCCAGGCCAAAGCAATCAGTATCTAGGAAGATATAAAATCGACAGTCGTGAGTGGCTGTATACAAGGGCACAAGAGGGAGGTGACTGCTCCCACTTCCAGGCTCACCCCTCCCCCATCCCCTGGCGTTGATCGGGACTTATTTGTTCCAATCTCCACACCATCACCCCTTTTCTCTCTGTCCACCTCTTTCCTTTGTGCATCTCCTCCTCTCCGCTCTATGTTCATCTCCTACTCTCCCCTCTCGCTGTTCGTCTCCTCCCCCTTCGAATGCCTAACTCCACCCTCCCTTTACCTCCCTCATCTCTGTGTCTAACTCCTTCTCCACCTCCTCAGCCCATTTAATCCTCCATTTATTAGTGAAATTAAATATGTTAATCTTCAAAGTCGCATTAAAACCATACGTTGGTAACAACAAATTCCTGCTACTGGTGATTTCGTGGATTGGTCAAGCAGATTTGACACAGTATGACGAGACATTCATCAGTCAAGAAGTGAAGCAACGTGTACTTTCGAGACTATGCACCCAAATTGTGAACCTTGTGATGTATATTTCTATCGCCAGGTCTAAAATCTAATGGAAAGTTTACAAAGTGATCCTGAATTGCTACAAAAGTGAGAGTTGGCATCAAGAGAAGATGCAATTAGAATACATTATATCATACAGCATCCATGCCGTGCTCCTGTTTTGACCCCAGTGATTCGGTCCGCTTGGTATGTATCAAAGCTGACAGCCAAAAACCGTCATTTAAAAATATGCTTCCACTGAAGCATATTTTTTAAAAATATTCTTACTTTAAATTGCTTACATAAAATTGACATGGTCAGAACAATATTTATGTTTTAAATGTTCCTTTGATGATTATTATGTAACTTCCAGAGAGAGCAGCTACAATTTCAGAAATTTTATTTCATTCGAAACTTCGCCAAAATGTTAAAATTAACTGTTTAGTCACCTTAAGTAATTGTAGGTAATGTGAATATATTAATACTACACTGATAAACTGAATTGTTCAGTCATATTTAAAATTTTCATCAGGATCGGGATACAGCTATAGAATCTTACGAAGTCCACGTGTAAAGTATCCTCCGTCATGCACCATCCAAAACTTTATGTAACAGTGACCTTTATCTTGTTTTGAAGGTCAAGAGTCCAAAATGTCATGAAGATTTTAGGATGACTAAAGTGTCCTTATTCGCATATCGCATGATGTCAACCGTAAAATTGTTTATGACGTCATATCTCCTGAACTATATGTCTTAAGTAGTTCTTACCCTTACGTCAATTGTTACATTATGGAAGGAATATGTGTACCAAATTTGGTTTAAATCGGTACAGTGGTTTAGAAGCAGACGTCGCATGATGCAGCACTTTTCCGCGCATTTCATTATTTTTTACGTCATACTATTTGTCGTTCAGTCATTTAGTGGTGCCTATGACCATCGCGAAAGCGCAAGCAATATGTTGACGAAGTTTCATCACAATCGGTTGAACGATACGGCCGCGCATAAAATACGAACACACAAACATTCGTTTTAATATATTAAATATAGTGCGATTAAGAGCTTTTCTTTCAAGGAAATGATGTAAAAGTCGGAACAGTGTAGGCCTTCTTAGCTGGGTCGTAACTACTATTTTTTACGGTTTATTAAAAGTCGTCAGTTTGTCTAGCATTGTATCATTCGCATAAGTTTATTTGTAGTGTTGGTAGCGTCTGATACACACAAAATTAGAGAGAAAAAATTACGATCGTGTTGACAGGTGACTAATATCCGTATGAGCACAGCAGCAAAGAAGTTACTGAGACAGCCGTAGTCCAGTTTTCTATAGCATTTAGAACTCAAATAATCGGCTTTCAACTGCTAACCATTGTTTATATGTAATTTAGCGGTTAGGACAACTCCAGTGTGATTAGTTCAACTGCAGCTTAGTTGATACGTTATTACTGTCAGAAAATTTCCAAGAATTATCTGCAAACGATTATAAAAACAGTTAAAAATTTGAAAAATACACAGAACTTCTTCAACGCTCATTAGCTGTATAGTAGCTCCTTTATTAAGAAAGACAACCGATTTCGTAATATTATTGGGGCAAGTAAATCTGTATTAAACGCAAGAGTTGGTTTTATATTCCATGTGGTAACTACATCTTTTTATAAATAGCAGTGTGCGTACATTTGTTCGTTTCTGTGTACGTGTTGTATAAAAATCAAATGTTTGTATAGCTTATGGGACTTAACTACGGGATCATCAGTCCCTAAACTTACAAACTACTTATGAACTAGCTAAGACTAAGGACGGCACAAATATCCACGCCCGAGAGGGGATTCGAATCCCCGACCGTAGTGGCCGTGCAGACCGTGACTATCGCGCCTCAGTCCCCTCGGCCGCCGCGGCCGGCTCGTGTTGTATACAAATCTAGTTTTGTTCAGTATTTATTAAATTTTTCACATGTAATCTTCAATCCATGAAGACAGTCGCCGTGTGTAACAATCATGTACAACACATAGTTTAGGAGATATGACATGACGTCATAAACAATGTGATGCGCGAAAAAATATGCTGTTTCAAGCGACAATGCTACACATTTACTCCTAAACCACAGCTAAGATTGCAACCAAATTTGGTACACGTATTTCTTACCGTGAAGTAACAATTTCTGTAGGGCTAAGAACCACATACGAAACATGGTTCAGGAGATATAACGTTATAAACAATAGCATTTGCAAGAAACTGATACATAATGCGACGAGACTTTTTATATATACATGACATTAGAATGACAGTACTTAGCGACTTAAACAAACTTTAAACATCAGTTCAAATCTTTATTACACTTTCTCTCGCTGACAAGGATCAGCTTTTAATCTATTACTTCTTTACTACTAACTGTATTCACGACAGATTTTGCAGACATACAGCACTTACATCAATGACTGCATACCTGGAAGCTTAAAGAATTGTAAATCATATAATTCAATAAATATGAAATCATATGTACTGCAAATCGTGTCAAATTAAATGTTCAAATGTTTGTAAATCTATCCGACCAAACTGCGTGGTCATTAGTCCGTAGCTTACAAGCTACATAAACCTAGGTAAACTAACCTAAGGACAACACACACAACCATGCCCCAGGGAGGACTCGAACCTCCGGCCGCCACATTATACACCACGTTGTAATACATTTCGTAATTACTACTAATAAATGTTCAAATGTTTGTATAGTCTATGGGACTTAACTACGGGTTCATCAGTCCCTAAACTTACAAACTACTTATGAACTACTTACGAACTAGGACGGCACAAATATCCATGCCCGAGGGAGGATTCGAACCCCCGACCGTAGTGGCCGTGAAGACCGTGACTGGAGCGCCTTAGTCCCCTCGGCCACCGCGGCCGGCAATTACTACTAAGACACTTCTGTATTGCAGACTACTAAACGAAATTCATGAAAGATGACAGTGCTGTTGGCAAATCTGAACCAACTTTGAGCTTTCAAGTGTATACGGCTGTAGGCGAAAGCAGTACACAACTACAGGGCTATAGAGATTGGAAGAGTATTGAACAGTGTATATCCAACGAATACTCATTATTTCCGACAGATCTAACTTTTAACTTCAAGAAACTGCAGTTCATGCAGTTCATGCAGTACAAATGTTCGGGTAACAAGGAATTACAGTTAGAACATACTCGGTAAAGATGTGAGAAACATAAAACCGATTTTTAAGATTACCTTAATCGAAGCGGTGGTCTCTGATGACACAAGATAAGCCCATGTTTACAATTGCGCTCACGGGCGGTAGGCGGGCGTGGTGTGCTGCTCCGCCGACACACTAAAGCATCCGATCATCAACAACCTACCATTGACAACATACAAATCTTACATATAGCGCAGAAGGGGCGAAAGCTAAATTTACTGGAAGAGTTTGAGATAGCGAAGCGCGCTTACTTTGTACACCCACACCTCCTAAACGATCAGTTGGCATGCAAAGATCAAGCATTCCTAGATATTATGATGTCTCTGTTCAAATAAAATTCCTCTCATTTACAAATACCAACATAAATTATAAACTTCTGTCCTGCTTAATAACCTCCCTTTCGTTAAATTTGTATTCAGATAGCTAGATTTCACCCGTCCCGTCTTATACATCGGCTTCCTATGTCACTCCCTACCCACATTCCCTTAGTCTGTACAAGTCGGCGGAGCAGCACACCACGCCCGCCCACCGCCCGTGAGCGCAATTGTAAACATGGGCTTATCTTGTATCACCAGAGACCACCGCTTCGATTAAGGTAATCTTAAAAATCGGTTTTATGTTTCTCACATCTTTACCGAGCATGTTCCAACTGTAATTCGCTGTTACCCGAACATTTGTAGGGCCACAAAGAAATCCAAAAAAACATACCAGAAAAATAGAAACACCGCAATAACAACTTACGGTGTCACACCACGGAAAGCGCTTTGTAAGCTTTGTTTAACATTTATACTGTCTTCTTAACACAAAATAAGCCCATGTACCATTATAAACGTTTGTAATTACGCCTTGTAATTTTGTGTAAATTCTGTCACGCAGATAATCTGAAGATGCCCTGCTAAAGGGCGAAACGCGTCATTAACTAATAAAAAATTTGCAATCAAGACGGTTTGAAGGAATATTTATTCTAAGTGATTGCTGTTGTACACCATGGATTGGAAATAATTTTTTAGACGAAAACCTGAGTAAAATATCGCACCAGTTATCAGTATCATAAAAATGGACCAGTACGACGTATCGAGGCGACATTGTTTTATTTGTAAATCCTTCAATTCTCAAAAACCCATTCTGCCAAGAGACTGACTGATTTTTGTTATATTGAAAACTGATGCGATATTTTACTGTATAATAATTTACGGAAACGTACGATGATGTCAAATCAGATTATTGACGAAAACGTATAACAAATTCGAGGACAACTGAGTTCATTCCTCTGAACTTTCGACGTAAATGCTTGTCAAATTAAAAGATGAAGGTCTTTAGCAGTTCCTTATCCGACAAGGGCTTATGCACGATCCCCTCCACACCCTCCGAGCGCTAGCCAAGCAGCCAATGACAAGTCAGAAATGGAAGACCAATAGGAACTGTAAACGCACTGCGCGCGGTGTTCGATCGTTATCAAGTAGCACTCGCAAATGTTCGCTTGTGATCCGCTGGTTGTCGCTTTCAAGCACAACGTTACTGAAGGCTTCAGGATGAATCATCAGAGGAAGTTCTAGTCCTCTCCGCTTCATCGCTTTTAAGAGGTCACTCGTTCTGCTGCAGTATGCTGTTTTTTCGCGGGAATTATTATTTGTTGTTAATTTTTTTTATATATTGCAACTGATTTTCTTTGAAATGGAGTTAGACAAGACAGTACTTCATTTGATAGAAGAATATAGGTCACACATACTTTTGGTATCTTACAGATCCTTAAAACTAAATAATGAACGAAACAAAATGTTTGGCAAGCACGAATATTTTACTAATATTCACATACAGTAAAATATTTTTGTAGCATCACAACATCCTGAGGATGAGGCGCAGACTCAAAACATGTAACTGAATAAACAATTTTGAAACAGCTAAAACAAATATTACTATAACTGGTACTAGTAACGTAAGAAAGCTGTTAATAATACGTTGAATCTAATTTCCATTTCATGTTTGTCGTGTCTTTTGTTTAATTTTTTCATGTCATTAAAGTCAATAGTTCATACACCTGAGTGTATTATAAAACATACTGCACAAAAGACCAGCTCTTTACCGTGGTTTATGTTCAGAGTATATGATGTCATAATTTTGCATATATTTAACGAAATTTAAACACAGAAGGAGAAAAAGTGAAAATTGTTTTTCCTCTGTTAATGATGTGCCTTAACCAGCTCACTATAAAACACAAACTATAAAATACGTAATGGCCGCAGTTTTGTGTATCTGCACATTAAATTACTCTTTTTTTAGTGACATTATGTTCATTGCAGTCACCTTAATAAAACTGCTTCAGTGTTTGGTATATGACGTAGCATGCGTCAGTAGCATAATTACTTCGAAATAGTTACACTTGATATAGTACGAAACAGATATTTGAGGCTATCGTAACTGTCACAACGTTAGTGCTAGCCTCTCTTCTACTGTTATGACTCTCGATAATTAGTGTCTTGTTTCGAAATCCTCGGTTCAGTTACAGCTATAGCCGCCATCTAAGAAAATTCTTGGGGTATGCTCATCATGTTTGAGTTTAAAAGCCATAGGCCTAATTACCTCTATTTAATTAAAGTAACTGTTAATGGTCCAAAATTACCTTGGTCCGGTATATTATCTCCGTACGTAAAACGGAATGTCCTGATTAACTGACTCAGTATCTCCCAGCCCAAACCACTGATAATAGAAATTTGTAAATTGCAGAGGATGTTTATATTAGCCTGTACGCGTCGTTTGAAAAGCGATTTTTTGATATTCAGTCCCTAAGGAGGTGAAATAGGGGATGAAAGGTTTTTTGAAGATACGTACTCACTTAGGCAATTTTGAAACTAGAACTACAAAATGACAGATTTGGATTCTGGGTTAGAATTTGAAACACATGCGTTTCTGTATTTTTGAAAATTCAACCATTAAGAGGGTGAAATAGGAGCTCAGAAGTTTTTTGAAAATACGTTGCTATTAACTTAATTTTGAAGCCAGAATAACAAAAACCGGTACTTGGATCTTGGGTAGGACTTTAAATTAATATATTTTTTATGTTTGGAACGTCAGCTATTACTGAGTGCAATAGGGGGATGCAAGTAGTATTGCAGGATTTCATCATGACAGCATTCAAACTATACCCATGAAAATTTATACAAAGGAGAAACAACTGGTGCAGACCACCCAGTCTACTTGTGCAAATCATCCGGCGTTAAGCCAGTCATACAGAGAAATTAGTAGGCCTATTATCGGTACTCTGAGGTGAGGTACTCTGTGCATAACCTATCAAATTTCGGGGTAGGTCTATACTATACCGAGCGTCTCCGTCGTCATCACTTATGGTTACAGTTAAAAGAAGACGAAACTTGTATCTCTACATGTGGCTGAAGTTTTCAAATAAAACAAGTGAAGCCTGCAGTTGCAAATCAGTAATCATAGCCAAACCATCACTTCTTTCATGACTGTTAAAAAAAATCAACCATTTACATTTTGCTATGTCTAGCAGCCTTCCTTTCATTTGCATTACTGTGTTAGTGGCCTACATGTTTTAATGAATTTATAAGTGCATTTGCGTTATCAGGAAGGTTTTTTTGCCTCACTTGTACTTGTGTAAGTGGTAATAATTTGTAATGCTTTAGTCACTGTATTTGATAATTTTAACCTGACATGACCAGCACTGGCAGAGCCCTGCCATCTTTGGGTGTTTATTTTGTTCTTCTAACAAATGGGCCATGAACTTCACTTTCAGCACTTACTTTTGTATTTAATGTTCACCCAGTAACCAAACTTTACTTTAGTATGGTGTTATTCTATTCCTTTAATACAATGTGTGTTTTTGTAGTTATGGGCTAGTTTATCCTAAAGTTTCTCAAGTCATAGTAGATTTTTGAAAGTTGACTGATCATGGATGCAATTCATGCATGTCCTTTGTTATTTTTGTTAACCAAGTTGTTTCTATCTGTCTGCTGTCACAATGACTGAAGAGTTTCAAGGCAAACTCGGCTGTATTCATTAGAGACAGATGTTCATGAAATGTAATACACATATGTATTATTTTCCATGTGACTGTACAGTTCCTGATGAGGATGATGTTCTACATTCATACTCTTGTTTGATTGGTCCTAATATATTTCTCCTCTGTCTGTCAGTACTTCTGCCATAATAACCCTATATAGCCCAAATTAATGAGGATATTTGGGGGAAAATATTTTATGATTTCAGATGTTTCCAAAAACATTAACAATAGTAGTTTGTGAAACCTTTGATACAGGAATTATTTAAATGGGTCCATATGAAAAAAATGGGAAAATGAAAAGCATGATTCATTTAGTTGCTGAACATGCTGTAAGTAACAAGTAATAGAAATTTCACTTCAAAATGTTGAAAACCGCATTAAAGCAGTACACATGTCTTCATGTTATTTGATAATGGTGGCAAGCAGGTTTTATATCCCTGATGATTAATCTTCATTAAGTGAACTTTGTGCCACATGGTACACAATGTGTGTAGGTAAACAGAAGTTGTTTATTCATTGCTATTACAGTGTAAACCACTATGAAGACATGATGTCAGATCACACTTTGAGCACCTTACTCAGGATTTTGCCTTCACACACTGCATGCACCTCTGCATTAGACTAATGGCCAGTGTCCAAATTGATAAAATTCAAATCATTATTGGTGGTGGATGTACAGCCTATTTCTTTGGAGCCCATACAATATCATTGCGAAGCAATGCTTTGATTATTAATTGTCTGGAAAGGTAGCAAAGGCAATGATCGTTGCTTCAGCTGTTAATAGTGTCATTTGTAAAAAGAAGCCAAGCAATGACAACAAGTAAGTCTATAAGATGAACAAGTATTCTGAGGTAACAACTCTTTAACTTAGCATCTAGACTGAGCAGTTTAAGAAGCGTATACAATGGTCAACACCCTCCATAACTTTATTGTATTTTCTGACAATAGCTGACTACCTCAAAATACACCTTTCCTTCTACCGAGCCTAACTGTGCAGTATGCCCACCTACCCCTTTCCCTCAGAGCTGTCAAGAAAAGTAATTACCAAAAGCAAGTTTGTGGTTTTTATGGTCAAGAATAATCTCAGATATTCTCATGACTAATTCCCATGCTGCTATTACTCCTAATATTTATCCCACATGTATTTTAAAATCATGCAAAATGCCACTGCTGCTTGTATTACAAACTCTTTTATGCAGTTTATGTTTGAGTATTGCATGTTTGAAGGGAATAATTACTTCATCTACACAAAGATGTTCATTAGTATCTACTTTTGTTACATTTTTGTTTCAAAGCAATGATAAATGAGAAAACTCTGAAGTCTTATCATGATTTGTGTCATCTCTCGGCACCATGTTCGTTCACAGCTTGTCAAATCTGTTTCTAGACAATGCCTCATTTATCCATGACCCACACTAGTAAGAGCATAATGTACACAGCATGATGTCAGTTTTGTGATAATAAGTAGATACAAAAAGAAAGGATTACCGTACTTATGATACATTAACAAAAGTGATAGAATCCAGTAATGTTTTTTTTTTTAAGTCAAGAGTTCATCCATTACTCAGTAGGCCTAAGTTAATTAATTACTGATTAATGGATTAACAGGCTGGTGCCCAGCTCTGTTCATGATGATATTTTCAGTACAGTAAAGACACATTTCTAGTTAAAAAGGAAAGGGGGAAAATTGGGAAATGCATTGTAATTGACAAAATAAATGTAAAACTGCATGGTAATTTTCCATACCAAAGAACTACGGTATCAAATTAAGTATTTAAATCCTCTCAGGCACAAAAATGGAATAATATGTAGACAGCGACACTGCAGTATATCAAAGGAGAAAATTAACTAGACTTGGGGAACCATTAGATAGGAAAATGAATCAATAGCTAGACTTAAGTACTCGAAGAACTGAGGATCACTCACTGTGGTTTTCCTAATTCTCTTATTATATTTATGGGGAATAAACGAGCATTTAACAAAAAATATAAATGAATTATTAAATGATATTCAACCACAATCTTAAAAATATACCTAAACAAGTGCTGTCACGAGAAAAGTAGTACGAATCAAATGATTTGTCTTGCATTAAAATAAACAAAGTCGTTCAATTTAGGCGCCACACGGAGTTTATAATTGAAAAAGAAATTTTGACTTAGTACCAACTACCTGAATTAGGGCCTACACTTCTGGCAAGGAATACCAAAAATTTCCTAATAAACTGCTGTGTAATTACATTTTTTGAAAAATAAATAGCATGAACAAGTTTCCGAATATGGGATTAATACTGTAATGTAATGTAGGTACAATATCACACTTGCATACAGTTATTCATGTTAGTGTAACAAACGTAACGTGTCCAATGTATAGAGCACATTTCGTGCACAGTGTATATTATGTAGACCAATAAAACACAAACAGCTGACTCATGGCACAAGTGAATTTAGTAGGAGCTTTCGTCATAAAATTCCACAAGGTCATTATGTTTGATTCAGAACCATTTTGCTGTGCTAAACCAATGACCTGAGAAAATACCACATGGTAACAACCATTTAAGCTTTGTGACTTATGTAGTACTGGAGCTATAGCTGTATAATCTTAAATGACACCAATTAGGCCAACACACAAAAATAATTGATACAAAAACTACTGTTTGTGAATACTGTACTACACATTACAACGAACACAATTTTTTCATATAGCTCTGTTCATTTATTTGCTATGAAATAACTAGACTTTCTGTAATTTGATTTATTTATCGCCCATTTCATCACATTAACAATTTACGCACAGATTTATATATTAAATATTGTAGCGTAAAACAAGTTATTTATTATTTTCCAGTTGTTTAAACGCTCAGGAGATTTCGAGTTCCTACACCCATTATCTCATTTTACTGTATAAAACAGCAGTGGGGAACAACATATTAGGCGTCGTAATCGTGACAAAACACAATGTTCACTCACAAGTAAGTACAAATAACGTAAATAAATATAATTTTAACAGAAAACAGAATTTTAACGAATGAAATTTTCAAAGAAGCAGCAGTGCTTTAGGTCAGTATGTTGCACCGGACTTAGAGGCAGCCCCAGGCAACCAGAATTCAAAGTCAGCTGTTTCTCAACGCCGCGCTGCTTCCAGGCGTCAAGAGGGTTTAAACAGCGCCTTCCTATTTGTCTTTCAGTTTTGACTTTTCATTGGTTGCTTGGCTAGCGCTCGGAAGGTGTGGAGGGGATCGTGCAAAAGCCCTTGTCGGATAAGGAACTGCAGGTCGTTAGTGTGCTCGATATCTGTGCCAGGTTATAAAAATCATAATTCTTAAAAATCACCCAAAGTCAAATATGAACCAAATCAGATATAAACGACCCAAGTCGTGCATAAATTGTGAGGAAATAAGGCGACAAACGGCTAGTTGTTAACCGGGAAAATTGCTAAAAGTAAACATTTTGGAAATTCCCCGATAACACTGTGCTAAAAGGCTTAATTTCTTTGGTTTTTTTATTCATTTACTTATTTTTAGTCCTTACTGAACGCCGTTTTAAAATTGCAATACTCACAGAAACAGGGCATCAGCGGACAAAATCACTGTTAGTTTGGGTCACCTGAAGACAGACGTGAAGTGGAAAAATTATTTTCTAGTTTATAGGTGCAACTAACGTACTTCAAAAAAAGGTGAGAAGAATCTGGAAACTTTCTGGTGTTACATTTTTACAAGAAGATTTGTTTTTATCTCCACAATCTGCATTACATGAGGTCCAGAATAGCTTAACACGCGGAGGACGAGTGTGTAAACAAGGGGACTGTGAAGTGCGATAAATTAAGAGACGGCATATATTGCAATACAGCCAGCATTCCAACGCTAAAACGGAAATGATGTTTATATGGGTTACTTTAATTACTATTTATTGCACGTGTTGTTGTGACGAGGGCTGAGGTGCGACCTAAGTGACACCGAGCCCCCTGCCCCCGGCCACCACCGACCGCTGCCGACCAGCCGGCGCCGCCAGCTAGCCCCTCAGCCCCTCCTGCCTGCCACGAGCCCCGGAGCGTAGCGTAGCGTGGCGTAGCGTCGCCGACGGATTAACTATGCGGTTGCCTGTTCCGCATTAAGGATGCGCAATCTGTTTCTTACGTGATCTGGGCCAGTGACAATAAGCTACACTATGCTAAAACCAGACTAAATACAGAAAACGGCATTGGACCTTACTCAGTCTGTATTGAAAGTTCAACAAATGAAGTTGGTCGCTTACATCCTACGTCTGTAGGAAAAATGATTCACTCCAGCTATCCGGAAAAGAAAGGCCAAATTTTAAATATTACGCAAATAGGTCGTAACAGAATAGAAATTGATGCTAGTGATCCACTAACGGCAAATTTATTACTTAAATCTCCTCTCTGGTCATCCAAAAATATGAATCCATTCATTCCGTCACATTTAGTATACAAACAAGGAGTGATTCACGATGTTTTTGTTGAATTGTCTGAAGAAGAAATCTTACAAGAGATCTCATCACCAGCAGAAGTCATTAACCCAGATGTTCCTGAATTCCCCCCCCCCCCCCCCGCTCCACCCATTTCTGGTTTAAAAGATAGTTTATTACATCTGTAATAGATCATTCAAAAGTTACAAAATTGATTTTACACGAATTGCCTCCTTAGTCTCGGCATAATAGGCCGTCCTTCTGGAATGAAGTAAAAATGAAAACGGTAATATTACACGTTAGAGATGACATTTTAATTGTAAAGCCAACCATATGTTTCCGAATAATAAAAATAAAATTGATGTGTAAGTACTTACACACCCAAAGTCACGAGTTAACTCATACTCTACTGTTAAAAGAAACAAAAAAGTTTATTTGCGAAAACAAAGAAAAGATAGTGAATTTTTCAAACAGGTTTCTTAACTTTTGATTCTCAGACTCCCCCGCAATATGTATTATTCACATGGTACAAGATGTGAGGTAGAATTGTATGTCCCTTTAGTTAAACAATGTTTTAAGTGACTGCGATTCGGTCATATAGGAAAACAATGTAGAAGTCAGGAACGATGCAAAACTTATGGAGGACGCCACTCTCTCTAGCACAATGGTCAAGTGCACATATTGCCGCGAACCACACGAAACTACTGACAGGATATGCAGAGCATGTTTATTCAGGAAACAGGACAACGTATTTGCTACACAAAATTCCGTCTCCTATCGAGAGTCAGAGAACTTCCTTCGACACCATTCCTTTTCAGGTGTCACACAGGGATATTCACCTTCTTTTAAGGAAACAAAAAGTACTGTAGTAGACACTTCTAATCTCGCAGAGTTTCCTCTAATTAAAGAAGATGAAATAGGAGATACTACATTGAAACAAGAATTTGACAGAACCCTGAAAGACCCAAGTCGAAATACGGCTCCTGGAGTAGATGAATTAAAATTTGTGATGCGACCGGAAATCGAGTCCGGACCTCCACGCTTACTAGGCAGACGTCTTACTGCTAGAGCACCTCATCACCAGCTTTTAAGGCGACTCGTAATACTTTAAGCACGATTTCCTTCACGTCACAAATTTTAATTCTGCTTCTGTGTTCCATGGAACATTGCCACTTCTGCCAAAGCCCTCCATGGAGCTGAATTGCACCTCCGCAATGGACATATTGGAACGTTCCTGTTTAAGATGATATAAATATCAATGTAAATACAAATATACAATACCTGAGACGGATTTTCTCATCTACATCTACATAGATACTCTGCAAATCACATTAAAGTGCCTGGCAGAGGGTTCATTAAGCACTTTCATAACTTTTCTCTACCATTCCATTCTCTAATAGCACGCGGGAAGAAAGAGCACCTAAATCGTTCCGTTTTCGATCTGATTTCTCTTATTTTATTGGCATGGTCATGTCTTACTAAGTAGGTGGGTGCTAGCAAAATATTTTCACATTCAGAACTAAAAGTCGGTGATTGAAACTTCGAAAACAGATCACGCCGCAATGAATAACGTCTTTCTTTTAATGATTTCCACCCCAATTCTTGCAACATTTCCGTGACGCTTCCCCCCCCCCCCCCCGTAACGTGATAAAACAAAACGAGCTGCCCTTCTCTGAACCTTCTCAATGTCTTCCGTCAGTCCCACCTGGTGTGGGTCCCACAAGGGGCAACAGTACTCCAGGAGAGGACGCACAAGTGTGATGTAGGCAGTCTGTCAGAGCTCCGTGGTATAAAGCCGTCAACAGGAAACTAGCGACCAATTCTAAGTTGCACCGCATCCACCTCGCAGATTAACCCAACTGTTCGACCTGCAATTTAGTTGACACTGAAGAGCATCGACTGGTTTGCGATGAAGTAGATTAAATCTGGCAAATCACTCGAAACCTCATAGCCAAAGTCACCCGAACGCCTCCACATACCGTTACACCGAAGGACCTTCTAAACCCCAGCGACGTGCCACGAAAAGAAATGCCGTAACTGGATAAAAGGGCACGCTTTACACTGCATACTGACAGAAAAGCGAAAAGCAAATATAGTTTCCACTTGTACCTCTATACACAGCACCAGAAGCTTATGAAGAGAAAGAACTACAAGAAGCTCTTCGCTAACTTTCTGCGACACACAATCCAGTGATTTCTCGACAACTCGTGCCACGTACACACACTACATGACGACGTTATATGCCTCAATTTATGCTGTTTCCCAAGGCATGTTTACAGAAGAATGTATGTTTCACATTTCGAGTCAAAGGGAAGATTTACTGTCAATGGATACAAGAAGACCAGCCGGCCGCAGTGGCCTTGGGGACTGAGGCGCTCCAGTCACGGTCAGCACGGCCACTACAGTCGGGGATCGAATCCGCCCGCGGACATGGATATTTGTTCCGTCCTTAGATTTAAGTAGTTCATAAGTAGTTTGTAAGTTTAGGGACTGATGACCCCGTAGTTAAGTCCCATAAGCTAAACAAACATTTGAACATTGAACATTTGAACAAGAAGAACATATTCTTACATTTGTTAATCTGCTGTTGAGAATTCAGCAAGAACAGATTATTTTCAGTGTGGCGGCTTCTTCCTCTTACTCCATTTTCCAGGAAGATCGTTTTCGTTCAAAATCATATAATAGTGTACTTATTTCATTTCATTTACTTCGAAGAAAGCAACAGAAACTCGCCGAAGAAGGCACAATTTGGAGAGCGTTAGGTAAAAGACGTGTGCGTAGTAAGAATGGATGTCCGGGTTCGATTACCGGTCGCATCACAAGTTTTTATTCAATGCTTCAGATTTATCATTTAATGTCTTTGACATATTCGAGACGAAAATACCCAAATGCACCAAAAATAAACGAAAAATATATCTGTTCAATAAAGCAGATAAAAATTCGCTTCACGATTTCCTGAGTGATAGTCTCCAGTCTTTCAAAACTAAAAATGCGAGTGTAGATCAGTTGTGGCTTACTTTCAAAGACATAATATCAGTAGCAATCGAGAGATTTATACCAAATAAATTAATAAAAGAGGGGGCTGACCCCCCCGTGGTACAAAAAACAGGTCAGATCACTGTTGCAGAAACAAAGAAAAACGCATGCAAAATTTAAAAAGACACAGAATCCACAAGACTGGCAATCTTTTACTGAAACTCGCAACCTAGCGCGGACTTTAATGGGAGAAGCCTATAGTAGTTACCACAACGAAATCCTGTCTCGTAATCTTGCAGAAAATCCAAAGAAATTCTGGTCATATGTGAAGTACACTAACGGCAAAACACTAACAACACCTTCACTACGCGAAAGCAATGGTAATACTACCGATGACAGTACTGCTAAGGCAGAATTACTAAACACAGTTTTCCGAAAATCGTTCACCAAAGAAGACGAAGTTAACACTCGAATATTCAGTCCAAGAACAGCTGCCAGCATGCGAACTTAGAAGTAGATGTTCCTGGAGTAGTAAAACAACTTAAGTCACTAAACAAAAATAAATCTTTGGGCCAGATTGTGTACCAACTATATTCCTCGATGAGTATGCTGTTGCAATAGCTCCGTACTTAGCTATAATTTACAACCGATCACTCAGCGAAAGATCCGTACCCAAAGACTGGAAAGTTGCCCAAGTTACTCCAATATCGAAGAAAGGCAAAAGGAGTGATCCCCAAAATTACAGGCCTATCTCATTGACGTCGATCTGCAGTAGGATTTTAGAACATATACTTTGTTCGAATATTATGAACTACCTCGAAGAGAACGACCTATTAACCAATAGTCAACACGGATTCAGAAAGTATCACTCTTGCGAAACACAGCTTGCCCTTTATTCACATGAAGTATAAAGTGCCATCGACAAGAGATCTCAAATCGATTCCATATTTCTGGATTTCAGGAAGGCTTTTGACACTGTACTCCACAAGCGGCTTCTTATGAAATTGCATGCTTATGGAATATCTCCCCAATTGTGCGATTGGATTCACGATTTCCTATCAGAAAGAACACAGTTCGTTGTAATTGACTGTAATTCATCGAGTAAAACAGAAGTGATATCTGGCGTTCCACAGGGAAGCGTTATAGGTCCATTACTCTTTCTCGTGTTTATAAACGATTTAGGAAGAGAATCTGAATAGCTCCCTTCGACTGTTCGCGGATGATGCTGTCGTTTATCGGTTAGTGAAGTCAATTGAGGATCAAAAGCAACTGCAAAGCGATTTAGACAAAATTTCTACTTGGTGCGAAAATTGGCAATTGACACTAAATAAAGAAAAGTGTGAAGTAATACACATGACCACTAAAAGAAATCCGCTGAACTTCAATTACGCGATAAATCAGTCAAACCTTAAGGTCGTAGATTCTACCAAATACCTAGGAGTTACAATTACGAACAACTTTGACTGGAGAGAACACATAGAAAATATTGTGGGGAAGGCGAACCAAAGGTTACGTTTCATCGGCAGAACGCTTCGAAGATGCACCAGCTCCACCAAAGAGAAATCGGCTACTGATGTTGCTCCAGGGGAGGATCCAAGGGGAGGGCAAAGGGGGCAATTGCCCCCCCCCCCTGAAGCGGGAGCGCGATTTTTTTTTCTGCCATGTGTTTTAGAAGGCTGACATAAACCATGGCACGCAGTTTATTTTAATTTACATGCCTTTTTTAACTGAGGCAGAACTGTAGGACCATTCCATTGTTTACCTAGATGGTTGTGGAAAACCGACTACAAACCAAATGATCTAGTCGCCAGTTCCCTTCGTTATGCACGAGATGAGCTCGAACCTAGGCTGGTTGAAAAAATTCACGCTTCTTCCATGCCATAGTCACTGGATGAGTCCACGCCGTTGTAGAGCAGCAGGTAAGCAGACGGAACGCCAGGCGGTGTGGCCAGTCTCGCTTACGTTGGCCAGCCTTTGTCGGCTAAGGGCTGAGGCAGTGTACTGCAGCCTGTCCCGCTAGCCGCCAGCCGCTGCCTGCCCTGCCACAGCACGCAGCGCCCGGTGCGGACGCTCCGGTGTCGCCGCACTGCGCAGTCAGAACAGTCAGCAGCTGGACACCGTCGCAGTTCGTGTTATTGCGGAAATTGTGCGAAATACCATGGTGCGTCTTTTTTAACGTTTGTGGTAAAGAGTGCAAGATATCCCTTTTTACATGATTATTATTCATCAATGTTCGTGTCGTAATTTCTTTAAAAATGCAACCTCTGTGTAGTACTAAAACATTCTGGTTCTTTATGGTTACCGATAAATTTCAGTCGGGATTCTCAATACAGAAACTTTTAGATGAGTGAAGGGATAATTTGAAAAGAACATGCCATAATTCTTCACTAATACTAAACTTCCAGTCTAATCTCATACAGTTCAGAGAATCTGTCCACTCATTGGAGAAATTTCATACCAGGTTGAAGTATAGATTAGTAATATTTTAGTACTGCTTTAGAAGCGTTCATCAGTGCTATTTTTATCAGGAGACATTATTTTGTAGGATCCCCAGGACACTGACATACCGTACATTAAGAATACAGTTAACACGAAGCTCAGCGGAGAATAAGCTACAAAGTCGTAATGTGGTTCTGTAAATATAATACTTTTAAATTTACTTTGCGCATTGGTTTCTAGCTTCATTTCGAACCTTTATATTTTATAATTTATTCAAGAAACCCACAGAAAATAAAGCAGTCATTTTACTTGGCATGACATTCAATATTAGCTTCTAACATTATGGGAATACCTCGTTAACCTTTATACTGCACTAGTTTATTGACTTCGCCGGTTCATTCCACAACATTTTCTAGTAAAGCGCATTCTCAAGATTTTGAACATAAAACACACGAACTCTTGCACAGCAGTCAACCACTTTTCAAGATATCTTTGTACATGATCAAAATATCCACAGGTGTATTGCCGGTCTATAGTGTCCAACGGGCACAGTATTTCGGCGATCATACATGTCGCCATCATCAGGTGAACTGACGGACTGAGCTCCTGGAAACGCGCCGGCACGGAGATCCGCACGCTACGGCTGCTCGAAGGGAACTGGGTTCTAGCCCGGTAGCGGCCCATTTAAATACCCTCGGCCCGCGCAGCGACCCCTCCGCGGTCCGCGCCCCGCGCCGCGGCCGCGCAGTGGAACCGATTGCGCCGGCGTCTGAGGAGACGTCGGTGTGAGGGCTCTGTCCGCCGTGGTCATCACTTCGTTACGTTTGCTAGATTTACTCTTAATTAACCCAATCGCTGGTTCCCAAGCTTTGCTAAGATTATAGCCACAGTCACGGTTTATGAGGTCGTCACTTGTGCGAATTTCAATGGCCTCTCTAACGACGCAGTCCCAGTACCTCGACGTCTGTACCAGAATCCTAGTGTGTTCATACTCCATGGCGTGATTCTCCACAAACAATGTTCACTAGATTTGATTGGTCAGAAATTTGACGAGAAGACCACCGAACTTTTTAGGCATGTCTTGACATCCACGTATTTTCTTTTCAATGGCGAATAATAGGAACAAACGGAGGGAGTCGCCATGGGTAGCCCACTCTCCCCTGTGGTTGCAAATTTGTATATGGAGAATTTCGAGGAGGAAGCCCTGGCATCATCTGAATGGAAACCCACTTGGTATGGATAAACTCCTTGAGTTCCTTACACATCTGAACTCCATACACCCCAACATCAAATACACTATGGAGACTGAAACGGAGGGTAAATTGCCGTTCCTTGACGTCTTGGGCAAGAGAAGAGCTGATGGCACCCTGGGTCATAGTGTATATCGGAAGACAACGCACACTGATCTGTATTTACACGCAGACAGCTGTCACCACCCCTCACAGAGGAATGGGGTACTTAAAACTCTAGTACATAGGGCGCGCACTATCTCCGACGCAGAGAGTCTACCCCAGGAATTGGAAAACCTGAGAACTGTATTTCGGAAAAAATGGGTACTCAGAGTGGCAGATTCAGCGGGCTCTCCGCCCAACCACTACAACACAACCTGTGGAAACGGATGAAAACGCAACGGAGGATGTAGGCACTGCGTTCGTTCCATATACCGGCGCAATCTCAGGGAATATCGCCCGCATATTGAGAAAACACCAGGTTGGAACTGTTTTTTGTCCGCCGAATAAAATTCGTGCACTGGTGGGGAGCGCTAAAGATGATCTCGGTTTGAGGAAGGCGGGCGTGTACCAGATTCCGTGTCAGTGTGGAAAGTCATATATTGGACAGACGATGCGTACCGTCGAGGATCGATGCGTTGAACACCAGAGGCACACACGATTGATGTACCCGAGCAAGTCGGCGGTCGCTGAACATTGTTTGTCGGAGAATCACGCCATGGAGTATGAACACACTAGGATTCTGGTACAGACGTCGAGATACTGGGACTGCGTCGTTAGAGAGGCCATTGAAATTCGCACAAGTGACGACCTCATAAACCGTGACTGTGGCTATAATCTTAGCAGAGATTGGGAACCAGCGATTGGGTTAATTAAAAGTAAATCTAGCAAACGTAACGAAGTGACGACCACGGCGGACAGAGCCCTCACACCGACGTCTTCTCAGACGCCGTCGCAATCGGTTCCACTGCGCGGCCGCGGCGCGGGGCGCGGACCGCGGAGGGGTTGCTCCGCGGGCCGAGGGTATTTAAATGGCCCGCTACCGGGCTAGAACCCAGTTCCCTTCGAGCAGCCGTAGCGTGCGGATCTCCGTGCCGGCGCGTTTCCAGGAGCTCAGTCCGTCAGTTCACCTGATGATGACGACATGTATGATCGCCGAAATATTGTGCCCGTTGGACACTATAGACCGGCAGTACACCCGTGGATATTTTGATCATCAAAGACGCCGGGAGAAACTGAAGAATCACATCTTTGTACATCTTTTAACTACTGCTGCATTCAACAGCCACCCAGTTTTATATTTGTCTTCTACCAGAGCTTTGATATTTATATAGGCCTATACATAAATTTATTACCCTCACAATCTGTGACCTGCTATTAATGAATGTTAGGATTCCAAGACCTTCAACAAACAATTTACTTTCTTTTTGATGTTCTGGAGTGGATACATGAGATATGTCAAGTAATGTTCGTTGATGTTTTTCCTTGAGCTCCTTAATGATCGTAGGTGCGTTACACCGTGTGGGAAAGTATGACTTCAGTTCAGGGAACACGTGAATATTCAAGTCTTTTTATCCCCGAACGTAATAATGACCATATTGTTTTACTCTTGTGCAACAATTTCTTACATTCAGTTGTGAAAATTCCTGGAGATAAATACTCCTGGCCTTATAATTCTCAAAATACTCAAATAATTTGGAACTTCTACTTTCTATATCGATCTTCAGTCTGCCCACAACTTGATGAAGGCATTTATTTAAGATATATGAGGTGGTCACGCGACACCAATTTTTTTAGAGAGACTTAATCCCCTGTGAGTCACGACTCATTCCTCCAAACCTCCGTGATCAAATATGGTACGTATTTGTAGTAATATAATATTCAATCAATCATGTCGACAGTGTACGGTTACAGCACGAAGTTTTAACAAATGGGGTTGCCTGCATGGTCTAGGGCTTCATGCCATGGATCGGGCGGCCGAACCCGGCGGAGGATCGAGTCCTCCCCCGGGTATAGCTGTTTGTGTTGTCCTTAGCATAAGTCAGTTTAATTAGTGTGTAAGACTAGGGACTGATGACTGCAGCAGTTAAGTCCCATAGGACTTTACACACAGCAGGAAGTTTTACGACGCTTATCGATCATAACTGTTCAGTCAGGGGCCATGAGGCTGAACACCGACTTCAATAATAGCTTGTTCCATCATTCAGTTTTGCCATCGTTGGACATCCCCCCCCTTCCACACACACAAACACACACACTAATAAAAAAAGTGTTGCGAGATTTACCTCTGAACAGCATTTATGCTGCCACGCTTGTTGTAATTCAGTTCCTACAGAAACGCGCGTGAAAAAAAAGTCGAGTATCTGCAGAGAAACGTTCGAGGGGCTACTGTGCACAGCCGCGATAAATATTATTGTGTTGGAATGTGGCATATTTTAGAAGTGAAACATGTTTTACTTAACCAAATTTTCTTTCAGTTTTACACTGTTTCTTGCGGAAAAAATTACGTGATATTTGCCGAGACGTCCTCTCCTCTCCACCAGGTGAGATTTTCTGAGATTCGCTTCTATCCCCCCCCCCCCTCCAAGCACTTCACGTAATTTATGATTTTTGGATGCCCCCTTATGTATTTGTACCGAAACGTATGAAATTAAATTAATGGCAAAGATTTGTTAAGGACCCGATGTGTGTTATAACCAGTATTGTCCTTTAATTGAAACAAAAGCTGTTTTTACTCGGCTATCTCATAATATGATCGAACGTTTAAAAATAATTTAAATCTTCACATTTTCGTTTTGTCACTTGAATCTGAAACTCGAATTTTTTATTCTCGACATAGCTAATAAAATTTTTAGCCAGCTATTTAAATAATGTTCAAATGCGTGAAAAGTCCTATGGGACCAAACTGCTGCAGTAATCGGTCCCTAGCCTTAAACACTACTTCTTCTAAGAACAGCATACACACATATGCCCGAGGTAGGGGTCGAGCCTCCGGTGAAAGCGGCCGCGCAGTACTCGACGATATGGTGCCGTAGACCGTGCTGCCATCCCCGCGCGGAAAAACTACTTAATTTTTCTATAGCAAACCCTTACAACGTGATGAAACACGGAATGAGGCCTTCGGGAGACCTGGGTTAGTCCTAAGTCGGGCCATCAAAATCAGGATTTCTGTGGTTAACCTAATCGCACCAGGCATATTCGGAAATGTCTCGTTGAATATTCCACGGCCATTTCTTTCCTCTCCTATAATCAAAACACGCAGATCAAAAGTTCTTCCTCTGGTAACCACAGCTTTTGACAAGAAGGAAAACATTAAGCCTTTTATAGTTTCCTTTTCAGTGAACGTTTTCGACTTTCAACATATTGAGAGCCTGAAGTCAGCATGTCGAAATTTTCTGGTTTCAAAACACCTGTTTCAATAAGCATTCACAAAAATTTTACCGTATATAAGTTAGAAATCAAAATATGCACAACAAAGGGTGGATGCCTCACGAGTCTCTCTACAAACATTCAAGCCAAAAACGAGGCAATATGGCTTGAAGCGCGATAAGAACAGACAAAGAAAAAAATAAAAAGAATCTTCCTGTCTTCGGCAACAGCTTATAGGTTACATAAACGCAACAAATTTTAAGAAAAAGCGTTTCACGTGAAAGAATAATAATATATTACATACATCACCAAACATTTATCTTTAGTGGAAGGAAGGAAGGAAGCTTGGAGTTTAATGTCCCGTCGATTATCTTTAGTTTTAAATGCTAATGCAACAAATTTTAAGCAAACTTCAACCCTTGTGTATAACATATTCCGTACGTGTTATCGACAGCACGTTGTGTTGCATTTACATTTTGATTTAACTTAAATAAAAATGCATTTATGTTACTGCTAGTGGTTTACTTTAGTTGTTATGATCTAGGAAATTGTCGTTACTGTAATAGCTCCAAAGTGAAATAAAAGGGACACATTTACCCCTTATATTCATGAAATCAATTAGTAGCTTATTGTATTAAAATTGGTAACTCGTTTACTCACATTTTTGTTTCATTACATTGGTCATCATAAAATGAAAATTTAATGATATCAAATAAGAAATCCGCAACTTTTACTGCTGCGAATATCATCTGCTTATGTACCCCGTGTGTCTTTCATTTTTCTTCCAGAATATGGACCTACTTACCTCTTACTTTCCTTCATCCCACAGGCAAATCAACGACCAACATCGTCAGTGAAGCGAACCCGAGCATTGACTCATTTTTTTCTGCCTGTGCATAAGCGTACTGCAACTTTTGGGTGTCAGCTTGATGTGGAAGAACGTACTGGGGATGTGATTCCTGTCACAGCAGCTTCTTCCGAACCCGCCCAGTCTACCGCATGTGTCAGTTTTAGTGACGTGTCGCTGACGCCTACTTCTCCAGAGTCTAATTCGTGTGCTGAGTCTAGTGTCCCCTATGATATTGGAAATTTCTTAGATAAAAGTATTGATGACTATACAAAATATCAACTATTATCGAACACCTGGCAACCGAATGATGAGTATGAATTTCCATTTTCCTTACACGCGATGAAAGGTAAAGAGGTGAAGCGATATTTTGGGTATAAATACCTCAGCAAATACCCTTGGCTTCTCTTTTCACATGCACGTAAAGGTTTATTTTGTAAATATTGTCCGTTTTTTGCTACTGGAGGTGTTGGTGGATGTCAAAAAACTGTGCCATTACAAAAACTTGTGACCAAACCGCTCACCAACTTCAATGATATTTCAGGGCAGAATGGCGATTTGGAAGCACATGCCAGTCACATTTACCACAAAAGAGCTGTAGACCAGGGGAATGCATTCCTCAACACATTTAATGAACCTCACTTGGAGGGAATCAAACCGTGTACACCAACAGCGCAGCAAAGAAGTGGAAGAAAACAGGGAACGACTTCGCCCTATAGTCGAAACTGTTATTTTCCTTGGGCGGCAAGATCTAGCATTCTGGGGACAGAGAGATGATGGTCAGATTTTTCCTAAACATGCAAGTTCCATTGCTGCTGTGTACGAAGGAAATTTTAGAGAATTACTGAGATTTAGAGTGTCTGCTGGGGATAAAAAACTAGAGGAACACCTGCAGTCAGCTTCTTCAAATGCTACGTATATAAGTAAGACAACTCAAAATGCTCTCATTTCATGTTGTGGGAAAGAGATTTCTGAGCAAATTTTGAGTAGCGTACGCTCATCCCAGTTTTATTCCATACTTTTTGACGAGACAACAGATGCTTCTTACTCATCTCAGCTAAGCCTTACGTTACGATACAAACATAACGATAATATCCGTGAGGACTTCATCAGTTTCCTTGATGCGTTTCCAGAACTTGCTCATTCGAATCTCGAAGATGGCTAACAGTCTGATGAAGATTGCAAAGAATCCAGGCAGGTAGTTAACACAGCACAGCAGGTAGACGGAACTTCCACAGCTGACGAGTTATCGTTAACTGGTAAGGCTCTTGGTAAAAATGTCCTGTACCAGCTGAAGAATAGGCTCAATCTTCGACTGGAACGTTGTGTTGGAATTGGAACTGATGGATGTGCAGTTATGCTTTCAGAAGGGGGCCAAGAACGCTGTTAAGACACCATGCAACAGTCACAAACTAAATAATTCTATATCCCGTAGTTCCAAGCTGCCTCCTATCCGGGATGCTGTATCTGTCATGAAAGAAGTTATTAATTTCTTCAAGACGCATCCTTAAAGAAAAAGTGTCTTAATGAACATCTTGGGTTGTGCACTCAAATCACTTTGTGAGACCCGGTGGGTAGAGAGGTATGAAAGTGTTCTTCAGTTTTCAGCTGATCTTGCAAAAATTGTGGAGACTCTCGGAAAGATTGCTGAATGGCGTGACCCGAGCACAGCTGGTAAGGCTGCTTCTCTGATCTTAAATTTGTGCAGCTCACAGTTTCTGTTCTCATTACTATGTTTGAGCGATGTGCTGTCTCTAACGCAGCCTCTAAGCCAACTTTTGCAGAAACCTGTAATTGACCTCAATGACAATGCTTCACACGTAAAGAACACTATTAACAATTGGTATAACAATTGTAAATTGTTGTAGCTGTATTGGGAAAGTTCCAGAGCTCCAAGCGCTGATGGAAAGTTACAAGGGTGAAGGTCGGTGTGAGACTTTAAAATAGGGAAAGTTTAATTTTTAAAAACTCACAACCACCAACTGCGAACCATGTTCCTAAACATGCAAAATCACTGGAACTGTGATTGCTGCTGTTTGACTAGTTTTCTAGGGGATGATATCACAAGTTCGCAGCTTTCCTTCCCTGCATATGATTAACAAAAAAATGCATAATAAAGTCAAGTTCATGAGAGAAAAGGATGTACTAACTACTATTTCTGAAAACACGTGAAAGTTCACTTTATGTTGTGTATTTCACAATATTAGATCCCTGTGGCTGATACGTCTGTACGTCGACACAATTATCCAAAAAAAAAAAAAAAAAAAAAAAAAAAAAAAAAAAAAAAAAAAAAAAAAAAATTATAGCTCGTGAGCCCCCAGACAAAATGAACATTTGTCGCAAATTGTTTTCACAATATACGCCTGTCTCAAACACCGTTTATGTTCATGCCTATGCGACGACACGTGTTACATTGACAAAACACAGTCACTTTTAGTGCGATGCGGACCTTGTTTTACCGGCTAATTATTCACAACACACAGTAGCACTCGATACAACTTGGTGCAGTCTACGACGAGCAACCACACTTGGCCATTGCCACACTAAAATCCAAAGTCTCCACCTGGAGATCCACATGCCCGCCTTGCAGAGCGACGCCGCGCCCGGCCAGCTACCGCACTCGCTCCCGACTCCCGACCTCCTGCCCTCGCGCGCGTACGCGCCAAAAGCCCAACTGCCCGGGTTTTTTCCCTACATCATCAACTTCCCCACGTGAGCTGTTCTAACCGACTTCCAACGTACAGCGCTCAGCCAGTACATTTCTAAAAATTTACTTAAAATCAAAATAATTACACTACACATTAAACAGATTTCTTATGTTTTTATATTGGTATACACATCCTTTGCACTATCTATTACAATCGTGCAATTTAAGTGATTTAACTGAATATTTCAAGATAAAATACACAAGATTAATTGAAAATAAAATGAGAAATAGTTAATATATTACTTTTATAAACAAACATTGCCATGCTAGTTGTGTAACTGTCTTGTATTCATTGGTAATTTATTACTTTTCATTGTCAATTAAACATATTACGTCAGATGTGACTATATCAGCTAATGTATTGTTTATTTGTCAACATACTATTTTGTAATGAGGGCCTTAAAGGTTCCAAACTGCATCGTATTACTTCAAATGCAAGTAGCATTAGAATATTTTATTTCACGCTGTGCACTGCACTGCACCTGGCACTCGCCATTGTCCCTCTCTCGCCTCACCGGAAAAGAACCTAGCAAATCCTAAGCTGGAACAAGCCACCAACGTCGGCCTGCTCGCTGGCCTCCCGTCAGCTACAAGCACACAGCAAATCTCAACGTGGAGAATTTCTACCTTTGACCTAACTATAAATGTTGTCACCTAACTGCGTACATACATTGCTACCAAAATTAATAAGATTAAAATTGTATAAGATTTAGTGCATTGGCATGGTCAATGTTTGCAGTGAACTTCATACTGTTTAATTATCAAATGCTATTAATTACCAGTATTTCTATTGGGCGGTAATCTCACAAAGTACTGAGGCACAAATCGTTATAGGTTCTGAAAGCTGGCTTACGCCTGAGATAAGTTCGACCGAAATTTTATCAAAGGGCAAAATGGTCTTCAGAAAAGATAGAATAAATAAAAAAGGGGGTGGTGTGTTTATTGCTGTTACTAACGGTCTATCCTGCAGCGAAATTGAGACAGATACTTCCTGTGAGTTGGTCTGGGTAGAGGTTATACCTGACAACCGGAATAAATTAATAATTTGATCTTTTTATCGGCCCCCTAACTCAGACGATACGGTTGCCGAAATGTTCAAAGAAAGCTAGAATCACATTTCAAATAGGTATCCGAAGCATACTGTTATAATCGGTGGCGACTTTAATTTACCCTCGATATGTTGGCTTAATTACGTATTCAAAACCGGCGGCAAATATAAAACATCGTCCGAACTAGTTCTGAATGCTTTTTCTGAAAACTACTTCGAACAGTTAGTTCAAGAACCCACTAGAATATTACGTGGTTGCGAAAATACCCTTGATCTCCTACCAACATATAATCGCGAGCTAGTAAAGAGCATCAAATCAGATACAAGGATTAGCGAACATCGAGTTGTAGTAGCGAGACTGAATGTCGAAATGCCCAAATGCACCAAAAATTAACGAAAAATATATCTATTCAATACAGCAGATAAAAATTCGCTTCACGCTTTCCTGAGTGATAATCTCCAGTCTTTCAAAACTAAAAATGCGAGTTTAGATCAGTTGTGGTTTACTTTCAAAGACATAATATCAGTAGCAATCGAGAGATTTATACCAAATAAATTAATAAAAGAGGGGGCTGACCCCCCATGGTACACAAAACAGGTCAGATCACTGTTGCAGAAACAAAGAAAAACGCATGCAAAATTTAAAAAGACACAGAATCCACAAGACTGGCAATCTTTTACTGAAACTCGCGGACTTTAATGCGAGAAGCCTATAGTAGTTACCACAACGAAATCCTGTCTCGTAATCTTGCAGAAAATCCAAAGAAATTCAGGTCATTTGTGAAGTACACTAGCGGGAAAACACTAACAATACCTTCACTACTCGATAGCAATGGTAATACTACCGATAACAGTACTGCTAAGGCAGAATTACTAAACACAGCTCTCCGAAAATCATTCACCAAAGAAAACGAAGTTAACACTCCAGTAATCAATCCAAGAATAGCTGCCAGC
Source organism: Locusta migratoria (assembly GCA_026315105.1). Classification (NCBI taxonomy): domain Eukaryota; kingdom Metazoa; phylum Arthropoda; class Insecta; order Orthoptera; family Acrididae; genus Locusta; species Locusta migratoria. Next base: position 362,440,939 of record CM048751.1, on the reverse strand, counting down.
ATGCTATTAGAAGTAGATGTTCCTGGAGTAGTAAAACAACTTAAGTCACTAAACAAAAATAAATCTTCCGTGCCAGATTGTATACCAACTACATTCCTCTCAGAGTATGCTGATGCAATAGCTCCGTACTTAGCTATAATTTACAACCGATCACTCAGCGAAAGATCCGTACCCAAAGACTGGAAAGTTGCCCAAGTTACTCCAATATTCAAGAAAGGCAATAGGAGTGATCGCCAAAATTACAGGCCCACCTCATTGACGTCGATTTGCAGTAGGATTTTAGAACATATACTTTGTTGGAATATTATGAACTACCTCGAAGAGAACAACCTATTAACCAGTAGACAACACGGGTTCAGAAAGTATCACTCTTGCGAAACACAGCTTGCCCTTTATTCACATGAAGTGTTAAGTGCCATCGACAAGGGATCTCAAATCGATGCCATATTTTTTTGGATTTCAGGAAGGCTTTTGACACTGTACCCCACAAGCGGTTTCTTATGAAATTGCGTGCTTATGGAATATCTCCCCAATTGTGCGGTTGGATTCACGATTTCCTATCAGAAAGAACACAGTTCGTTGTAATTGACTGTAAGTCATCGAGTAAAACTGAAGTGATATCTGGCGTTCCACAGGGAAGCGTTATAGGTCCCCTACTCTTCCTCTTGTTTATAAACGATTTAGGAGACAATCTGAATAGCTCCCTAAGATTGTTCGCGGATGATGCTGTCGTTTATCGGTTAGTGAAGTCAACAGAGGATCAACAGCAACTGCAAAGCGATTTAGACAAAATTTCTACTTGGTGCGAAAATTGGCAATTGACACTAAATAAAGAAAAGTGTGAAGTAATACACATGACCACTATAAGAAATCCGCTGAACTTCAATTACGCGATAATCAGTCAAACCTTAAGGTCGTAGATTCTACCAAATACCTAGGAGTTACAATTACGAACAACTTTGACTGGAGAGATCACATAGAAAATATTGTGGGGAAGGCGAACCAAAGGTTACGTTTCATCGGAAGAACGCTTCGAAGATGCACCAGCTCCACCAAAGAGACTGCCTACATCACACTTGTGCGTCCTCTCCTGGAGTACTGTTGCCCCTTGTGGGACCCACATCAGGTGGGACTGACGGAAGACATTGAGAAGGTTCAGAGAAGGGCAGCTCGTTTTGTTTTATCACGTTACGGGCGGGAAAGCGTCACGGATATGTTGCAAGAATTGGGGTGGAAATCATTAAAAGAAAGACGTTATTCATTGCGGCGTGATCTGTTTGCTAAGTTTCAATCACCGACTTTTAGTTCTGAATGTGAAAATATTTTACTAGCACCCACCTACTTAAGGAGACATGACCATGCCAATAAAATAAGAAAAATCAGATCGAAAACGGAACGATTTAGGTGTTCTTTATTCCCGCGCGCTATTAGAGAATGGAACGGTAGAGAAAAGTTATGAAAGTGGTTAATAAACCTTCTGCCAGCCACTTGAATGTGATTTGCAGAGTATCTATGTAGATGTAGATGTAGATGTAGATGAACAATCTAGTAAGCCGCCGAGAAAATTTGGTCACTAGCTTCAGTAGCATATGGATACGTGCAGAGAATCTTGCGGATCAACTTGGCGTCGAGCTCAGTATTCCTCGCCACGGTCGACGCAATGTTTATTGCGACAACCCTCAAACAAATTCGTCAGAAGAATATTACAGAGTAACAGTCTATGCTTCCCTATTGGACTTCATTATAAGTGATTTACGAGAAAGATTCTCTGCTGAAGCTTTGGATGTTTTTAAGCTTTCTGTTTTCAGTCCAGAAATTATTGTGAAGATCGCTGCAGGTGAAACTGAAAAAATTTCAGAGTCTCTCATCAATCGCTTCTGTTTACTGCTTGACGTAGACAAAAACATTGCTTCTCACATGTTAAGGGATGAAATGTTGTGGCGAGAGAAATGGAATCGAGAAAGGGAACAACAAAAAGATCTTCCAACCATAGCTCTTGATATATTGGCTACATGTGACAAGGATGTATATCCTATAATACATAGGCTTTTATTAGTATTGGCAACACTTCCAGTAACAACTGCATCTGCCGAAAGATCATTCTCGACGTTGCGGCGGCTGAAAACGTATTTAAGAACATTGATGAAAGAAAACCGCTTCCAAGGTCTTGCACTTATGCATATTCATTAACAGATTCCTGTAGATATAGAAAAAGTAATTACAAGATTTTCAAAAACTGGCCGTAGAAGGAGATTAGAATTTAACATTTAATAGCGATATTGTGTATATTGTATTTAATATTAAATTTGACCATGTTCATAATTTTTCATTTTTATTGATTATTGTTGCGTAAGAAGAAAGAATGTTATTGTTAATACTTGCAGTCATGAGAAAAACAGCTTACTATGAGTATAATATTATGTAATTAACAATGTAAGATGATAAATCTTCCCATTCCATTCTTGTGGCTTCGTATGTGAATAAAAATTCTGCAACCAAGTCGGTCTCTCATTCATGAAATTTCAGATGATTTCCTGAATACATTCAAATTTACTTTAAACATTTGTACATCATTATTGCATATAAACACATATACAGCATTATGTAAAAATTTGAAAGCAATTAGCGAACTAATTTCAAACATTTAAGACTGGATACAGATAACCGTTTGCATGTTTTATATTTTTTATGTCGGCAGACTAACAGTGTTATACAAATGCACTTGTCATATTTTAAAGATATTTATCAACTAATGTAGTAAGTAATTTGATAAACAACACACACGCACATTATATAGTGTGTGTATGTGTGTGTAAGTGAATATTTTGGAAGGCAGATAAGCTATAGTACCAGAAAATTTGCCCATCCCCTCTGACCGAAATTCTGGATCCGTCCTGTGCTGCTCCATATGGCCTTCCAGTCATAAGCAGGGTATTTCTGTTCCACAACATTTCCGGGTTTCGATTTCATCAACGTGTCATGTATCATTTACGCTTTTACCGTCTGCTGGACTGTGATCGTTGTGGGAGGGTAACTAAGTTCAACTGGAAATTGTTGAAAATGATAAAGTCGTATGGGAACGTGCCGAACGTAAATGGGTGGGGTGAAATCTGTAGGAGCAATTTCCGTTGGTAAGTTGGCTGTGATTGAGTTGGGTGTCATCTTCCAAGGCTTGAGCTTATTGCTTGTAAATCAAGCTTTGGAAGATATCAGTAAGGATGAGCCCCCCCCCCCCCCCCCATTTTCAGCTGACAGAGTTAACGTGTCGAATCTGACATTAAAGAGATTCCCACGACTGATGAAGTGGCCGAAAGTCGCCATTATCCTTGGAGCAGTGGCACCTGGCATGGGTAAAACTTGTGCGACATAATTGATCTTGGAAGCTATGTAGATATTGACAAGGGTTGCATTTGGAGTTCGTCAAAGTGTCGCATACTGTGCATCCTGACTCTGGCCCTCACGCTGTTAAGAAGGTTCATGTAGTTAGCTGCTACCGTTTCTTTTATGAGGCGCCGATAATTAATTCCCAAAATTGTCCGCTGGTCGACCACTGGAAGTTGAACTTGATGCTAGTTCGCCGGCCGCGGTGGCCGAGGAGACTGAGGCGCTCCAGTCACGGTCTGCGCAGCCGCTACGGTCGGGGGTTCGAATCCCCTCTAGGGCATGGATATTTGTGCCGTCCTAGTTCGTAAGTAGTTCATAAGTAGCTTGTAAGTTTCGGGACTGATGACCCCGTAGTTAAGTCCCATAAGCTTAACAAACATTTGAACATTTTGAATTTTTGATGCCAGTTCGTACTTGTTGATACTATTCAATGTATTCATTGTTGGTAGGTCTTACTGACAATTCTATGATCGTTTATGCGTAGACCTCGCAGTTGTTGGTACAGTGAAGCGAGCAAAGGCTCGAAAGCAATGGCGAACAAGGCCGTGGACATGGGACATCCTTGCCTCACTGAACTTTTGAAATGAATACTCCTGGTGAACTGGCCATTCACCATAATTTTGGATGAGCTGTTCTTTAAAATCCTGGTGACGAGGTTTACAAAGCGGTGTGAAAAGTCCATCCTTGTTAAACGACTTTTGAAAATCTAAAGTTATTAGTGCGCAATTAATGTTGAGAACATCCGCCGTTGCTATTATGTTGCGATATCCGCACACTGTTTGTAAAATTGACCTGTCCCTGCCAACACTAGTCGGGTACAGACCAGTTACCTCATTCATTATCAGTTTGAGCCGTCGGGCTAAAGTGCTGGTCATTATCTTGTAATCACTGTTAAGTAGTGATATTGGTCTTAGATTCTCAATTTGCACAGAACGTGGATTTTTCGGGATAAGTGCAACGAATCAGTCAAGGAATTCCTCTGGGATGTCACTGTCTGAATTCATGAGTTCTTTGTAGATGAGGAGTAGTTTGGGTTTCAGTTGCCTATAGAAAACCTGGTAGAACTCGGCCGGCAGGCCATCGGGTCCCGGTAATTTGTTTTTGGGATTGTGTAGGACGGCAGCGTCCAAGTCTTCTTCGTCGACCTCAGCGGCCAGGCTGTCGGACGCCTGCTGAGCCGCGCTCGCAGCTGTCGGAACAAGTTTCCCTGCGCCTCAGCGTTGACCGCACTGCCGGACATGAGAATTGTGAAATATTCATGAATTTCGGTTTTAATTTCATTTCATGTAGTAAGACTGGTTCCATCAGGTCTCTTGATTTCGGTGATTATTTTTTGTTGACCTCTCTTTTGTTCCCGGATAACGTGGAAAGTCGACGATTCTTCACCTTCGAGAGCATTCTGTATACGTGCTCTAACTTGATAGCCGTTTCATTGCTTTCGCTTCAGAGCCAAAATTTTGGATTTAATTCTCTTTATTTGGATATAATTGTCAATGACTGATCCATCAAGCGTGTATAATTCCCGCAAACACTGGAAATAAAATTCAGATGTCCTTTTGTACCAATAAGCTTTCTCCTTGGAGTAGTCAATCAGCATTCTCCAGAATTGAGGTTTGGCACAAGACATCCACCAGCCAACAACGGAATTGTACGACGGGAGCCGTCGTTCGTATGCCTCCCATGTTTGGTTAAATCTTTCACGACATTTCGCAAATGTTCAAATGTTTATAGAGCTTATGGGACTTAACTACGGGGTCATCAGTCCCTAAACTTACAAACTACTTATGAACTAGCTAACACTAAGGACGGCACAAATATCCATGCCCGAGGAGGGATACGAACACCCGTAGTGGCCGTGCAGACTGTGACTGACGCGCCGCAGACGGCTCGGCCACCGCGGCCGGCACGGCAGTCCGCATCGTGCAGGTGGGTGACGTTTAATTTCCAATACCCTCGTGCACTGTAGGTCCCTTGTCGTTCCGTGTTGATTGTACTTATATGGTGGTTGGTGAAGCTGGTTGGCCATATTTCGGCGTGCAAAATACGGTCGTTCATATTATTCGATACGTACATCCGATCTAATCTACTAACTGAAGTTCGCGTAATGAATGTGAAACCTGGCGCATCACCGTGTGTGTATTTCCACGTATCGGTCAGGCAAAGTTCTTTAACAAGATAGTCCAATTCAGGAGAGGTGTTGAAATTATGGACTTGGTCCTTTGGGCTCAGGACACAGTTAAAGTTACCCGCTAAAATGATGTCGTCTTGGCGGTGTCGATTTGTGCTTCCTGATGGGGCATACACGTTAATAAGCCTAACGTTATGAAAGGTACCAGCTATTCTTGATGCTGTGTGCAATTATGCCCTCTTTCGCTAAAAGTGCAGTCCCCATTACCCATTACTGTGTGATAGCCACGTATATTGTCTAAGGCAATGTCAGTCACTTCTTGGAGCATAGCAATGTCTACATCTGCAGCATATAAAAAGTCTTTTAAACAATCCACTTTACTTAACTTCATATACTAGTTATGTTTAAGGTAGCTATTCGATAGGCCTGAAAAGTGTTCATAATTGGGTAGATAACCGGTATGGGGAAAAGACGTCACTATCAAACATTTCAGTACGTGTGATTCTTGAGTTTCTCCCGGCGTGTTTGACAATCAATATATCCAGCCGGTCTAGAGTATCCAACGGGCACAATATTTCGGCGATCATACATGTCGCCATCATCAGGTGAACTGACGGACTGAGCTCCTGGAAACTCAGAGTAGCAGATTCAGCGCGCTCTCCGCCCAACCACTACAGCACAACCTGTGGAAACGAATGAAAACACGAAGGAGGATGTAGGCACTGCGGTTCATTCCATATATCGGCGCACTCTCGGGGAAGATCGCCCGCATTTTGCGAAAAAAAAAGGAAAAAAAAAAAACCATCAGGTGGGAACTGTCTTTTGTCCGCCGAATAAAATTCGTGCACTGGTGGGGAGCGCCAAAGATGATCTCGGTTTGAGGAAGGCCGGCGTGTACCAGATTCCGTGTCAGTGTGGCAAGTCATATATTGAACAGACGATGCGTACCGACGAGGATCGATGCGTTGAACACTAGAGGCATACACGATTTATGTATCCGAGCAAGTCGGCGGTCGCTGAACATTGTTAGGAGAATCACGCCATGGAGTATGAACGCACTAGGATTCTGGTACAGACGTCGAGATACTGGGACTGCGTCGTTATAGAGGCCATTGAAATTCGCTCAAATGCGTCGTTATAGAGGCCATTGAAATTTGCACAAGTGACGACCTCATAAACCGCGACTGTGGCTATAAAGATGGAAACCAGCGATTAGGTTAATTAAGAGTAAATCTAGCAAATGTAACGAAGTGACGACCACGGCGGACAGAGTCCTCACATCGACGTCATCTCAGACGCCTTCGCAATCGGTTACAATGCGCGACCGCGACGCGGGGCGCGGACCACGGAGGGGTCGCTCCGCGGGCCGAGGGTATTTAAATCGCCCGATACCGGGCTAGAACCCAGTTCCCTTCGAGCCACCGTAGCGTGCGGATCTCCGTGCCGGCGCGTTTCCAGGAGCCCAGTCCGTCAGTTCACCTGATGATGGCGACATGTATGAGCGCCGAAATATTGTGCCCGTTGGACACTATAGACCGGCAACACACCCGTGAATATTTTGATTTCAGTACGTGTCAGTTTCGTAGCCGCTGGCCTTGTCATGATTCCGGAGGTCATCAGTGGCATTCGGCGATGCTTCACTTTGAACAATGCCTGGTTCGCTCATATCGACATTTTCCACTGGATTCTGTGACCAGTCTTTGGACGAAAATCTTGTATTATTATCCGCAGCAGTCGTTTGCGGTTTCCCATCACTAGCGCGCTGACTGGCTTCCGGTGGGATCTCGGCTTTGGTAGCAGTTGGTACAAGGAATGGCAGGGAAGCGGTGAAGTGGTTTCCCGCGTTGTTAGGTAACGTACTGGCTTTTTCTCGCAGTTTGTGGCCAGTTTCCGCTGCACCTTCATGTGCGATCCTTCGCCTTTAATGTGTCCGAGAGGTACGTTTTTTCTTTGGGGATGTAGTAGCTTCTACAGAACTTGGTAGTTCAGTTTCCGTATTTGTGTCATCAGTGGGTGTGTCCTCTACGTTGGTGCTGGTCTGTTCTCGTGGTGGTTGTGTCGGCATATCGGTTAACTGCGATGTAGCAGATACAACCGCCACAGTATCTGGGAGTTCTATCGGAACCTCTTTGTCAACCTGGGGTGTTAGTGGTTGTGCCGGCAAATCGGTTGACTGTGATGTAGCAGAGACAACTTGGGCAATGTCCCGGCTTTGCATCGGGACGTCTTTGTCAGTGACGGTGGGTGACTGGTTCAGTGTCGAGCTGTCTGCCGCTGGCAGCGGATGTATACGTCACAGGCAGTGACGTCATCACGGCTGGGCTGGTGGGCTCGGCGGCCAGCAGCTGAGCCACGCGCCGCTGCAGGCACTCGGCGCGCACGTGTGGTGGCCCTGTCTACCGCAAGCGGCGCAGGTGCGGGGCTGCCCGTCGTGTACCCGCAAACATTTGTGTACGATGGAATACGCTTGTGAAGGTCGACCTTAAGTTGGCGGATAAATTATGAGAGGTTGACCATTTCTCAGCTACGCTGCTAAGTACTTTCCCATACATAGACACCACTGTCGGTTGCACAGTGGTAGAGTGCCAGACTACAAATCTAAAGGTCGCGGGTTCGATCCCCGCCAGGTCCTGGGATTTTTATCTGTCACTTTCCACTTCTATCACCTCTGGCAGTATTGCTCATGTGAAAAATACCGAGTAGCACCGTGGTTCGGAACCCACGTTAAACTGTAAGTCCCCCTATAACTGTCTGGGTAAGTCAGTTCGAAGGTCGGAGGAAGGCAACGGCATACCACCTCCAAACAGGACCGTGCCTAGTAAAGCACTGTGGTGTTCAAACCAATCTTCGGATTGTTGACTGCTTTACCTTTGGACACCACTGCTTTTATTTCCTGGACCGAAACCTCGAAAGGCAGTTCGAATATTCGTACGGTCCTAATTCGAGATCCTGCGTGGGTAACTTCGCCATTGCCAATGTGTCCATCGCGATGTTTGAACTTTAAAGTTCTTCCACAAGACTGAACTACCTTTTCACATAGTTCTGCACTTTTCAAATTTGCAAAAACGTACTATTTCCAATGTACATAGAGATTCCTATAATGTCGTCAAAATTCAACTTCACTGTTTCTTCAAGGAACGTTTCAAATTCAAAGGAATGTGTCTCGGACCGCTATGATCCAACGTGAACTTGAACGTATCAATACGAAAGGGTTCAGACATGACGGACTCATCTTTCAGAGACTTCAATCCACGAATAAGTAACAGCTACAAGCTGCAATACCGAAAACACTGAACAAGCGAAAGCGCAATCGGCCGCAGCGCTCGGCTGACAGCCGCTCACGACCGCTGCTGCCGGCGGACTGCCACTTGACCACCGTTTCATTAGCGATTAAGGCGCCTCAGAATAGTCTAAGCACGACTTCTTTCACGTCACAATCTTTAATTAATGGAGAGCCGCGATAGTAGTTGCAGTCTCCTATGGAATACAGAAGCTGAATTAATGTTTGTGACGTCAAGGAATCTGGCTTACACTATTCCGAGGCACCTTATTCGCTAGTGATGTGGTGGACCAGCATGCCGGGCGCCGTGGCTCCGCGCGCCCGGTCAGGGGGATAAACGCCCTCTGTGCTAAAAAAGCTGAGGCAAATTTTCGACGAACAGCCATGATCGAATTGAACCAACGACCGCAAAGCATATGTCTACCTGAAGAAGAAGGAAAAAAAAAAAAAAAAACCCAGGAAGACGACTGCCTAGTAAGCATGGAGGTCCGGGTTCGATTCCCTGTCGCATCACAAATTTTAATTCAATGCTTCAGATTTATGATTAATATCTTTGACATATTCGAGACGAAAATCCGTCTCAGAGATTGTATATTTGTATTTACATTTTTTTAATGTGATTCGCAGAGAAAACATGTAGATTTCAGTGGTGATGCACTCTAAAGCTGCCTTTCCTCTTCCGTGCAGCCTCCCGTGACCTGCCCGCCGCGCCGGCAGCAGTCGGCGGCTGCGGCCAGCCCTCCCTCCCTCCCTCCCTCCCTCCTGTCCACGTTCAAAAAACACGTCCCGGCGCGTCGCGCCATCCTCGGGCCGCCTCCTTAAGGACACTTGGCGAGCCCCGCCCACGCGCCTCTGCGCCCGCTTGGCGCGAGTGGCGACAGACAGGTAAGGCAGCGCGGCCTCACCTAGCAGCGCGCTCCGTCCAGCCTCTCTTTTTACGGAGGCTTCACAGCAGCTCCGACCGACGCCCCGATAACGCAATGGTCTGCAACGCCTTAAATGTCCGGCGGAAGATGTCGCCCGATACTTCTCTCCTCCGTCCAGACCTCACTACTAATTTAGTCCAAGCATTAGGGAGAAGTGGGCCCAAAAATTATTACCTCGAAACAAAAAATATTAGACTAGAGGAAATTAAATTTCAAATAGAGTTTCTATTTAATGAAACTCGAGCTGAGATGGCGAAATTTACAAAAAAAGAAAAAAAATAATAAAGTTCTGCCAGATTAAAATTGTGTGCCGGAACCGGGACTCGAACCGGGGGCCGGCCGCGGTGGCCTAGGGGACTGCGGCGCGCCAGTCACGGTCTGCACGGCCACTACAGTCAGGGCCTCGAATCCCCTCTCGGACATGAATATTTTTGTCTCCTTAGTGTTAGCTAGTTCTAAAGTAGTTTGTAAGTTTAGGGACAGATGACCCCGTAGTTAAGCCCCATAAGCTTTACAAACATTTGAACATTTTTTTATTCAGTATTTTTGGAAATTTATTTATTTTGAAAAAAGGCCTTTTAGAAAATGCGCATGACTTCCTCGAGGGATCGACCAAGAGTGACGTTTTCTTGTTCTGATTTCTTCGTGAAGAGTAGGAATACCATGGTATCAAATATTTTTTTAGATTTTGTTAATTATAAGTATCAAAGAATGACTTCGAAAAACTTTCATTATTTCTGGGCCTGTTATCTTCAACTGAATGTTACTATTTTCATGCAACTCTTAAAGAAAAATATTGCCGACATTTGGTCAGAGATTATAAAAGAAATAATGTTGCTCTACGATCTTCTGGAGCCGAGATTAAAAATTCCGACAAACATTCTAGAATACGTAATTAACATTTCATGGCTATGTGTTTCATGGAGGTGAATATTGAATACTTATAGTGTTAAGAAAAGTACTTGGCTATGTTGCACTGTTTGCTAGTAGTACTAACCGACTGGTAAAGTGAAGCGTGCAACCGCGTACTGCTGGAGCGGACGAGCGGCCGTTGGGACTGAGGAACGTGACAGATAAATTTCACCATCTCGGCTCGAGTTTCATTAAGTACTAACCCGATTTGAAATTTAATTTCCTATAAGCTAATATTTTTTTGTTTTCAGCTAGTAATTTTTACAAATTTAACATTACGCTGCAACAGAATGCTTGGACTAACTACACCTCGGAGAAAGCGATAGCTCACATCTGGAGACAGTCAGATCCTGTTCTTTCCTCTACATTTAAATATATAACTCCGCAATCCACCGTAAGGTGCGTGACGGAGGGTACATTGTACCACTACTAAGCATTTCCTTTCCTATTCCACTCCCAAACAGAACGAGGGACCAACTGAAAGTCCATGTGCCCCTGTACGAGCCCTAATTTCTCTTATCTCCTCATTGTGATCTTTACGCGAAATGTAAGTGGCGACAGCAAGATAGTTCTGCAGTAAGCTTCGAATTCGGGCTCTATAATTCACGAAAAGTACGTCGTCTTTCCTCCAGCGATCCCCATTTGAGTTTTCGGAGCATTTCCGTGACACTCGCATATTGGTCGTACCTACCAATAACGAATCTAGCTGCTCGCCTCTGAACTGCTTCTATGTCTTCCTTTAAACTGATCTGCTGCGGGTCCCAAACACTTGAGCAATACTCAAGACGTGGTCGAAAATGTTCAAATGTTTGTAGAGCTTATGGGACTTAACTACGGGGTCATCAGTCCCTAAACTTACAAACTACTTATGAACTAGCTACAACTAAGGACGGCACAAATATCTATGCCCGAGGGGGGATTCGAACCCCCGACCGTAGTGGCCGTGCAGACCGTGACTGAAGCGCCTCAGTCCCCTCGGCCACTGTGGCCGGCAGACGTGGTCGTACAAGCGTTTTATACGCGGTCTACATTACAAAAATGTCTTATTCCCTTATCCCCTTATTCACAACTGTCCTCACATGTTCGTTCCATTTCAAATCGCTCTCCACAGTTCCGTCCAAATATTTGAAGGACAAGACTTCATCAAGAAGCTCAGTACTAATGCTGTATTCGAACGTTATGGGATTGTTTTTCCTACTTATCTACATCACCTTACATTTTTCTACATTTAGAGCTAGCTGCCATTCTTTTTTGTCCTGTATGCTATTTCAGTAATCCTGTATGCTATTACAGACAGTTAAAGACCTGAGATTCTTCACACCAACTTTATACTATTACAGTCAAATAATGACGACACCCTCCCATACACCACAGCATCATCAGCAAACAGCCGCAAATTACAAGTTACTCTGTCCATCAGATCACTTATATAGATAGAAAATAATACCAGTTCTATAACAATCCACTGGGGCACGCCTAACGATACACTCGTCTCTGATGAACACTAGCCGTCGAGAACAACGTACTGCTTTCAATTACTTGGGAAGTCTTCCAACCAGTCAAAAATCCATGAACCTATTCCATATCCTCGTATCTTCGTTAGTAGTCTGCAGTGTGACACCACGTGGTATGCGTTTTTGACAGAGGCGTGGATAAATTTGTCCTCTTTGTGAATAGTTGATGAAAGAATGAAACTTTATTCTTGAGTTTGTATACAGCACACGATAACATACGCAGAGTCGTACGCACTTGAGTACAGCCACCCGAACGACCTCAATATTGGCGTTAATATCGTGTATGCCCTCCTTTGGCAGCAATGCAAGCTGTAATTGTTTCATGGAAACGATCGTAGAGGTTATGTGGAATGGCCTGCCATGCGATTTCCACCTAGTATCCAGTTGGGCCAGATTTCGTGCGGCTCATGCAGACCGCCCAACATGGCGTTTCATGCGGTCTAAACAAGCTCAATGGGGGACAGATCCGGGATCGTGCTGGCCGGGGTATTTGACGTACACCTAGAAGAACACGCTGAGTGGTACGAGATACATACGGATCTGCATTGTCCTGATGGAAAAGCATATCACCCTTTTGGTGCATGAGTGGTAGCAAGACGAGTTAAATGACAGTTTTAGTGTACCGTGCACAGTTCAACGTTCACTAGACGATCACTAGAAGAGCACGTTGGGTGTAGAACATCGCTCCACTCACAATGATGCACGATCATGTATGCCGTCAGAGTGTCCTCCGCTCACGCCCCAACATCGTTCAGTCCGCCACCAATGGTGTCATGGTAGGCGCTAATGAAGCGACGAATGGAGACGTATCGTCTTCAGAGATGAGAGTCGTCGCTGCCTCAGTGCCAGTGATGGTCGTGCGCGTGTGTGATGTTGTGCAGTGGAGTGCGACAATCTGGAGTGAAAGCGACAGAGGCAAATGGGCCTGACACCTGGCATCATGTGTGGGGAGCCACATCCGACACTGGCTGTTCTCCTCTGATGTTCGTTGTGGGAAAATTGAACAGTACACGGTACATTGAAACCATCATTCAAACCGTCTTGCCACCGTTCATGCACCAACAAGGCGATGTCCATTCCCAACAGGACAATGCACGTCCACATACGTCCTGTACAACCCAACGGATTCTTCCATTTGTGCCGGCCGCGGTGGCCGAGGGGACTGAGGCGCTCCAGTCACGGTCTGCACGGCCACTACGGTCGGGAGTTCGAATCCCCCCTCGGGCATGGATATTTGTGCCGTCCTTAGTATTAGTTAGTTCCTAAGTAGTTTGTAAGTTTAGGGACTGATGACCCCGTAGTTAAGTCCCATAAGCTGTACAAACATTTCAACATTTTTATTCTATGTGTACGTCAGCTACCCTGCTCATAATTATCCCTAGGTCTGTCCCCCATGGAGCATGTCTGTCTGGGACCAGATGAAACGTCATCTTGGCGTGGTCTACACAACCAGCACGAGACCTGGTCCAACTGAGGCATCAAATTGAAACTTCATGGCATGCCATACCGTAAGACTTCATTCGGTACCTCTACCATCGTCTTCATGAGAATGTTGCACCCTGCATTGCTGGAAAAGGAGGGTATACATGGTACCAGCGTCGTCATTGTGCATGCTCTGGTGACTGTACTGACGTGCGTATGGTTCTGACTGCGTGATCATGTGTTGTATACATCCTCAAGAATGTGTCAATAGGATTTCGCTCTGCTGGGTTGACTAATTCATGGTGTTCTTTTTTTCATTTTCCAGGAGTGTTGATTTCGGAACCAGGTTTTAAACTGTAAGACAAACCCAGGAGCAGATATAAACTCTGACGATAACTTATTGATCGTGAATTGTAGGATAAAACTGAAAAAAAAACTGCAGAAAGGTAGGAAAGTAAGGAGATAGGCCTTAGATAAACTCAAAGAACCTGAAGTTCTTGAGAATTTCAGAGGGAGCTTTAGGCAACAATTCACAGAAACGGGGGAAAATAAAACAGAAGAGGAGGAATGGGTAGCATTGACAGATTATATAGTAAAGGCAACAGAGGACAATATGGGTTGGATACAAAAAATCCGTGGATATCACAGGACATACTAAATTTAATCAATGAAAGGAGAAAATATAAAAATACATCAAATGAAACAGGCAAAATGGAGTACAGACGACTAAGAAATGAGATTGACAGGAATTGAAAAATGGCTAGAAAGCAAATGCAAGGATGTAAAAGAATGTATAAATAGGGGGAAAATGGATACAGCCCATAGGAAAATAAAAGAAAAAAAAGCTCTATGAATATGAAGAACACTGATGGAAAACCAGTTCTCAGCACAGAAGGGAAACATGAAAGGTGGAAAGAGTATATAGAGAGGCTCTACGAAGGAAATGAACTTAGAGGCAAAAAATTTTAGGAAGGGGAGAAGAAGTAGATGAGGATGAAATAGGAGATACTATAGGCCTACTGGGAGATGAATTTGACAGAGCACTGAAATACCTACGCCGAAACAAGGCCTCTGGAGTAGATCACATTACCTCAGAGCTACTGAAGTCTCTAGGAGACCCAGCCATGACAAAACTGTTTCACCTGGTGCATAAGATGTATGAACAGGCGAAGTACCCTCAGACTTTAGGAAAAACTTAATAATTCCCAATCCAAAAAAGCAGGCGCAGACAGGTGTGAAAACTACAGTGTGGTGTCGCACAAGTCCAAAGTGCGTGCAACCTACTTTCGCCGTGCGCCACCATGCACGCACGGCGCGGCGGTCTCACGACGTCAGCCACGAGCGCCCTCTGCTACAACTCCGCTCGTGGCCACCACTGAACGACATCGTTCACTTGGGACTGAGATAGGAACCAGTTAACACTTCGGAATCAGATAGGCACCAGTGAAGACTTGGCTATCGGATAGGCACTAGGCAGGCCTCTAGCTCAACTATGTATCAGCATTCTGCAGTACTGAGCTATGTAAAAGTTAAGTATTGTATAAATTCTGTGCAATATATATCTCGTTCTAATTTCCTCTGGTGTTTCTAGTTTCTGCTATCCCACTGGCTGCTCACCTTCGTACCTGCACAAGCGTGCATTCTTTATTCCTGTGTCGGTCTCTTCTTACTCGGCCACCGACACCAACGACGGAAACGAGAAACAAAAGTGGCGACGAGGTGGACGAGACTGGGACACAAAAGTGGCTACGAGGAGTGATAGACGAACCTTGGACCAGCCTGCTTGCAGCAGCCAGACATCAGCAGTCGGAGCACACAGAAATTGCTCCCACCCACCCACCCTTATTATAAAAATTTTGTGGGAATATATTCTCTTCTGTTTTGTGGACTTTTTTGTTGCAGTGCGTCCTCATTTATCTTGCATTTGTGTTTTGTTATAATTTACTTGTATGCGCGGCGCCTAATCGGTCAGCATGGCTGCTACCCAGAACCCAAACTTAATGGTAATTATTCAGTTACAGCCGGCGCAAATCACGCAACTACTCTAAGCGATGTCGCAGTTAACGGCACAGGCAGCTCTCCAACAACAACAGCAGTCGCTTCAGCAGCCCGCGCCTGCCGCTGCGCCGCTCCCTACGTTCCGCCAGTACAACGAACGTGAGAAAGAATGGAGCGACTACTTCCACAGTTTCAAGAACTCGTCGTGGCTCATCAACTAACAGGTCAGAGAGTGAAGTACCTTTTCTTATCGATTGTAGGAACTCCAACTTTCGTGTTACTGCAGAAACTTTTCCCTCATACATCACCTCATGATCTAGAATTCGATCAAATTGTAGATGCACTGAATGCTCATTATGAGAGAAAAGTTCTCGTAGCTGCAGCACGGTACCGATTTTTCAGACTAAAAAAATCACCCGAGCAGTCACACGAGCAGTGGATTACGGAACTGAAGGGCTTAACCCGCAAATGTAAATTTACTTGCTCTGTGGAGTTTCTTATAGTGACGTTATGTTGAGGGATGCAATTACGCACAACATTCAGGACCCCAGAATTAGGGCAGCAATTCTGAAACAGTCTGACCCCTCATTAGACTGTGTACTGCAGCTTATTGAAGCACATGATACTTTTGACTTAGAAGATGTAAAAATGCAAAGCCACACTGTAAATTCAGTGCGCCACAACGGACGCTTTCCTACCCGTAGTTCTCAGTCTAGCCCTAGTGATTCTTATTTTTATACCGGCCGTACTGAACAGACGTTGAACAGTAGCCAGTGTAAAAGTGTGACACAAAGGTCGCCCCGTCATGTTAGAAACAGTAATTTGAATTACAGGCGCCAATGTTCATTTCAGAAAAATGTACGTAAATCTTGCCCCCAGTGTGTATCTCGCCACAAGCGTGCGCATTGCGCTAGTCGCAACGCAACCTGTTATCAATGTGGCAAATTGGGACATGTACAGTCTGTGTGTATGCAAATTAAATACTCAAAGAACGGTACCGTTAGAAACAGTGTTTCACCGAGTGCACGAACAGTTCATGCTGTCCATGTCACAGACGCTGTGGAATTGAACAGTGCTTTACTTGGTTCTCAATTGCAAGAAAGTTCTTCTGCTTTTTTTTTCTTTATTGTGTTTTCACACCAGCGATTACACCAGCAGGCTGGCAGCAGCTCCAGAGGCTGCTCTTCAGCCGAGAGAATAAAATACATTGATGAGATGAAAAATTAAAATACAAGACAGGCGAAAAAACAACGGAGGAACAATGACATATACATGGTAACAATTAGAGGTACAAACAGTTGACAGGTGAACAAAATCAGATTCAGTCAGTTAAAAATGAGGAGCCACGGTGACCTAAAAAGCAGATGTTGGACGACAATAACACATGACGGCCAGTACACGGAGACACTAATTAAAATACACGGTGCGACACTTGTCTGGTTGTGGTGGATGCAGTTAAAAAATACACACTTCACTGGAGCACAGCACACAACACTTGATGTAGCACTGTTAAAACTCTCGGCCCAGGACCCCGAGAAGGGGGGGGGGGGGATCAAAGCGTGGTGGAGAGGAAAGAACGGCGCGGAAAGGGGGGCGGCAGGGAGGAGACGTAGGGACTCCAGGGCAAGGAGGGGGGGCCAAGCGGAAGCGTGGAAGGGGAGGGGGGAGAGGGGGCACCTTATCTATGGGTGGGGGATCAGATCTGGTAGCACGGGTATATGTCAGAACGAAGGACGTCATCAGGGAGGGGAAGGCGGCGGAAATTACCCTGGGAGAGGACATGGAGGGTGTGGAGGTGAAGGGAAGGGGGTATAACGCGGTAGAGGCGTGGCAGAGGCCCAGGGTTGGTGGGGATGGGGTGGACCAGGGGGTTGCGGGAGTCTATTTTACGGGTGGTATAGAGGATACGGATATGCTGGAGATATTCAAGAAGGTGGAGAAACGGGATCAGGTCATACAGGATCTGCGTGGGGGAAGGGAGCCGGATGCGGTAGGCGAGGTGGAGGGCGTGGCGCTCGAGGACTTGAAGGGTTTTATAGTAGGATGTGGGAGCGGAGATCCAGGCGGGATGGAAGCTGCAGAGGACAGGACGCATGAGGGACCAGTAGGTGTAGAGGATGGTGGAGGGGCTGAGGCCCCACGTCAGGCCAGTGAGGAGATTGAGGAGGTTAAGGCGGGAGAGGGTTTTCTGTCGGACAGTGCGGAGGTGGGGGGTCCAGGAAAGGTTACGGTCGAGGGTTAGGCCAAGGTACTTCAGGGTGGGGGTGTGGCGGATAGGGCAGTTGTGGAGGGTGTTCTTCTGCGTCTACTACAAAACTACGTAGTGAGCCACATCGCAAGCGCCGTCGAGTGCATAAATCTGTGCAACGGAAAAGGGTTTGGGACAAGCATAATGACAATGTCCAGTGCAATCCTGTAGTGAACCTAGTGCCTTCAGCAACTTCTCCTTGTAAAAGTGCCCAGTACTGTGTAGCTAGTGACAGTAGACTTGATGTAGCTACTCAAAAGTTTAGTGAATCTGTAGTAGCCTCGCATTGTGCGGACGCCGATCCGGCGGTAGTGCCATCTAGTGACAGTGATATTAATCTGTGTGCCGATTCTGCGCCGCTTCCTTCATTTTGAGGCCCGCGCATGCGCAAGTGTAGTAACCAAGTTCTATCAGACGTTGCCCACATTCGCGCACCTGTCGTGCGCCAGATGCACAAACGGTTTGTGACTCTCTTCATAGAAAATGAGACTGTGCAATTTCAGCTCGACACTGGTTCCGCTGTTACATTAATTAATAAAGACACTTATGAACTGCTGGGTTCTCTCCCGGTCTACTCCTCCAAGTACTGGCGTTCCTTCCGCCGCCTTACTGGCAGTCACTCCTCCCCCCACTACCCACTCCTCCATGATGATCGTCCTTTCGCTAACAACGCCAGTAAGGCAGAACATTTTGCCTCCTACCTTTCCGACGTCTTTTCCATTCCCGATGATCCCCTCTTTGACTACTCTCTCTTCCCAGACGTCCATGAGCGCACCGACACCTCCTGTCCTCCGCTCCCCCCTTGCTTCCAGTACTTGGACCACATTCCTACCTTAGAATATAACACTCCCATTACTGCCCGTGACATAATCGACACTCTTCGCACAAAACGAAACACCGCCCCTGGTCACGACCGGCTGACCTACCGCCACCTCCGCGCATGCTCCCTCTCCTTTCATGAAGTCCTTGCCAACCTCTACAACGTCATCCTTTTCACTGGCTTCTACCCTGACCTGTGGAAGACCTCCCATATTCTTATATTCCTCAAACCCGACAAACCCCCGTCCCAGACCTCATCCCACCGTCCCATCAGTCTTACCTCCGTCTTCAGCAAGGTCCTGGAAACCATCCTTTCCCATCGAATCCACCAGCACCTCCACTGCCATCTGTTTCTCCCCCTCTCTTCCGACCCTCCTTCTCTGCCGATGACCAGCTCCTTCGCCTGACTCATCTCCTCTCCGTCCAACTCAACTCCCGCCGCTCCGCAATTTTTGTATCCCTCGACATCCAAAAAGCCTATGACCGGGTATGGCATTCCAGTCTCCTCTTCAAGATCCAGTTCTACGCCCTTCCCAATAATTACGTCCGCCTCATTGCTTCCTTCCTTACCCGCCGCCCCTCCTATATCACTGTCTGCAACTCTGACTCCCGTATGTTCTACCCCTCTGCCCCTCCTCTATCTCCTCTACTCTGCCGACATGCCGCAACCCAAACCCCCCATCTACCTCCTCCAATATGCTGACGACACCGCCTTCCTGGCCCTCGCGCCCTCCCTTGCCCGTTCCCAGGTTTTGCTCCAGTCCCACCTCACCGGGTTCACCTCCTGGTGTAACCGGTGGCTCCTCTCCATCAATCCCGAAAAATCCCAGGCAATAGTCATAGGTCGTACAACCCACTCCTTCCACTTCCACGATTTGTATCTTACCCTCCACAACCGCACAATTCGTCACACCCCCACCCCAAAATAGCTTGGCCTTACCCTTGACCTCCACCTGTCCTGGACTCCATACCTCAAATCCCTCCGTGAGAAAGCTCTGTCCCAGCTCAACCTCCTAAAACTCCTTACCGGCCGGACGTGGGGCCTCCTCCCTTCCACTGTCCTTCACACCTACAAATCAATCATGCGCCCCGTCCTTTGTTCCTTCCACCCCGCCTGGATATCAGCCCCTCCTACTTTCTACAAATCCCTCCAGATCCTAGAACGCCACGCCCTCCGCCTCGCATACCAAATCAGATTCCCTTCCCCCACGCGGATCCTCTATGACCTAATCCCCTTCCCTCCTCTCCTACAACACCTCGAACATCTCCGTCTCCTTTACACAACCCGAAAAATCGAGTCCCAAAACCCTCTGGTATACCCTATTCTCACCAATCCCTGGCCTCCGCCACGCCTCTGCCAAACCGTTCCTCCCGGCCTTCACCTACATACGCTCCGTATCCTCTCCCAGGGCAACTTCCGCACCCTTCCTCTACCGGATACCGAACTTCGTCCCGATATCTACCCCTCCTACCAACTTTGATCCCTTCCCCGTTTCATCAGCACTCCTCCCCTCTCTACCGTCCCTTTTCCTTCCCGCCCGCTTGGCTACCTCTCTCCCATGCCCAGAGTCTCATCCATCCTTCTCTCCCCTCCTTTCTCTCTCTTCCCTCCCCTTCTCCCCCCTCCCCCGCACTTCCACCATCCCACCTCCCCCCTCCATCCCCCTCCCCACCCCCTGCGGGGGCGTCTCGACTTTTTACCAACGTGTTCAGTGCCAGTGTGTCCAGTGTCGTGTGTTTTTAATCAGTGCCTCCGTGTTCGCCGTCCCCAAGTTTTATTCTGTGCGCCGTCCACTATCTTCGTTTTTATCCTTACCGTTTCTGCGATGTACTTTTCAGTTGTCGTCGTGGCCAACCGTTTTTACGAACTATGTGTGTTTTATTACTACTCGACTGTTTCTCGTTTTCTGATATATGTTTGTCCCGTTTGCCCATGTACGTTTTAATCCGTAAAAACTCAATGTGTCGATTATCTTTTTCCGCAATTTTATCCCCATACTGTATATATTGTTTTCTCCAGTCTTGTCATTACATGTATGTCACATGGCTGAAGAGCAGCCTACCAACTGTTCACAGTTGGCTTAAAAATACAACAAAGGAAAAAAACAACTGCTGGGTTCGCTAAAATTGTCGCCGTGTCACCAAGTGCTAACAGCGTACACAGGTCAAAATATTCCCGTGCTAGGAACGTGTAGCCTGCACGCCTCTTTTCAATGTGTAACGAAAACATTTGCTTTTATAATTCTTCAGGCCAAATCTACACAGAACATTTTTGGACTCGATGCATTTGACTTGTTTGGTTTATCAATTCAAAGAGATGTGCTTCAGATTTCGTCAGTAGTGCCTCAGGACAAAATAAACGCATTGTGTGAAAAATATAGTCACTTGTTTTCGCCGGAACTAGGTTGTGCAAAAGACTTCGTGGCACATGTAACTTTGAAAGAATCTGCTGTACCAAAATTTCGTAAAGCTAGACCAGTGCCTATCGCAATTCGTGATAAAGTTGCAGACGAACTTAAACGTTGGCAAGATAGTGGGAGTGATTTCTCCTGTTTCTGCGAGTCAGTGGGCCTCGCCTTTAGTAATTATACCCAAGCCGTCAGGCAAACTTCGCCTCTGTGCGGACTTCAAATCAACAGTGAACTGTCAAACAATTGTTGACACTTCCCCCCTGCCCAGACCTGAGGAACTAATGGACAAATTAGGACAGTCTCGTTTCTTTTCCAAGACTGATTTAGCAGAGGCATACTTACAGATTCCGCTTGATGACGAGTCAAAAAAGTTTTTCGTCATTAATGGGGCCTTTTTCAATTTCAACGCCTACCCTTTGGCAGTTCTTCCGCCCCCGCTATTTTTCAGCGTTTCTTGGAACAGCTGACAATTTCTGTACCGTGTTGCTCGAACTATTTAGATGATATTGTGGTATCCGGACGTACAGTTGAAGAACATTTAGCAAACCTGGAGTGCCTTTTCAAAGTTTTGACTGCAGCAGGTCTACGTTGTAATAAAGCAAAGTGTTCGTTTTTTCAAACTGAAATAGAGTACCTAGGCCATGTGATTAATGCCCAAGGAATACATCCCTTACAGTCATATCTTCGAGCAATCAAACACTTGCCTCCTCCTAAGAATGTGCACGAATTGCAAGCAGTAATGGGAAAGCTTAACTATTATTTCAGGTTTATTCCGAATGCCTCTCAGATTGCAGCTCCACTGCATCGCTTACGTAGGAAGAATGTTCCTTTTGTATGGTCCAAAGATTGCCAGGTTGCCTTTGACAACTTAAAGTCTGCACTACTCAGTGATGCATGTTTGATTCCCTTTGACCCCCAGAAGCCTGTAGCGCTAGCAGTCGATGCCTCGTCGTACGGTCTGGGTGCAATATCGTCGCATCGTATAGTATCTCACGATCGTCCTATTGCCTTTGCATCCAAGCTACTGACGCCAATGCAACATACTTACAGTCAGATAGAAAAGGAGGCCTTAGCAATCATTTACGGCGTCACAAAGTTTCATCCGTATCTCTATGGCAGTAAATTCTATTTGTTGACTGACCACAAGCCTCTCGCGTCGTTGTTCTCACCCACAAAGCCAATTCCGCCACGAACGGCACAAAAGTTTCAGAGATGGTCCTTAATATTGTCTAATTATCAGTATGAGATTTTGTACCGACCTACCACTAAACACGCCAACGCAGACACACTTTCCCGACTTCCGGTTGACCAGGATGTGTCGTTTGATTCTTCAGAAATGGCATGTTGTCAGATAGACTCCAGAGATGCTTCCGCTGTCGCAGACTTTCCTTTGAACTCTCGTCGGGTAGCACGTTTTGTTCGCTCAGGGTGGCCTGCGAGGCCAAAGACATTGATCGGCCTCTGGTTCGACGTCATGCATTGTCTTTAAGTCAGGGTGTTCTGTTGTTGCATACCGACAACGGCCAAACAAGAGTAATTGTTCCTCGTTCCCTGCAACGAGAAGTGTTACGCCTCCTGCATCAAGGATATTGGGGTATTGTTAGGACAAAGCAATTGGCCAGACATCATTGTACCTGGGTTGGTATGAACGCCCAGATAGAGAGCATGACGTCACAGTGTACAGTTTGTGCGGAGCATCAGGCGGCTCCTCCGCAACGTTTCTCAGACTGGCCACGCTCCGAAGGACCATGGCAACGTTTACACATTGACTTTGACGGACCTTTCTGGAATACTCGCTGTTTAATTGTTGTAGACGCTTTCAGCAAGTTTCCTTTCGTGTTTGCCATGAACTCAACGACGGCGTCTAGTACAATCAGTGCTTTAACATCAGTGTTTTGCATCGAAGGTTTGCCTGAAACTATCGTCAGTGACAATGGACCTCAGTTTGTTAGTGCGGAATTTCAACAGTTTTGTCGTGTGAATGGCATTCAGCATATCACCACCGCAACTTTTTACCCTCAGTCCAATGGTAAAGCAGAACGTTTCGTTCGAACATTCAAGTCTCACATGGAAAAGATGAAAGGTCAGCACTCCAGGCAGCAAGCTCTTCAAATTTTCCTGTCTACGTATCGGTGCATGCCACGTGACGGCCCGTCTCCTGCCGAGCTGCTACACGGCCACCGTCACCGCACTCTTCTTCACCTGCTACAGCCTCCCACGCACCGAGTCAGTTCGTATGGCGCTACGCGTTTTCAGGTTTCGAAGCCGGTGATGTACAGGGTGTTTACGGGCAACAAGACACGATGGATACCGGGCACCATTCAGCGCGTGCTCGGTCGCAATATGTATGTTGTACGTTCTTCCACAGGGTCGGAGCTGCGGCGCCACGCAAACCAATTGCGCCTGCACAGGCCGCGCGATCCTGTCTCTGCTTTCCCCTTTCCAGACCCAGTTCACCGCCAGGGAGCACAGCCACATCGCTCGCCGCCGGGTCCAGCGTCCCCGGACTACGAGATCGTCCCCATGGAGGTGGACGCGCCTCCTACGCAGTCCGCCTCTCCGCCTCCGTCGCCGAAGCAGCTGACAGCGTCAGCGAGATGTGCGCTCCCCCCCCCCTCCAGCTTGGGCCACGCACTTCAGAAGAAGACCTGCTCCCTCTGGGTGGAGGCGTGCGCCTTTCCCCAGGTTTTGGTGGGTTTCCCGGGGGATCGCAATGTGGATGCCAGGGCGCGGTCGGCGTCTGGATCCAGCCTCTGCTACGACGCCCGTCCCACCAGTAACGCCCCCGCCCAGGCCCTCCACCCAGTGCCGTCGCCGTGGCCCTCAGACCTACGCCACGACGGTGCGGCGGTTTGGGGGGAGAGGGGTGTGGTGTCGCACAAGTCCAAAGTGCGCGCCACCTACTTTCGCCGTGCGCCGCCATGCACGCACGGCGCGGCGTTCTTACGACGTCAGCCACGAGCGCCCTCTGCTGCAACGCCGCTCGTGGTCACCACTGAACGAATCGTTCACTTGGGACTGAGATAGGAACCAGTTAACACTTCGGAATCAGATAGGCACCAGTGAAGACTTGGCTATCGGATAGGCACTAGGCTGGCCTCTAGCTCGACTATGTATTAGCATTATGCAGTACTGAGCTATGTAAAAGTTAAGTATTGTATAAATTCTGTGCAATATATATCTCGTTCTAATTCGCTCTAGTGTTTCTAGTTTCTGCTGTCCCACTGGCTGCTCACCTTCGTACCTGCACAAGCGAGCATTCTTTATTCCTGTGTCGGTCTCTTTACTCGGCCACCGGCACCTACGACGGAAACGAGACACAAAAGCGGCGACAGGGCTCGGACACAAAATACAGAAACATCAGTTTGATAAGTCATATTTTTAATATTCATAGAATATATGACTTCAACTGCGATTGGGCAAAGCTGAAAATGTGTACCCAGCCGGGATTCGAACCCGGGTCTCCTGCTTTCTAGGCAGTTGCGCTGACCCCTACACCACTGGGGACACAGTGATCAGCGCACCTGCAAGGACTACCCATGCACGCCTCCCGTCAGATACAAATTCCCAGCTTCGCGCTGCCCATAGTACTCAAACTCGTAGTTTAACTAATTCCCGTAAGAGTAAGGGCTTCAAACTTGCCCACCCCTCCCCACTAACGATAGGATCATTGCCCGTCACCGGCATATTATATATATACATGTGGCGTCTGTTCCGAAAGAATAGATGTCACTTCTGATCCTGCAGCTGTTATTATTTTTAATATTCATAGAATATATGACTTCAACTGCGATTGGGCAAAGCTGAAAATATGTACCCAGCCGGGATTCGAACCCGGGTCTCCTGCTTTCTAGGCAGTTGCGCTGACCCCTACACCACTGGGACACAGTGATCAGCGCACCTGCAAGGACTACCCATGCACGCCTCCCGTCAGATACAAATTCCCAGCTTCGCGCTGCCCATAGTACTCAAACTCGTAGTTTAACTAATTCCCGTAAGAGTAAGGGCTTCAAACTTGCCCACCCCTCCCCACTAACGATAGGATCATTGCCCGTCACCGGCATATTATATATATACATGTGGCGTCTGTTCCGAAAGAATAGATGTCACTTCTGATCCTGCAGCTGTTATTATTTTTAATATTCATAGAATATATGACTTCAACTGCGATTGGGCAAAGCTGAAAATGTGTACCCAGCCGGGATTCGAACCCGGGTCTCCTGCTTTCTAGGCAGTTGCGCTGACCCCTACATCACTGGGGACACAGTGATCACCGCACCTGCAAGGACTACCCATGCACGCCTCCCGTCAGATACAAATTCCCAGCTTCGCCATGCCCATAGTACTCAAACTCGTAGTTTAACTAATTCCCGTAAGAGTAAGCCCCCCGTAACGTGATAAAACAAAACGAGCTGCCCTTCTCTGAACCTTCTCAATATCTTCCGTCAGTCCCACCTGGTGAGGGTCCCACAAGGGGCAACAGTACTCCAGGAGAGGACTGGTACATCTTCTAAGCGTTCTGCCAATGAAACGTAACCTTTGGTTCGCCTTCCCCACAATATTTTCTATGTGTTCTCTCCAGTCAAAGTTGTTCGTAATTGTAACTCCTAGGTATTTGGTAGAATCTACGATCTTAAGGTTTGACTGATTTATCGCGTAATTGAAGTTCAGCGGATTTCTTATAGTGGTCATGTGTATTACTTCACACTTTCCTTTATTTAGTGTCAACTGCCAATTTTCGCACCAAGAAGAAATTTTGTCTAAATCGCTTTGCAGTTGCTTTTGATCCTCTGTTGACTTCACTAACCGATAAACGACAGCATCATCAGCGAACAGTCTAAGGGAGCTATTCAGATTATCACCTAAATCGTTTATAAACACGAGGAAGAGTAGGGGACCTATAACGCTTCCCTGTGGAACGCCAGATATCACTTCTGTTTTACTCTATGACTTACCGTCAATTACAACGAACTGTGTCCTTTCTGATAGGAAATCATGAATCCAATCGCACAGTTGGGGAGATATTCCATAAGCACGCAATTTCATTAGAAGCCGCTTGTGGGGTACAGTGTTAAAAGCCTTCCGGAAATCCAGAAATATGGAATCGATTTGAGATCCCATGTCGATGGCACTTAACACTTCATGTGAATAAAGGGCAAGCTGTGTTTCGCAAGGACGATACTTTTGTGAATCCGTGTTGACTATTGGTTAATAGGTCGTTCTCTTCGAGGTAGTACATAATATTCGAACAAAGTATATGTTCCAAAATCCTACTGCAAATCGACGTCAATGAGATAGGCCTGTAATTTTGGGGATCACTTCTATTGCTTTTCTTGAATATTGGAGTAACTTGGGCAACTTTCCAGTCTTTGGGTACGGATCTTTCGCTGAGTGATCGGTTGTAAATATAGCTAAGTACGGAGCTATTGCATCAACATACTCTGAGAGGAATCTATTTGGTATACAATATGGCCCGGAAGATTTATTTTTGTTTAGTGACTTAAGTTGTTTTACTACACCAGGAACATCTACTTCTAAGTTTCGCATGCTGGCAGCTGTTCTTGGATTGAATACTGGAGTGTTCACTTCGTCTTCTTTGGTGAACGAATTTCGGAAAGCTGTGTTCAGTAATTCTGCCTTAGCAGTACTGTCGTCGGTAGTATCACCATTGCTATCGCGCAGTAAAGGTATTGTTTGTGTTTTGCCGCTAGTGTACTTCACATATGACCTGAATTTCTTTGGATTTTCTGCAAGATTACGAGACAGGATTTCGTTGTGGTAACTACTATAGGCTTCTCACATTGATGTCCGCGCTAGGTTGCGAGTTTCAGTAAAAGATTGCCAGTCTTGCGGATTCTGTGTCTTTTTAAATTTTGCATGCGTTTTTCTTTGTTTCTGCAACAGTGATCTGACCTGTTTTGTGTACCACGGGGGGTCAGCCCCGTCTTTTATTAATTTATTTGGTATAAATCTCTCGATTGCTACTGATATTACGTCTTTGAAAGTAAGCCACAACTGATCTACACTCGCATTTTTAGTTTTGAAGGACTGGAGACTATCACCCAGGAAAGCGTGAGGCGAATTTTTATCTGCTTTATCGAATAGATATATTTTTCGTTGATTTTTGATGCATTTGGGAATTTTGATATTCAGTCTCGCTACTACAACTCGATGTTCGCTAATCCTTGTATCTGTTTTGATGCTCTTTACTATCTCGGGATTATTTGTTGCTAGGAGATCAAGAGTATTTACGCAACACGTACTATTCTAGTGGGTTCATGAACTAACTGTTCCAAGTAGTTTTCAGAAAAAGCATTCAGAACTAGTTCGGACGATGTTTTATATTTGCCGCCGGTTTTGAATACGTAATTATGCCAACATATAGACGGTAAATTAAAGTCGCCACCGATTATAACAGTATGCTTCGGATACCTATTTGAAATATGATTCAAGCTTTCTTTGAACATTTCTGCAACCGCATCGTCTGAGTCAGGGGGCCGATAAAAAGATCCAATTATTAATTTATTTCGGTGGTCAGGTATAACCTCTACCCAGACCAATTCACAGGAAGTATCTGCTTCAATTTCGCTGCAGGATAAACCGTTTGTAACAGCAATAAACACGACACCCCCTGTTTTATTTATTCTATCCTTTCTGAAGACCATTTGGCCCTTTGAAATAATTTCGGCCGAATTTATCTCAGGCGTCAGCCAGCTTTCAGAACCTATAACGATTTGTGCCTCAGTACTTTCTATCAGCGCTTGGAGCTCTGGAATTTTCCCAACACAGTTACGACAATTTACAATTGTTACACCAATGGTTTTTAGGTCTGCTTTCTTCCCGTGTCTGACCTGCCCCCTTTGAGACTGAAACCCATTTTGTGTATTCCCGAGGCCATCTAACCTAAAAAACCGCCCAGTCCACGCCACACAGCCCCCGCTACCCCTGTAGCCGCTTCCTGAGTATAGTGGACTCCTGACCTATTTAGCGGAACTCGAAAACCCACCACCCTTTGGCGCAAGTCGAGGAATCTGCAGCCCACACGGTCGCAGAACCGTCTGAGCCTCTGATTTAGACCCTCCACTCGGCTCTGAACCAAAGGTCCGCAGTCAGTACTGTCGACAATGCTGCAGATGGTGAGTTCCGCTTTCATCTTGCAAGCAAGACTGGCAGTCTTAACCACTTCTGATAGCCGCTCAAAACCAGAGAGGATCTCTTCCGATCCAATGCGACACACATCATTGGTGTCGACATGAGCCACCACCTGCAGCTGGCTGCACCCTGTGCTCTTCATGGCATCCGGAAGGAGCCGTTCCACATCCGGAATGACTCCCCCTGGTATGCACACGGAGTGTACATTAGAATTCTTCCCCTCCCTAGTAGCCATTTTCCTAAGGGGCTCCATTACCCGCCTAACGTTGACTCACTCACAGGTGGATCCCTCATTGAGTTTAGTTCAGCCGTCAATTCACGGACAGCTTTTAATCTGTTACGTTTGCTGGTCACCACCAAATCCTTTTCCTAGCGTTCCGATATTTTTCTGGATGCTCCTGAGCGAGGACGATCTTCAAAGGAGCCTGTATCTCGATGCCGGTGTATGGTTTTGACAACTCCACAGATGGCAATCTTCAGTTTCTTAGCTACTTGTCGGACACTGAAGCCTTTTTGGGGGAAAATGATTGTCATTACCCGTGATTCATAATGAATCTGGTACTTTGGGGCCAGTTTAAATTACTTTCGCGACGTGGTATACCTTTCTGCAAACACAATTACAAGTGTACATAACTGTAAGCAACTTACCTCTACATGGCCAAGCGTCTATCGTGCCACCTGGCGTGTTCACTGGAACTTCTTGGACAGGTAACGTCGGTTTACATAATACGAAGCAATACTAGTATGTTCGAATACGTATGTGTATGTACAATAATTAAGTTTGCAATACTGTATGTGTCCTTATTAACCGTTATTTGAGCTAACCAGTAACTCACATGGATCACTCCCATCTTGCTCTGTTTTAATAGGCACCATGGTGTTTCCAAACTAATGCAGGGCAGTGTTCGTGTGTCAAGTTTGATGGTCACTGGTAAAACGGTGATGAAATCTGTTGATCGGTCAAATGACGTCCAAGTCAACTGAAAGATACCCACCGCCGAACACCATGCGGTGGGCCACGCAGCATAAATTGCCCAGGAAAATTAACCCGAACAAAGTGAAGTGTCATGCCGGGTAAGACTACCCACAAGCTGGGAATAATTTCAACCTTCGAGCGGGCGCACAGAGCTACCCCATGCGAGGATTTCGTATTGCTGCACCACAGAGCAGAGACGCGCAGCTTCGCAACCCTAGGTATTTGTTAATCTGTTTCCCCCCCTCCACTCCTCTCCCACAACGACTCAGAGCACTCAGTAATGCATTGTTTCTCAATGAAGATCACGCATCTCCTTGTGTTATACTAGTTTCTTTCCGATAATTTTGAACGTGTGTACCATTTTGCTTTATTTAAGCTTGCAAAAGAATCTTTCCCTGACAGAATTAGTCACAAGTATCAAGGAATTCAGCGAATGCTTTGATGAACGAACACCTGGAAAGGAGATCGAGAATCATATGACTGCCGAACGATATTTCGGAATTTCTGAAGAGGATGTTCCCCTCATTGACACAGCAGGACGCCAGAAAACATAAAGAAAGGCCTTTGCCACTTATGCGGAAGGAAAAAAAGAAGATAACTCTACGGCGGAAATCCGTGTATAGCGCAATAAGTTTACTTGTCAAGCGCATGTGATTATAGAGCCCACGTGTGTAACACGTCGCCACCAAGAAAAGACTGACTGAAGCATTCCTTATTGTACTTGTGCAACTGGTTTGTAGTAAGTACAATGAGTGTGAAAATAGTTAACACAAAATGATCGCAGTTAAATTTTCTAGTCATTGTGTATGAAGCTACATAATACATTTCTGTGCTTTGTTGTTTTGATAATCCCTAGATTAAGATGCCGAATAAAGATTTCCAAAAACCTATGTAATAATATAACTGCAAAATGCAAACACCTACCTAATTCCTGAAGAAATTATAACTTACGAAAGAACCATGCGACTTCTCGTTCAAGAAAACGAATGTTAATCATTTTTAGACATCCAAAGTAAGATTAATGTGACTTTGCGACGGTTTGTGATGTACAAAAGTTTTCACAGCCGAAAAGAAGGGATTTTTATTTATTTATTTATTTATTTTATTATTTTATTTTTTTTTTTTTTTACTTTTTTCAGTTCTTCGTCTATAACTATAAAACGATACATCCTACAGACATTTATACACGCATCAGAATTGAAGAGCATAATATTTCGCGTACGATTACCTATTTGCAACTTAAAAATCTGTTCAGTTGTATAGGCATTATCAATCGTCAAAAATCGACAGTTTTACTAACTGAATGGAAAAGTGACTGCGCCTGTAACTTCAAAACGGCTACTCGAAACGAAAACCGTCACCTATTATAATTGTAGAGCATTACATTGTGCCTAAAATGAGCTCCTCACTTTTAAAATTCCTCCGTCCTATGCACAGATACCAATGAAACCGTCAAACTAATCGTAGGGCTAAAATCGTTCGAAGACTTTTTGCGAGCTCAAATTACTTTTGAACACAAAATCATACCAAGTCGTCCATTTTAAATTTAAATGTAACTTAGTTAGGTACTACCTTCTAAGTTACATCTGCATATAAATATAAAGTAAATACTATGCAAGACGAAAATGGTGATAAATCAGTTTCAAAATGGAGAACAACAACGCCGCAGTGGAGTAGCCGAGCGGTCTAAGGCTACGTACACATAATAGCTTTGCAACGCCCGACAGAGAAAGTGGCGTGTACACACGTACGGCGTCGACGCCGCGTTGAACTCCAGTTTAGTCGCGGAAGTTGAAGAGGCAGCGTGTCTTTGGATTATGCGCCGCAGGCTTAAAGAACGGAGACGAAGGCAAAGACAGTACTGGGTACACCGATTTTACGTGACAAATTAACTCACCGATCTTTTGTAACTCTGTACCCAAATCTAATAAAATATGGGCCAAAGTTTTTTAATTACTTAAGAATGTCGATTGCGTCCTTTGACGAGTTTTTGAATATAGTTCATGATGACCTGGCACCAACTGGGAACTATGTTAGGGATAGTATTCCACCAGAAGAGAAATTCGTAATCAAATTGTAGTAAGTTTATTTATAAACTGATAGTACATGTACGGTATAAATTATTGTATATAAAATAACAAATTGACAAGATATCAAATGAAAATTTTGATTCTTTCTTAAAGTAAAGAAAATCCTTTAGTTTTAGTACAAATCCAATATTTCACAACTTCGTAGAGAAGTGCAACTATCTCCTGGTGAGGCGGCCTCTTGTAGTCACAGTGGGGTCGGAGTTGCATGTGTTGGAGAAGCTCCTGAGTGTACCTGGCCGTATTGTGTATTCGGCAAGTGTTGATGATGTTGAGACCCTGCTTGTGAGGTGACCGGTACGCGTGGAGACTGAGAAGCTTGGGCTGGGAAAGCACCTGGGTATACTTGGCCATGTTGGTAGTGCACAGGTCCACGTGTCTCATTAGTCGCAGTTGCGTTGTAGAAATCTAGGGCTCTTTGTATTGTTTCAAGTAACTGAATCTTCGCTCTAATTTTACCGTGTTCAGGCACTTTTTTGAGTTTCTTGTACAAAGAGAGACAAAGGAGTTTGTCCACATCTTCGTTATTTTTATCCATTTCTCTTTGTTCTCTTAGAAAATACTTTTGTTTAAAATGTCCGAAAAATGTTTATCAACTGGATTTAACTTAATTTTTTCTTACTTACTGGGTTTTCGGTACTTTGTTCCGGACAGTTCAAATTGATGCCGGGCGCCGTGGCTCAGCGCGCCCGGTCAGAGAGCTCAACGCCCTCTGAAATAAAAAAAGCTGAGCCAAGAACACAACGTACGAAAACGAACAAATATGATCAGTGTCCGTAATGAACAGAACTACCCAGAGAGAGAAGAAAGAAAAAAAAAAAAAATCGTCAGTAGCTGCTTTCTCCTCCTCCAAGATGGTTTGCCCTGGCCATAGTCATCAAGATTACTGGTACTCTCCTTATTACTTACTGTATTTTCTACAAATTGCAGCCGTGAGAAATGTATATAAGGAGTAGAGCTGCTTGCTCCAGATCCTGATATCTTGGTTTTCCTTCTTTTTAATTCCCTGGCTAAATTGTCACGCAGACTCTTCCAACTCTTTTGCAAAGTAGTTCCCAAAAAAAAAAAAAAAAAAAAAAAAAGGTTTGTAAACTTTGGAGTCAATTAACACAGTAAAAAATTAACATTAATTTTTTTCTAGGTATGTTCTTTTGCTGAACTTCATTATAATTACAGAGTAGGAAAGTCAACCATGGGGAAAATAATCCGTCAAGTTTGTGCAGTAATATGGAACAAATTGAAAACACTTTGTATACTGCCTATGACAGAAGACAAGTAGGAACAAGTTAGTAACAACATTCTAAAGTATGCCAACTTTCCTAACTGCCTTGGAGCACTGGACTGTAAACATGTTCGTATTGTACAACCCAATGATTCAGGGTCCCTTTTTTACAACTACAAACATTTTCATTCAGTTGTACTACTCGCTGTTTGTGATGCTAACTACGGTTGTTTTTGTTTGTTTGTTGGTGGATGTTGGTTCCTATGGTAAAAGTAATGATTCATGAGTTTTCCAGGAATCAATATTTTACAAAAAACTCATAGAAGGTACATTGAATATTCCACAGGCAAAACCAATTTCAAATGTGGTCATTGCACCATTGTCTCATGTTTTTGTATCAGATGATGCGTTCGGTCTGTCGAAACACATCATGTGTCCATACGTTGGAAAATTATTGTCTGATATTAAAAGAGTTTTCAACTACCGACTGTAAAGATCTCGCAGGTATATTGAATGTGCCACGGTATTATGGCAAACAAATGGAAAATATTTCATAGGCCTCTAAATGTCAGTTTAGAACTTGCAGAAAGTATAGTTTTGGCATGTTGTGTGTTGCGTAACTACGTACGACAACGAGATTGGTACATCTATGAAGATACATTTTATAAGGCGCCATTCGTTGTCTGGAGTAACTTCTCCACAGGCCAACATGTATGCAAAATAAGTAAGGGACAGATTTGCTCGTTACTTCATCAGCGAAGGCAAGCTACCATGGCAAGATAAAATGGTGTAAACGAGAGTGTAAAAGCGAACACTTATGAGACAAATATATATGTTAATAATACAACATTACATTGCCCATTAGATATTGATTACATATTTGTAATAGACATCATGTTAACAAGTTTCTGTAAGTAAAATTAAGATAAAATAAATAAATAGCTTTAGTTACCTTTGACAGATATTACATCCAAATAGGTTTCGTCAGTAGGTACATGAACAAATGTTACACATTCCAATTTACACATAATTATTCGAATTATGCTCTATTATAAGTAATGCTATTAAAAAGTAACTGCTTTAACTGACGACTAAATTTAGAGTCACAAGGTTAACCAGGTACTTATGTGTAACTGTACTAAGCTACTGTGTAGTTTAACCTTAATATATTTAAGTTGCCTCTTACCAAGAATTTTCTTCTGTTCCTCTAAACAACCCTCTTCAGCAAACGACTCAACCAACTGCTACCACGCGGATCTTTTTAATACTGTTCTTGTAGCCCGCACTTCCCATACCTCATATAACCGGAGGACCTTTCACTTCTTCAATGAAAATCTCAGTGTCTAACGTACGTCCTCCACGGTGAGAGCACCAAAGCGTGCGCTAGCCTGAATGGTGTACACCCAAACCCACTGTTCGGAACTCGAGGCGCGCGGCTGGCGCGCGATCCTCGAGGAACCGTCGAGGCGCGCGTCGCATAGGCTATGTACGCAGTCAACGGTCTATTGTTTTCCAACAGCGCGCTTTAGTGGGTCTTCTTGTGGTGTCCCGTATGCAATTTAATGGTACAATATTGTGGGTGGTATCATTTTGTTCCTTATAAGGTAGGGATTGAGAAAATTGATGGTGGTCATCTCAGACCCGCGAATGGTAAGGGGGAGGGGGTGGGGAATGATGGGTAGTCATCGCGCGCTTAATCCCTTGTAACTTCGCTCCTAATCATTCGATTTTAATTTTCTTTTTTTAAAAAGAAAGGTCTAACTGCATAATATACATTACGTAATTAGGAAGTTTTACGTAAATGTATCCGTTTTGGATAAAATTTCAAAAAAAAAAAAAAAAATATCTTTCCAAAGAAACAAGTGTTAAATTTGACAATATAATAATTTAATGTTGATTGTTAATACCAGATAGGTAAATTAAAATATAAAAGGAGCATGAAATATGAAAACAGTTTTAGTTTTTATGTAACACTTAAGGAAAGAAACAGGATACAAAATACAAAATTGCATTCAAGACCAACAATCAGTATTACTTCTGTAGATGTTCATTATTATTTTAGAAATATATTTTAACTGCCACGGAATACTTTAAGCAGTCTTGTGTTTTATTATTACATTCACTTGCTTCTGGAGTGAATCCACAAATTAGTCTCCATGGCGCTTCTATAATCCGAGTCGTTCTTACTTTATTCTTCATATTTTCATAACCATAACTGAAGTTAATCGCCATCATGATTAACATCAGAATCATCACGGAAGACTGTTCCATTTGATAGTTCATAATCATCTTCTTATTCGCTCACATTACAGCATTTCTTGTGGTTCACCAGAACATGAACACATGTCTGTGCAAGGAAGTTATTTAGTGCACATTTGCACGGCAGAGCACATTATGATGGACCACATGAAAATTTGAGTTCTTCAGGTCCACAAGGAATGTCACACATAACTGACTCGTATTTCCCTTTCTCATTAACAGTCCAAGCCCACTCAGTAACTGCAGGTAGTTCATGACTGGCAATATGTGATTTCCGCCATATTAGGGCTTGAAGATGCGCTCTTTTTATGCCCGGACGCAGAGCATCTTGAGTTGGGGACGTGCATAATCCATCGACTTTGTTTTTGGTAGAAAACCACCATCGCAGTTCTTTCAGGTATATCATCTTCGGGTTTTTTAAGTATACAGAGCATTTAAAACTTCCGAATTCAGATCCTTTCTTCATTAAAATCTTCTCTTCCCATTGATGACAAAGTGTCAACAACTGTCTCTTCAGCTTCCATAAATGTATTAAAGAAACCTGTTTTCTTTTTATCATAAAATGATCCAGAGGTTTCAGTCCCTGAGAGAGAGTGCAATCCACACAAAGAATCAGTTACCTTGTGACCTAACGCTTGATATACCATACGAACATAAATCTCACGTGTCTTAGCTCCTGAGACAACAAATTCGTCGCCTAGCACTAGGATATCAGTATAAGAAGAAAATGTTTTTAGATTTTCTGCTCTATTCACATTTGCGAAGAATACCTGTAGTATTATTTTTGTATCGGCCTCTTTTTGTGTTGTTACTAGAGCTTGCATACATCGATTGGTAGCAAGGGCCTGATTGCGATAGGATACTATAATGTTTTTCCCAGTATCCATGCTGCTTTCCACTTGAGCAGTACTGAAAACATCCGTTAGTCTATCCTTGTTTTTGGCATGAGGAAGAAGTTTCTTCAAAGGAATATTTTTAATATTTGTGATGAATTCTATCTTGTAAATGACAGGAACACCACCATATGGTCTCCGATCTCTTATTGCATATTTCAGAAAACTCTCTAGATATGTGTCAAAGAGCCGGCCGCGGTGGCCGAGCGGACTGAGGCGCTTCAGTCACGGTCACTACGGTCGGGGGTTCGAATCCCCCCTCGGGCATGGATATTTGTGCCGTCCTTAGTTGTAGGCAGTTCATAAGTAGTTTGTAAGTTTAGGGACTGATGACCCCATAGTTATGTCCCTTAAGCTTAACAAACATTTGAATATTTTTTTTGTGTCAAAGACAACATCAATCTCAGAAAACTCGACATACCTTGAAAAAAAGTTTTGCAGAAATGATTTGATAAACCAAAAATTGTTTTCGTCTCCTTTCCTACTGTCAAATTGTGTACCTCTGCCATTCCATCAACAACTGACTGAGTATTTCGTTCCTTCAACTTGAATTGAACTAGCCACAGTTGTAATTTCTTCTGACTCTGTTTCAGAAGCTGTTTTTTTTTTTCTTTATTTGAATTAGATTACTTTTAACTTGTATTTAGTACATTGTTCCATCAGCTGCGAATATAGACAATGGGATAGCAGATAGTTCATACATTCCAGTGCATTCCTTCAGGTTAATTTCCGGACGTGATTGACATAAAACTATGAGGCGGTTGAAGGGTTTTTTGTCTTCTTTAAGTTCTACTAAACAAAGTAGAAACTTTGAAGGGTTGTAGCTCCCAAACTAACAGTAATAGGAATGTAGTTTAAATTGATTTGGACCCAGATGGTTTCAACGACTCCAATGCGCGATAGAAAATAACTATTGTTCCATTTAAAACATTATATCTTTGTGCTCTAACTCTGTGGAAAATGATACAATAAACCATGTTCATAGCTCCGCAGAAAGTGTAACATTTCTTGTGTTGATCTACCGCATTAAAATTTCCCGTCACTTATTATTTTATAAGCTACAGAGGCAAACATACTTAGTGGAACACCCTGTATATTTCGCGTTTGGAACTAGAAGAGAAGAAAAAATTAATGTAAACAGCGACTTTACTGTTGATGGACTGAAAAAAAAATCCGAAATTACACTTAATCGCTTTCTAGTTGAAAATGGTACAAGAAGAAGCACAAAAATACACTTATATTTATAGATGTATCTACTCCTAATACAAAATATATAACTTTTTTGTTTTTGCTTTTCTAACTCTCAAAAAATGTGTAACACAACGTGAAAAAATTGTGTACAGCGTGTCCCACATAAAGTGGTACCCTCATGTCTGAGATTAAATTAAGAATGAATTAAGTAGAAAAACAATATGGGACAGTGACATATAAAAACATAGATAACTCCTTATAAGACATTTTGAAAGTGGTGGTTACAGGCGTAGGTGAGATTTACTGGTTTCATCTGCGTCATTCTGTACTATGTTTCAGCCCACCTGCACCTTCAAGGAATTCTACACAG
The DNA here is from genome assembly GCA_026315105.1 of Locusta migratoria. Taxonomy (NCBI): domain Eukaryota; kingdom Metazoa; phylum Arthropoda; class Insecta; order Orthoptera; family Acrididae; genus Locusta; species Locusta migratoria. The sequence goes on along the minus strand of CM048751.1, from coordinate 362,403,747 downwards.
GTCTCTGATTTTTATTTGGGATTTTCTCTGAGTGGAACTAAATTGCTATGAACATTTTCCTTCAATCTTCTGATGACAGTGGGTGGGGATTCCCTGTTTCTGCGGACAAGCCCACAAAGAATGAAAAAAAAATTTAAAAAAGTGACACACACTTCTGTCCTCAAGTCTCTGAAGCTAAAGTAAATCAGCGTATTTTTCTTTCAGTTAAAGAATAAAATTCGAAATGAAAGTACTACAATCCAGACAAAGAATATTGTCTTGAGATGATTCAGTAAAATGTTCATCGAAACTTAGTTCCCCATCGACAGGTTCCTTAAAAAATACTGAAAACAAATATCTGATAGCTGTGTAGTGATCTTCGAATGTGGAGGTGGGCTGAAATATAGTACAGCATGATTCATATAAAACCGGATACACGTGATGTACGCCCATAAGCACCAGTTGCAGCATTTCTTATAAGAGGATAACTATGTGTTTTTAATGTCACTGTTTCATCATCATCATCATCATCATTTTCCATCTCCAGTTTCCCGGGTGTGGCTAACAAGCGCTCTCCATCTCATCCGATCTTGATATAACATTTGGTCTTGGACATCATCCCAGTTAAAATCGTTCTTCTCTATGTCTGATTTAACTGCCTCTACCCATCGTCTCCTTGGCCTTCCTCCTGGTCTTCTTCCTCCCACTTCCATTCTGAAGTACTTTTTAGCTGTTCTTGTGCTATCCATTCTCATTATATGGCCATAACACTGCAGTCTTCGTTTCCCCAAGATGTTCGCAATAGGGACCCTGATACCAGCTGTTTTTCTGTGTACCTCATTTCTGATCTTGTCTCTCCTGGTACTTTGATTCATAGTCCTGATAAACCTCATTTCTGTTGCTTGGATTCTGCTGTAATCCTTTTTTAAAAATGTACATGTTTCCATGCCATATATAAGGATTGGAGTGAAGTAAGTGTTATACAAAGTTAACTTTGCTGCCTGGAGTACTTTTTTGTCCCAGAGTAGATTCCGAACTTGCATGTAGAAATCTGATGCTTTTTGTGTTCTGTTGAGGATTTCTTGCCGGATGATGTTGTCCTTGGAGAAAATACTTCCAAGGTACTGAAAGTGGGAAACTGATTTAATTTTTGTTCCCTCCAAGTAGATGTTTGAACTTGTACCCACTCTGCTTATGGTCATCTCAACCGCCTTGGTCTTGCTGATTTTCAGGTTAAATTCTTTAAATTTATTGTTCCAGACAGTCAGGCTCTTCTGCACTTCTGTTTCTGTTTCTCCCCATATTACAACATCATCTGCAAATACCAGTGATCTCGACCCATTTGCAGTTTCCTTAATAGATTTTAGCATTCTGTCCATTACAATAATAAAAAAGAGTGATAGAGCACTTCCCTGCTGGACTCCCCTCTTCGTCTCAAACCATTCAGAGCGACTATTTCCTATTTGAACACTACTCTTGCAAGTTTGATATAGCACCTTTACTCTGTCAATCAGGTAATTGGGCACTTTTAGATCTTTCAGGCATTTCCATATTTTATTGCGAGGGACACTATCATATGCCTTCTCCAGGTCTAAGAACACCATCACTAAGTTCTTTCCATGTTCCCAGTATTTCTCTGCCAAAATCCTTACCGCAAAGATGAGGTCTATAGTACTTCGCCCTTTCCTGAAGCCATGCTGTTCTTCTTCTAATAAGGGTTCAACTATCTTCCTAAGTCTCCCACAAGGCCAACCCTCGTCCACGTCGTGGGAGACGGGCAACGGCGCGAAGTAAGGGACTGTCTGTAAGGGTGAAGTACAGTGGAGACTATGCGAGTTCCGTGACCGCTACGGCAGCTGTGAAGGCCTTACAGGAACCCTGAAAAGCGGCGGCAAACGGGGCTCTGGTGAAGCCGTGTTAGGAGTAGCTGGCCAGCGGTGGATTAAAGCGTGCTTTCAACACTAAAACAAGCCCCACTGTTTCTATTGGTGCTGCTTTTTTTTTTTATTTTACTTATTTCATTCTTAATTTAATCTCAGACGTGAGGGTACCGCTTTTATGTGCGACGCGCTGTATACAACTATTTTCACATTGTGGTACAACATTTTTCGAAAACTACAAAAGCGAAAATAGGAATATATTTTGTATTAGGAGTAGATGCATCCATAAAAATAATTGTATTTTTAGCTTCTTTTATCATCTCCAACTAGAAAGCCATTAAGTATAATGTTAGAATATTTTATTTCAGTCCATCAACAGTAAAGGCGCAGTTTAATTTTTCCTCTCTACTACTTCCAAGCTGAGATCAGACTCCACTATGCCGTCAATGCTAAATTCTTTCAACTTTTAACCTATTATTTCTAAAAGTATTGAAGATATCACCACCAAATTTTTACCATTTGATTATATGAATGTATTTAGTTGACTGATCTAGAACGGAAAAAATACACATATTGGAAATTTAGATAATTTTTTTTTTTTTTTAGAAATATGCCCGTTTATTTGAACAAATTATTGTGTTTTATACAACACAGTATCAATCATATAACTCTCAGAACACTGATTGTAGACCCATATAATCACCTCCTCTATACAAAAAATCCCCATAAATTTTATGGTTATTGGTTCATGAGAAAATGGGACCCTCATAGATCTTTGTACACAGAGGCCTATGGACACTCTTTTTCTCCTCATTATCACCTACTAAGGTGCAACCCTGACAATATTTGGTAAGTACTTCAAAGTCTAGAACCTTACCAGTATCAAAACTTGTTGCAGTACCAAATCCATGTTTGGAAGTGTGGCCCCTTTTTTGCCATGACCCATCAAATGCTACACTAATGTCTGTTACACCACCATTCTCATTGACTGCTTCTACAGATGCAGTTTTTATGGATTCTGTTGCAACGAAGGCTAAGCAATCACCAGTAATTTCTGTGTACTTCTCATATTGTGTGGGAGGGTTTGCTAGAGTCAGGAGAGCACAAAGTAGTCTACCTTTCCCAATACACCGAAGCCCATACACTAACCTCACATTGTCTTCATATAGTTCATTGTTTGGGCATTTGGCAGACGTTAGAAACGATTTTCAATGCCACAGTTTGAGCATATAATTTTAAGTTTACACACTATTCCATTCCTAGCAGTCACGTCTTCTGAAAGCAATATATCTCCACCACATAACTTGCATGCTAAAGTCTCTTTCAAGACTGCTGTTAAAGTATTCAACTCTATAACTATATCCAGACCACAAAATTCATTGACAGGTAATGCATCTTCATCACACTGAGCTTCCAATTTTCTTTTCGATGCACTGGGAGGAGTGCCAACAGTCTTCTCGCCTTTACAGCTATTATTTTGCATCAATTCATATTATCCACAATTGGTGAAGTTCTATAGTACCTATTTCCTTTGTTTTGGCGTCTCTTGAAGATGCCTTTTGGTTTTGTCATTTTAATAAGACCAACAACACACAACAGTTTCACTTTAAGCACAACAAACTACAAAACATGTAAACATTTCTTTGTTTTCAAAGATATACAAGCATGTGGGCACAGAAAATTAAATAATCAGTGCAGCCAACACATGGTAAAAAATCCCAAAGATAAAGAAGAAAACCCAGAGCCTTCTAAAGCATGTAGTTTCTGAGATTTGAATACAAATGTGAGAGGATGAAAAGATCAATTTTGACATCCCGATGTGTCAAGTAAAAGTTAAAAAACCCTTAAAAATACATTCAAACGGAATTTTTTCAAAAATTATACACCAACATGTCCAGGAAAGTCCAAATATTTATATAGCAGAAAAAACGAAAAAAAGAAATTCTTTTTTTTTCGAAATTTGGGGTCTGATCTCACCATCTAAAGACGAAATACATATTCCACTAATTGACTAGTGTGGAAAACAATCCAGTGTATGACTCTCAAGAATAACCTGAAGTAAAACTGTACCAGATCTTTGTCCATTGTAATCGGTCGCCACCCAAGAAAAATTACTTCATAATTATTTTGTGGTTATGGATCATTAACATATCACGTGGGATCTAGACACATGACCAGCAAATCAAATGTTTTCGCACTGCAGTGCTTCTCACTATGCACAACAGCCACCGAGTTCGTAGGCTTGTGATCGCGGCACGATTACTCGCAGTAACTTGTGAAAGGAGGTAGTTATCGGTGTGACTAATATTTCAAAAACTTTTCCATACTTTTAGCTCCATTTCACTCGTTCTAATATATGGTCTAAAATGCATAGAACTGTAAGCTGTACACTATCGAACTTTTTCAAAACACAATTTGTAAATGATGTGCGCATAATTCACAATAAGCATTATATGAAAACGATGTTACGAATTTCAAAAAGGTGAATATTTTATTGGGAAGCTAAGATGTTGTATTACCCTGTGCCCAAAAATCAGATTTTTTAGCCGAATACTTTCATCAAAACCGAGCGAAGAGCGTTACGAAACTAAAAACTCTCGCAGAATGAAAAGTAGATTTTTTTTATTTTTTCACAAGCAAGGCAAAGCTTTTTAGGCACCCCCGGCTCAGCTCGGCTCGGCTCGGCCCGGCGCGCAGTGTGAACGCCCAAACGCCCAGGCCGCCGGCTTGCTTGCGCCGACTACAACCAGGCGCGAGCCAGCCGGCTCGGCACGTCCCAGCTCGGCCGGGCTCCATCAGGCCGCGTTCACACTGCCGGCTGCGCTTCAGTTAATTTTTTTCTTTTATTACTATTAATTCTGTAAAATGAATACAAAATTCAGAATTTTTTTAGCTGTTGTCGTAAGGAAAAACTTTCCTAAATGTCAGGCGAAATTCATGGGATGAATCCATTACCATCTGTTTCTAATGTGCTAAAAATCATGTAGGTCACTTCAGTGTGACAACAAAAAACATGTAATAACAAAATCAGTGAACTGTTAGCTAGTTCAGTCGTCACTGAAGAAGTTTTGGTCACCACTGTGTATCCTTCGACCTTCATCTGATTGTGGGTGAGGATAGCTTGTTGCTGGGGACAAGCCCACCAGGAAGCAAAAAACAAAACACAGCAAAAAATGAAGTGGCACACGCTTCTCATCTTTTATGTAGCCAGCACCAGCAGCCAGCACCAGCAGCCAGCATCATCACCGGCAGCCAGCAGCCAGCACCAGCAGCCAGCAGCTATCAGCCAGCACCAGCAGCAAACAGCCAGCACCAGCAGCCAGCACCAGCAGCCAGCACCAGCAGCCAGCAATCAGCAGCTATCAGCCAGCACCAGCAGCCAACAGCCAGCACCAGTAGCCAGCAGCTATCATCCAGCAAAAGCAGCCAGCACCCAGCACCAGCAGCCAGCACCAGCAGCCAGCACAAGCATCCAGCAGCCAGCAGCCAGCAGCCAGCACCAGCAGCCAGAAATCAGCAGCTATCAGCCAGCACCAGCAGTCAACAGCCAGCACCAGCAGCCAGCACCAGCAGCCAGCAGCCAGCAGCTATCAGCCAGCACCAGCAGCTAAAAGCCAGCACCAGCAGCCAGAACCAGCAGCCAGCAGCCAGCAGCTATCAGTCAGAACCAGCAGCCAACAACCGGCACCAGCAGCCAGCACCAGCAGCCAGCAGCCAGCACCAGCAACCAGCACCAGCAGCCAGCAGCCAGCACCAGCAGCCAGCACCAGCAGCCAGAACCAGCAGCCAGCACCAGCACCAGCAGCCAGCACCAGCAGCCAGCACCAGCACCAGCAGCCAGCAGCAATCAGCCAGCACCAGCAGCTAACAGCCAGCACCAGCAGCCAGCGCCAGCACTAGCAGCCAGCAGCCAGCACCAGCAGCCAGCACCAGCAGCCAGCAGCCAGCAGCGAGCACCAGCACCAGCAGCCAGCACCAGCAGCCAGCAGCTATCAGAAAGCACCAGCAGCTAACAGCTAGCACTAGCAGCCAGCAGCAAGCACCAGCAGCCAGCACCAGAACCAGCAGCGAGCACCAGCAGCCAGCACAATCACCAGCAGCCAGCAGCCAGCAACAGCAGCCAGCACCAGCAGCCAGCAGCCAGCAGCCAGCACCAGCAGCCAGCACCAGCAGCCAGCAGCAGCACCAACAGCTATCAGCCACCACCAACAGCTAACAGCCAGCACCAGCAGCCAGCAGCCCGCACCAGCAGCCAGCACCAGCACTAGCAGCCATTAGCCAGCACCAGCAGCCAGCACCAGCAGCCAGCAGCCATCACCAGCACCAGCAGCCAGCACCAGCAGCCAGCAGCTATCAGCCAGCACCAGCAGATAACAGCCAGCACTAGCTGCCAGCAGCAAGCACCAGCAGCCAGCAGCCAGCACCAGCAGCCAGCACCTGCAGCCAGCAGCCAGCACCAGCAACAGCAGCCAGCAGCCAGCACCAGCAGCTAACAGCCAGCACCAGCAACCAACAGCCAGCACCAGCAGCCAGCACCAGCAGCCAGCACCAGCAGCTAACAGCCAGCACCAGCAGCAAACAGCCTGCACCAGCAGCCAGCAGCCAGCTCGACCAGCCAACACCAGCACCAGCAGCCAGAAGCCAGCAGAGAGCACCAGCAGCCAGCACCAGCAGCCAACAGTAAGCAGCCAGCCACCAGCAGCCAGCAGCTATAATCCAGCACCAGAAGCTAACAGCCAGCACCAGCAGCCAACACCAGCAGCCAGCAGCTAGCACCAGCAGCCAGCAGCAAGTACCAGATGCCAGCATTAGAAGCCAGCAGCCAGCAGCCAGCACCAGCAGGCAGCTCCAGCAGCCAGCAGCGAGCACCAGCATCCAGCAGCCAGCAGCCAGCAGCCAGCACCAGCAGCCAGCAATCAGCAGCTATAAGCCAGCACCAGCAGCCAACAGCCAGCACCAGTAGCCAGCAGCCACCACCTATCAGCCAACACCAGCAGCCAACAGCCAGCACCACCAGCCAGCAGCCAGCACCAGCAGCCAGCGACAGCAGCCAGAATCAGCAGCCAGCACCAGCACCAGCAGCCAGTACCAGCAGCCAGCACCAGCAGCCAGCACCAGCACCAGCAGCCAGCAGCAATCAGCCAGCACCAGCAGCTAACAGCCAGCACCAGCAGCCAGCGCCAGCACTAGCAGCCAGCAGCCAGCACCAGCAGCCAGCACCAGCAGCCAGCAGCCAGCAGCGAGCACCAGCACCAGCAGCCAGCACCAGCAGCCAGCAGCTATCAGAAAGCACCAGCAGCTAATAGCTTGCACTAGCAGCCAGCAGCAAGCACCAGCAGCAAGCACCAGCAGCCAGCAGCCAGCACCAGCAGCCAGTACCTGCTGCCAGCAGCCAGCACCAGCAACAGCAGCCAGCAGCCAGCACCAGCAGCTAACAGCCAGCACCAGCAACCAACAGCCAGCACCAGCAGCCAGCACCAGCAGCCAGCACCAGCAGCTAACAGCCAGCACCAGCAGCAAACAGACTGCACCAGCAGCCAGCAGCCAGCTCGACCAGCCAACACCAGCACCAGCAGCCAGAAACCAGCAGAGAGCACCAGCAGCCAGCACCAGCAGCCAACAGTAAGCAGCCAGCCACCAGCAGCCAGCAGCTATAATCCAGCACCAGAAGCTAACAGCCAGCACCAGCAGCCAACACCAGCAGCCAGCAGCCAGCACCAGCAGCCAGCACCAGCAGCCAGCAGCAGCACCAGCAGCTATCAGCCAGCACCAGCCGCTAACAGCCAGCACCAGCAGCCAGCAGCCCGCACCAGCAGCCAGCACAAGCACTAGCAGCCATTAGCCAGCACCAGCAGCCAGCACCAGCAGCCAGCAGCTATCAGCCAGCACCAGCAGCTAACAGCCAGCACTAGCTGCCAGCAGCAAGCACCAGCAGCCATCACCAGCACCAGCAGCCAGCAGCCAGCACCAGCAGCCAGCACCAGCAGCCAACAGCCAGCACCCACCACCTATCAGCCAACACCAGCAGCCAACAGCCAGCACCAGCAGCCAGTACCAGCAGCTATCAGCCAGCACCAGCAGCCAACAGCCAGCACCAGAAGCCAGCACCAGCAGCTATCAGCCAGCACCAGCAGCTAACAGCTAGCACTAACAGCCAGCAGCAAGCACCAGCAGCCAGCACCAGCACCAGCAGCCAGCAGCCAGCACCAGCAGCCAGCACCAGCACCTGCAGCCAGCACCAGCAGCCAGGAGTCAGCAGCCAGCAGCGAGCACCAGCACCAGCAGCCAGCAGCCAGCAACAGCAGCCAGCAACAGCAGCCAGCAGCCATCAGCCAGAACCAGCAACCAAAAGCTGGCACCAGCAGCCAGCACCAGCAGCCAGCAGCCAGCACCAGCAGCCAGCACCAGCAGCCAGCAGCCAGCACCAGCAGCCAGCACCAGCAGCCAGCACCAGCAGCCAGCAGCAGCACCAGCAGCAATCAGGCAGCACCAGCAGCTAACAGCCAGCACCAGCAGCCAGCAGCCCGCACCAGCAGCCAGCACCAGCACTAGCAGCCATTAGCCAGCACCAGCTGCCAGCACCAGCAGCCAGCAGCCATCACCAGCACCAGCAGCCAGCACCAGCCGCCAGCAGCTATCAGCCAGCACCAGCAGGTAACAGACAGCACTAGCTGCCAGCAGCAAGCGCCAGCAGCCATCACCAGCACCAGCAGCCAGCAGCCAGCACCAGCAGCCAGCACCTGCAGCCAGCAGCCAGCACCAGCAACAGCAGCCAACATCCAGCACCAGCAGCTAACAGCCAGCACCAGCAACCAACAGCCAGCACCAGCAGCCAGCACCAGCAGCCAGCACCAGCAGCTAACAGCCAGCACTAGCAGCAAACAGCCTGCACCAGCAGCCAGCAGCCAGCTCGACCAGCCAACACCAGCACCAGCAGCCAAAAGCCAGCAGAGAGCACCAGCAGCCAGCACCAGCAGCCAACAGTAAGCAGCCAGCCACCAGCAGCCAGCAGCTATAATCCAGCACCAGCAGCTAACAGCCAGCACCAGCAGCCAACACCAGCAGCCAGCAGCTAGCACCAGCAGCCAGCAGCCAGTACCAGATGCCAGCATTAGAAGCCAGCAGCCAGCACCAGCAGGCAGCACCAGCAGCCAGCAGCGAGCACCAGTATCCAGCAGCCAGCAGCCAGCAGCCAGCACCAGCAGCCAGCAATCAGCAGCTATAAGCCAGCACCAGCAGCCAACAGCCAGCACCAGTAGCCATCAGCCACCAACTATCAGCCAACACCAGCAGCCAACAGCCAGTACCAGCAGCCAGTACCAGCAGCTATCAGCCAGCACAAGCAGCCCCCAGCCAGCACCAGCAGCCAGCACCAGCAGCCAGAATCAGCAGCCAGCACCAGCACCAGCAGCCAGCACCAGCAGCCAGCACCAGCAGCCAGCACCAGCACCAGCAGCCAGCAGCAATCAGCCAGCACCAGCAGCTAACAGCCAGCACCAGCAGCCAGCGCCAGCACTAGCAGCCAGCAGCCAGCACCAGCAGCCAACACCAGCAGCCAGCAGCCAGCAGCGAGCACCAGCACCAACAGCCAGCACCAGCAGCCAGCAGCTATCAGAAAGCACCAGCAGCTAACAGCTAGCACTAGCAGCCAGCAGCAAGCACCAGCAGCCAGCACCAGCACCAGCAGCCAGCAGCCAGCACCAGCAGCCAGCACTAGCACCAGCAGCCAGCAGCCAGCAACAGCAGCCAGCACCAGCAAATAGCAGCCAGCACCAGCAGCCAGCAGCCAGCACCAGCAGCCAGCACCTGCAGCCAGCAGCCAGCACCAGCAACAGCAGCCAGCAGCCAGCACCAGCAGCTAACAGCCAGCACCAGCAACCAACAGCCAGCATCAGCAGCCAGCACCAGCAGCCAGCACCAGCAGCTAACAGCCAGCACCAGCAGCAAACAGCCTGCACCAGCAGCCAGCAGCCAGCTCGACCAGCCAACACCAGCACCAGCAGCCAGAAGCCAGCAGAGAGCACCAGCAGCCAGCACCAGCAGCCAACGGTAAGCAGCCAGCCACCAGCAGCCAGTAGCTATAATCCAGCACCAGCAGCTAACAGCCAGCACCAGCAGCCAACACCAGCAGCCAGCAGCTAGCACCAGCAGCCAGCAGCCAGTACCAGATGCCAGCATTAGAAGCCAGCAGCCAGCAGCCAGCACCAGCAGTCAGCTCCAGCAGCCAGCAGCGAGCACCAGCATCCAGCAGCCAGCAGCCAGCAGCCAGCACCAGCAGCCAGCAATTAGCAGCTATAAGCCAGCACCAGCAGCCAACAGCCAGCACCAGTAGCCAGAAGCCACCACCTATCAGCCAACACCAGCAGCCAACAGCCAGCACCAGCAGCCAGTAACAGCAGCTATCAGCTAGCACAAGCAGCCCCCATCCAGCACCAACAGCCAGCACCAGCAGCTATCAGCCAGCACCAGCAGCTAACAGCTAGCACTAGCAGCCAGCAGCAAGCACCAGCAGCCAGCACCAGCACCAGCAGCCAGCAGCCAGCACCAGCAGCCAGCACCAGCACCAGCAGCCAGCACCAGCAAGCAGGAGCCAGCAGCCAGCAGCTATAAGCCAGAACCAGCAGCCAACAGCTGGCACCAGCAGCCAGCACCAGCAGTCAGCAGCCAGCACCAGCAGCCAGCACCAGCAGCCAGCAGCCAGCACCAGCAACCAGCACCAGCAGCCAGCAGCCAGCACCAGCAGCCAGCGACAGCAGCCAGAATCAGCAGCCAGCACCAGCACCAGCAGCCAGCACCAGCAGCCAGCACCAGCAGCCAGCACCAGCACCAGCAGCCAGCATCAATCAGCCAGCACCAGCAGCTAACAGCCAGCACCAGCAGCCAGCGCCAGCACTAGCAGCCAGCAGCCAGCACCAGCAGCCAGCACCAGCAGCCAGCAGCCAGCAGCGAGCACCAGCACCAGCAGCCAGCACCAGCAGCCAGCAGCTATCAGAAAGCACCAGCAGCTAAAAGCTAGCACTAGCAGCCAGCAGCAAGCACCAGCAGCCAGCACCAGCACTAGCAGCCAGCAGCCAGCACCAGTAGCCAGCACCAGCAGCCAGCAGCCAGCACCAGCAACCAGCACCAGCAGCCAGCAGCCAGCACCAGCAGCCAGCGACAGTAGCCAGAATCAGCAGCCAGCACCAGCACCAGCAGCCAGCACCAGCAGCCAGCACCAGCAGCCAGCACCAGCACCAGCAGCCAGCAGCAATCAGCCAGCACCAGCAGCTAACAGCCAGCACCAGCAGCCAGCGCCAGCACTAGCAGCCAGCAGCCAGCACCAGCAGCCAGCATCAGCAGCCAGCAGCCAGCAGCGAGCACCAGCACCAGCAGCCAGCACCAGCAGCCAGCAGCTATCAGAAAGCACCAGCAGCTAACAGCTAGCACTAGCAGCCAGCAGCAAGCACCAGCAGCCAGCACCAGCACTAGCAGCCAGCAGCCAGCACCAGCAGCCAGCACTAGCACCAGCAGCTAGCAGCCAGCAACAGCAGCCAGCACCAGCAAATAGCAGCCAGCACCAGCAGCCAGCACCAGCAGCCAGCAGCAGCACCAGCAGCTATCAGCCAGCACCAGCCGCTAATTGCCAGCACCAGCAGCCAGCAGCCTGCACCAACAGCCAGCACCAGCACTAGCAGCCATTAGCCAGCACCAGCAACCAGCACCAGCAGCCAGCAGCTATCAGCCAGCACCAGCAGCTAACAGCCAGCACTAGCTGCCAGCAGCAAGCACCAGCAGCCATCACCATCACCAGCAGACAGCAGCCAGCACCAGCAGCCAGCACCAGAAGCCAACAGCCAGCACCAGCAGCCAGCACCAACAGCTATCAGCCAGCACCAGCAGCCAACAGCCAGCACCAGCAGCCAGCACCAGCAGCTATCAGCCAGCACCAGCAGCTAACAGCCTGCACCAGCAGCCAGCGCCAGCACCAGCAGCCAGCAGACAGCACCAGCAGCCAGCACCAGCAGCCAGCAGCCAGCAGCGAGCACCAGCACCAGCAGCCAGCACCAGCAGCCAGCAGCTATCAGAGAGCACCAGCAGCTAACAGCTAGCACTAACAGCCAGCAGGAAGCACCTGCAGCCAGCACCAGCACCAGCAACCAGCAGCCAGCACCAGCAGCCAGCACCAGCACCTGCAGCCAGCACCAGCAGCCAGGAGTCAGCAGCCAGCAGCTATAAGCCAGAACCAGCAGCCAACAGCTGGCACCAGCAGCCAGCACCAGCAGTCAGCAGCCAGCACCAGCAGCCAGCACCAGCAGCCAGCAGCCAGCACCAGCAACCAGCACCAGCAGCCAGCAGCCAGCACAAGCAGACAGCGACAGCAGCCAGAATCAGCAGTTAGCACCAGCACCAGCAGCCAGCACCAGCAGCCAGCAACAGCAGCCAGCACCAGCACTAGCAGCCAGCAGCAATCAGCCAGCACCAGCAGCTAACAGCCTGCACCAGCAGCCAGCGCCAGCACCAGCAGCCAGCAGAGAGCACCAGCAGCCAGTACCAGCAGCCAGCAGCCAGTAGCGAGCACCAGCACCAGCAGCCAGCACCAGCAGCCAACAGTAAGCAGCCAGCCACCAGCAGCCAGCAGCTATAATCCAGCACCAGCAGCTAACAGCCAGCACCAGCAGCCAACACCAGCAGCCAGCAGCTAGCACCAGCAGCCAGCAGCCAGTACCAGATGCCAGCATTAGAAGCCAGCAGCCAGCACCAGCAGGCAGCTCCAGCAGCCAGCAGCGAGCACCAGTATCCAGCAGCCAGCAGCCAGCAGCCAGCACCAGCAGCCAGCAATCAGCAGCTATAAGCCAGCACCAGCAGCCAACAGCCAGCACCAGTAGCCAGCAGCCACCACCTATCAGCCAACACCAGCAGCCAACAGCCAGCACCAGCAGCCAGTACCAGCAGCTATCAGCCAGCACCAGCAGCTAACAGCTAGCACTAGCAGCCAGCAGCAAGCACCAGCAGCCAGCACCAGCACCAGCAGCCAGCAGCCAGCACCAGCAGCCAGCACCAGCACCAGCAGCCAGCACCAGCAAGCAGGAGCCAGCAGCCAGCAGCTATAAGCCAGAACCAGCAGCCAACAGCTGGCACCAGCAGCCAGCACCAGCAGTCAGCAGCCAGCACCAGCAGCCAGCACCAGCAGCCAGCAGCCAGCACCAGCAACCAGCACCAGCAGCCAGCAGCCAGCACCAGCAGCCAGTGACAGCAGCCAGAATCAGCAGCCAGCACCAGCACCAGCAGCCAGCACCAGCAGCCAGCACCAGCAGCCAGCACCAGCACCAGCAGCCAGCAGCAATCAGCCAGCACCAGCAGCTAACAGCCAGCACCAGCAGCCAGCGCCAGCACTAGCAGCCAGCAGCCTGCACCAACAGCCAGCACCAGCAGCCAGCAGCCAGCAGCGAGCACCAGCACCAGCAGCCAGCACCAGCAGCCAGCAGCTATCAGAAAGCACCAGCAGCTAACAGCTAGCACTAGCAGCCAGCAGCAAGCACCAGCAGCCAGCACCAGCACCAGCAGCCAGCAGCCAGCACCAGCAGCCAGCACTAGCACCAGCAGCCAGCAGCCAGCAACAGCAGCCAGCACCAGCAAATAGCAGCCAGCACCAGCAGCCAGCAGCCAGCACCAGCAGCCAGCACCTGCAGCCAGCAGCCAGCACCAGCAACAGCAGCCAGCAGCCAGCACCAGCAGCTAACAGCCAGCACCAGCAACCAACAGCCAGCACCAGCAGCCAGCACCAGCAGCCAGCACCAGCAGCCAGCACCAGCAGCTAACAGCCAGCACCAGCAGCAAACAGCCTGCACCAGCAGCCAGCAGCCAGCTCGACCAGCCAACACCAGCACCAGCAGCCAGAAGCCAGCAGAGAGCACCAGCAGCCAGCACCAGCAGCCAACAGTAAGCAGCCAGCCACCAGCAGCCAGCAGCTATAATCCAGCACCAGCAGCTAACAGCCAGCACCAGCAGCCAACACCAGCAGCCAGCAGCCAGCACCAGCAGCCAGCAGCCAGCACCAGCAGCCAGCACCAGCATCCAGCAGCCAGCAGCCAGCAGCCAGCACCAGCAGCCAGCAATCAGCAGCTTTAAGCCAGCACCAGCAGCCAACAGCCAGCACCAGTAGCCAGCAGCCACCACCTATCAGCCAACACCAGCAGCCAACAGCCAGCACCAGCAGCCAGTACCAGCAGCTATCAGCTAGCACAAGCAGCCCCCAGCCAGCACCAGCAGCCAGCACCAGCAGCTATCAGCCAGCACCAGCAGCTAACAGCTAGCACTAGCAGCCAGCAGCAAGCACCAGCAGCCAGCTCCAGCACCAGCAGCCAGCAGCCAGCACCAGCAGCCAGCACCAGCACCAGCAGCCAGCACCAGCAAGCAGGAGCCAGCAGCCAGCAGCTATAAACCAGAACCAGCAGCAAACAGCTGGCACCAGCAGCCAGCACCAGCAGTCAGCAGCCAGCACCAGCAGCCAGCACCAGCAGCCAGCAGCCAGCACCAGCAACCAGCACCAGCAGCCAGCAGCCAGCACCAGCAGCCAGCGACAGCAGCCAGAATCAGCAGCCAGCACCAGCAAAGGCAGCCAGCACCAGCAGCCAGCAGCCAGCACCAGCAGCCAGCACCAGCAGCCAGCAGCCAGCACCAGCAACCAGCACCAGCAGCCAGCAGCCAGCACCAGCACCAGCAGCCAGCAGCAATCAGCCAGCACCAGCAGCTAACAGCCAGCACCAGCAGCCAGCGCCAACACTAGCAGCCAGCAGCCAGCACCAGCAGCCAGCACCAGCAGCCAGCAGCCAGCAGCGAGCACCAGCACCAGCAGCCAGCAACAGCAGCCAGCAGCTATCAGAAAGCACCAGCAGCTAACAGCTAGCACTAGCAGCCAGCAGCAAGCACCAGCAGCCAGCACCAGCACTAGCAGCCAGCAGCCAGCACCAGGAGCCAGCACTAGCACCAGCAGCCAGCAGCCAGCAACAGCAGCCAGCACCAGCAAATAGCAGCCAGCACCAGCAGCCAGCACCAGCAGCCAGCACCAGCAGCCAGCAGCAGCACCAGCAGCTATCAGCCAGCACCAGCCGCTAATTGCCAGCACCAGCAGCCAGCAGCCTGCACCAACAGCCAGCACCAGCACTAGCAGCCATTAGCCAGCACCAGCAGCCAGCACCAGCAGCCAGCAGCTATCAGCCAGCACCAGCAGCTAACAGCCAGCACTAGCTGCCAGCAGCAAGCACCAGCAGCCATCACCAGCACCAGCAGCCAGCAGCCAGCACCAGCAGCCAGCACCAGCAACCAACAGCCAGCACCAGCAGCCAGTACCAGCAGCTATCAGCCAGCACCAGCAGCCAACAGCCAGCACCAGCAGCCAGCACCAGCAGCTATCAGCCAGCACCAGCAGCTAACAGCCTGCACCAGCAGCCAGCGCCAGCACCAGCAGCCAGCAGACAGCACCAGCAGCCAGCAGCCAGCAGCGAGCACCAGCACCAGCAGCCAGCACCAGCAGCCAGCAGCTATCAGAAAGCACCAGCAGCTAACAGCTAGCACTAGCAGCCAGCAGCAAGCACCACCAGCCATTACCAGCACCACCAGCCAGCAGCCAGCACCAGCAGCCAGCACCAGCACCAGCAGCCAGCAGCCAGCAACAGCAGCCAGCACCAGCAGCCAGCAGCCAGCAGCCAGGTGCTATCAGCCAGAACCAGCAGCCAACAGCTGGCACCAGCAGCCAGCACCAGCAGCCAGCAGCAAGCACCAGCAGCCAGCACCAGCAGCCAGCAGCCAGCACCAGCAGCCAGCACCAGCAGCCAGCACCAGCAGCCAGCAGCAGCACCAGCAGTTATCAGCCAGCACCAACAGCTAACAGCCAGCACCAGCAGCCAGCAGCCCGCACCAGCAGCCAGCACCAGCACTAGCAGCCATTAGCCAGCACCAGCAGCCAGCAGCCATCACCAGCACCAGCAGCCAGCACAAGCAGCCAGCAGCTATCACCCAGCACCAGCAGCTAACAGCCAGCACTATCTGCAAGCAGCAAGCGCCAGCAGCCAGCACCAGCAACAGCAGCCAGCAGCCAGCACCAGCAGCTAACAGCCAGCACCAGCAGCCAGCACCAGCAGCCAGCACCAGCAGCCAACAGCCATCACCAGCACCAGCAGCCAGCACCAGCAGCCAGCAGCTATCAGCCAGCACCAGCAGCTAACAGCCAGCACTAGCAGCCAGCAGCAAGCACCAGCAGCCAGCACCAGCACCAGCAGCCAGCAGCCAGCACCAGCAGCCAGCACCAGCACCAGCAGCCAGCTCCAGCAAGCAGGAGCCAGCAGCCAGCAGCTATAAGCCAGAACCAGCAGCCAACAGCTGGCACCAGCAGCCAGCACCAGCAGTCAGCAGCCAGCACCAGCAGCCAGCACCAGCAGCCAGCAGCCAGCACCAGCAACCAGCACCAGCAGCCAGCAGCCAGCACCAGCAGCCAGCGTCAGCAGCCAGAATCAGCAGCCAGCACCAGCACCAGCAGCCAGCACCAGCAGCCAGCACCAGCAGCCAGCACCAGCACCAGCAGCCAGCAGCAATCAGCCAGCACCAGCAGCTAACAGCCAGCACCAGCAGCCAGCGCCAGCACTAGCAGCCAGCAGCCAGCACCAGCAGCCAGCACCAGCAGCCAGCAGCCAGCAGCGAGCACCAGCACCAGCAGCCAGCACCAGCAGCCAGCAGCTATCAGAAAGCACCAGCAGCTAACAGCTAGCACTAGCAGCCAGCAGCAAGCACCAGCAGCCAGCACCAGCACTAGCAGCCAGCAGCCAGCACCAGTAGCCAGCACCAGCAGCCAGCAGCCAGCACCAGCAACCAGCACCAGCAGCCAGCAGCCAGCACCAGCAGCCAGCGACAGCAGCCAGAATCAGCAGCCAGCACCAGCACCAGCAGCCAGCACCAGCAGCCAGCACCAGCAGCCAGCACCAGCACCAGCAGCCAGCAGCAATCAGCCAGCACCAGAAGCTAACAGCCAGCACTAGCAGCCAGCGCCAACACTAGCAGCCAGCAGCCAGCACCAGCAGCCAGCACCAGCAGCCAGCAGCCAGCAGCGAGCACCAGCACCAGCAGCCAGCAACAGCAGCCAGCAGCTATCAGAAAGCACCAGCAGCTAACAGCTAGCACTAGCAGCCAGCAGCAAGCACCAGCAGCCAGCACCAGCACTAGCAGCCAGCAGCCAGCACCAGGAGCCAGCACTAGCACCAGCAGCCAGCAGCCAGCAACAGCAGCCAGCACCAGCAAATAGCAGCCAGCACCAGCAGCCAGCACCAGCAGCCAGCAGCAGCACCAGCAGCTATCAGCCAGCACCAGCCGCTAATTGCCAGCACCAGCAGCCAGCAGCCTGCACCAACAGCCAGCACCAGCACTAGCAGCCATTAGCCAGCACCAGCAGCCAGCACCAGCAGCCAGCAGCTATCAGCCAGCACCAGCAGCTAACAGCCAGCACTAGCTGCCAGCAGCAAGCACCAGCACCAGCAGCCAGCAGCCAGCACCAGCAGCCAGCACCAGCAACCAACAGCCAGCACCAGCAGCCAGTACCAGCAGCTATCAGCCAGCACCAGCAGCCAACAGCCAGCACCAGCAGCCAGCACCAGCAGCTATCAGCCAGCACCAGCAGCTAACAGCCTGCACCAGCAGCCAGCGCCAGCACCAGCAGCCAGCAGACAGCACCAGCAGCCAGCACCAGCAGCCAGCAGCCAGCAGCGAGCACCAGCACCAGCAGCCAGCACCAGCAGCCAGCAGCTATCAGAAAGCACCAGCAGCAAACAGCTAGCACTAGCAGCCAGCAGCAAGCACCACCAGCCATTACCAGCACCACCAGCCAGCAGCCAGCACCAGCAGCCAGCACCAGCACCAGCAGCCAGCAGCCAGCAACAGCAGCCAGCACCAGCAGCCAGCAGCCAGCAGCCAGCAGCCAGCTGCTATCAGCCAGAACCAGCAGCCAACAGCTGGCACCAGCAGCCAGCACCAGCAGCCAGCAGCAAGCACCAGCAGCCAGCACCAGCAGCCAGCAGCCAGCACCAGCAGCCAGCACCAGCAGCCAGCACCAGCAGCCAGCAGCAATCAGCCAGCACCAGCAGCTAACAGCCAGCACTAGCTGCCAGCAGCAAGCACCAGCAGCCATCACCAGCACCAGCAGCCAGCAGCCATCACCAGCAGCCAGCACCAGCAACCAACAGCCAGCACCAGCAGCCAGTACCAGCAGCTATCAGCCAGCACCAGCAGCCAACAGCCAGCACCAGCAGCCAGCACCAGCAGCTATCAGCCAGCACCAGCAGCTAACAGCCTGCACCAGCAGCCAGCGCCAGCACCAGCAGCCAGCAGACAGCACCAGCAGCCAGCACCAGCAGCCAGCAGCCAGCAGCGAGCACCAGCACCAGCAGCCAGCACCAGCAGCCAGCAGCTATCAGAAAGCACCAGCAGCAAACAGCTAGCACTAGCAGCCAGCAGCAAGCACCACCAGCCATTACCAGCACCACCAGCCAGCAGCCAGCACCAGCAGCCAGCACCAGCACCAGCAGCCAGCAGCCAGCAACAGCAGCCAGCACCAGCAGCCAGCAGCCAGCAGCCAGCAGCCAGCTGCTATCAGCCAGAACCAGCAGCCAACAGCTGGCACCAGCAGCCAGCACCAGCAGCCAGCAGCAAGCACCAGCAGCCAGCACCAGCAGCCAGCAGCCAGCACCAGCAGCCAGCACCAGCAGCCAGCGCCAGCAGCCAGCAGCAATCAGCCAGCACCAGCAGCTAACAGCCAGCATCAGCAACCAGCGCCAACACTAGCAGCCAGCAGCCAGCACCAGCAGCCAGCACCAGCAGCCAGCAGCCAGCAGCGAGCACCAGCACCAGCAGCCAGCAACAGCAGCCAGCAGCTATCAGAAAGCACCAGCAGCTAACAGCTAGCACTAGCAGCCAGCAGCAAGCACCAGCAGCCAGCACCAGCACTAGCAGCCAGCAGCCAGCACCAGGAGCCAGCACTAGCACCAGCAGCCAGCAGCCAGCAACAGCAGCCAGCACCAGCAAATAGCAGCCAGCACCAGCAGCCAGCACCAGCAGCCAGCACCAGCAGCCAGCAGCAGCACCAGCAACTATCAGCCAGCACCAGCCGCTAATTGCCAGCACCAGCAGCCAGCAGCCTGCACCAACAGCCAGCACCAACACTAGCAGCCATTAGCCAGCACCAGCAGCCAGCACCAGCAGCCAGCAGCTATCAGCCAGCACCAGCAGCTAACAGCCAGCACTAGCTGCCAGCAGCAAGCACCAGCAGCCATCACCAGCACCAGCAGCCAGCAGCCAGCACCAGCAGCCATCACCAGCAACCAACAGCCAGCACCAGCAGCCAGTACCAGCAGCTATCAGCCAGCACCAGCAGCCAACAGCCAGCACCAGCAGCCAGCACCAGCAGCTATCAGCCAGCACCAGCAGCTAACAGCCTGCACCAGCAGCCAGCGCCAGCACCAGCAGCCAGCAGACAGCACCAGCAGCCAGCAGCCAGCAGCGAGCACCAGCACCAGCAGCCAGCACCAGCAGCCAGCAGCTATCAGAAAGCACCAGCAGCTAACAGCTAGCACTAGCAGCCAGCAGCAAGCACCACCAGCCATTACCAGCACCACCAGCCAGCAGCCAGCACCAGCAGCCAGCACCAGCACCAGCAGCCAGCAGCCAGCAACAGCAGCCAGCACCAGCAGCCAGCAGCCAGCAGCCAGCAGCCAGGTGCTATCAGCCAGAACCAGCAGCCAACAGCTGGCACCAGCAGCCAGCACCAGCAGCCAGCAGCAAGCACCAGCAGCCAGCACCAGCAGCCAGCAGCCAGCACCAGCAGCCAGCACCAGCAGCCAGCACCAGCAGCCAGCAGCAGCACCAGCAGTTATCAGCCAGCACCAACAGCTAACAGCCAGCACCAGCAGCCAGCAGCCCGCACCAGCAGCCAGCACCAGCACTAGCAGCCATTAGCCAGCACCAGCAGCCAGCAGCCATCACCAGCACCAGCAGCCAGCTCCAGCAGCCAGCAGCTATCACCCAGCACCAGCAGCTAACAGCCAGCACTATCTGCAAGCAGCAAGCGCCAGCAGCCAGCACCAGCAACAGCAGCCAGCAGCCAGCACCAGCAGCTAACAGCCAGCACCAGCAGCCAGCAGCAGCAGCCAGCACCAGCAGCCAACAGCCATCACCAGCACCAGCAGCCAGCACCAGCAGCCAGCAGCTATCAGCCAGCACCAGCAGCTAACAGCCAGCACTAGCAGCCAGCAGCAAGCACCAGCAGCCAGCACCAGCACCAGCAGCCAGCAGCCAGCACCAGCAGCCAGCACCAGCACCAGCAGCCAGCACCAGCAAGCAGGAGCCAGCAGCCAGCAGCTATAAGCCAGAACCAGCAGCCAACAGCTGGCACCAGCAGCCAGCACCAGCAGTCAGCAGCCAGCACCAGCAGACAGCACCAGCAGCCAGCAGCCAGCACCAGCAACCAGCACCAGCAGCCAGCAGCCAGCACCAGCAGCCAGCGTCAGCAGCCAGAATCAGCAGCCAGCACCAGCACCAGCAGCCAGCACCAGCAGCCAGCACCAGCAGCCAGCACCAGCACCAGCAGCCAGCAGCAATCAGCCAGCACCAGCAGCTAACAGCCAGCACCAGCAGCCAGCGCCAGCACTAGCAGCCAGCAGCCAGCACCAGCAGCAAGCACCAGCAGCCAGCAGCCAGCAGCGAGCACCAGCACCAGCAGCCTGCACCAGCAGCCAGCAGCTATCAGAAAGCACCAGCAGCTAACAGCTAGCACTAGCAGCCAGCAGCAAGCACCAGCAGCCAGCACCAGCACTAGCAGCCAGCAGCCAGCACCAGTAGCCAGCACCAGCAGCCAGCAGCCAGCACCAGCAACCAGCACCAGCAGCCAGCAGCCAGCACCAGCAGCCAGCGACAGCAGCCAGAATCAGCAGCCAGCACCAGCACCAGCAGCCAGCACCAGCAGCCAGCACCAGCAGCCAGCACCAGCACCAGCAGCCAGCAGCAATCAGCCAGCACCAGCAGCTAACAGCCAGCACCAGCAGCCAGCGCCAACACTAGCAGCCAGCAGCCAGCACCAGCAGCCAGCACCAGCAGCCAGCAGCCAGCAGCGAGCACCAGCACCAGCAGCCAGCAACAGCAGCCAGCAGCTATCAGAAAGCACCAGCAGCTAACAGCTAGCACTAGCAGCCAGCAGCAAGCACCAGCAGCCAGCACCAGCACTAGCAGCCAGCAGCCAGCACCAGGAGCCAGCACTAGCACCAGCAGCCAGCAGCCAGCAACAGCAGCCAGCACCAGCAAATAGCAGCCAGCACCAGCAGCCAGCACCAGCAGCCAGCAGCAGCACCAGCAGCTATCAGCCAGCACCAGCCGCTAATTGCCAGCACCAGCAGCCAGCAGCCTGCACCAACAGCCAGCACCAGCACTAGCAGCCATTAGCCAGCACCAGCAGCCAGCACCAGCAGCCAGCAGCTATCAGCCAGCACCAGCAGCTAACAGCCAGCACTAGCTGCCAGCAGCAAGCACCAGCAGCCATCACCAGCACCAGCAGCCAGCAGCCAGCACCAGCAGCCAGCACCAGCAACCAACAGCCAGCACCAGCAGCCAGTACCAGCAGCTATCTGCCAGCACCAGCAGCCAACAGCCAGCACCAGCAGCCAGCACCAGCAGCTATCAGCCAGCACCAGCAGCTAACAGCCTGCACCAGCAGCCAGCGCCAGCACCAGCAGCCAGCAGACAGCACCAGCAGCCAGCACCAGCAGCCAGCAGCCAGCAGCGAGCACCAGCACCAGCAGCCAGCACCAGCAGCCAGCAGCTATCAGAAAGCACCAGCAGCTAACAGCTAGCACTAGCAGCCAGCAGCAAGCACCACCAGCCATTACCAGCACCACCAGCCAGCAGCCAGCACCAGCAGCCAGCACCAGCACCAGCAGCCAGCAGCCAGCAACAGCAGCCAGCACCAGCAGCCAGCAGCCAGCAGCCAGCAGCCAGCTGCTATCAGCCAGAACCAGCAGCCAACAGCTGGCACCAGCAGCCAGCACCAGCAGCCAGCAGCAAGCACCAGCAGCCAGCACCAGCAGCCAGCAGCCAGCACCAGCAGCCAGCACCAGCAGCCAGCACCAGCAGCCAGCAGCAGCACCAGCAGTTATCAGCCAGCACCAACAGCTAACAGCCAGCACCAGCAGCCAGCAGCCCGCACCAGCAGCCAGCACCAGCACTAGCAGCCATTAGCCAGCACCAGCAGCCAGCAGCCATCACCAGCACCAGCAGCCAGCACCAGCAGCCAGCAGCTATCACCCAGCACCAGCAGCTAACAGCCAGCACTATCTGCAAGCAGCAAGCGCCAGCAGCCAGCACCAGCA
Organism: Locusta migratoria; assembly: GCA_026315105.1. NCBI lineage: Eukaryota > Metazoa > Arthropoda > Insecta > Orthoptera > Acrididae > Locusta > Locusta migratoria. The sequence continues at coordinate 362,381,510 of CM048751.1, read as the reverse complement.
ACAGCAGCCAGCAGCCAGCACCAGCAGCTAACAGCCAGCACCAGCAGCCAGCACCAGCAGCCAGCACCAGCAGCCAACAGCCATCACCAGCACCAGCAGCCAGCACCAGCAGCCAGCAGCTATCAGCCAGCACCAGCAGCTAACAGCCAGCACTAGCAGCCAGCAGCAAGCACCAGCAGCCAGCACCAGCACCAGCAGCCAGCAGCCAGCACCAGCAGCCAGCACCAGCACCAGCAGCCAGCACCAGCAAGCAGGAGCCAGCAGCCAGCAGCTATAAGCCAGAACCAGCAGCCAACAGCTGGCACCAGCAGCCAGCACCAGCAGTCAGCAGCCAGCACCAGCAGCCAGCACCAGCAGCCAGCAGCCAGCACCAGCAACCAGCACCAGCAGCCAGCAGCCAGCACCAGCAGCCAGCGACAGCAGCCAGAATCAGCAGCCAGCACCAGCACCAGCAGCCAGCACCAGCAGCCAGCACCAGCAGCCAGCACCAGCACCAGCAGCCAGCAGCAATCAGCCAGCACCAGCAGCTAACAGCCAGCACCAGCAGCCAGCGCCAGCACTAGCAGCCAGCAGCCAGCACCAGCAGCCAGCACCAGCAGCCAGCAGCCAGCAGCGAGCACCAGCACCAGCAGCCAGCACCAGCAGCCAGCAGCTATCAGAAAGCACCAGCAGCTAACAGCTAGCACTAGCAGCCAGCAGCAAGCACCAGCAGCCAGCACCAGCACTAGCAGCCAGCAGCCAGCACCAGTAGCCAGCACCAGCAGCCAGCAGCCAGCACCAGCAACCAGCACCAGCAGCCAGCAGCCAGCACCAGCAGCCAGCGACAGCAGCCAGAATCAGCAGCCAGCACCAGCACCAGCAGCCAGCACCAGCAGCCAGCACCAGCAGCAAACAGCCTGCACCAGCAGCCAGCAGCCAGCTCGACCAGCCAACACCAGCACCAGCAGCCAGAAGCCAGCAGAGAGCACCAGCAGCCAGCACCAGCAGCCAACAGTAAGCAGCCAGCCACCAGCAGCCAGCAGCTATAATCCAGCACCAGCAGCTAACAGCCAGCACCAGCAGCCAACACCAGCAGCCAGCAGCCAGCACCAGCAGCCAGCAGCCAGCACCAGCAGCCAGCACCAGCATCCAGCAGCCAGCAGCCAGCAGCCAGCACCAGCAGCCAGCAATCAGCAGCTATAAGCCAGCACCAGCAGCCAACAGCCAGCACCAGTAGCCAGCAGCCACCACCTATCAGCCAACACCAGCAGCCAACAGCCAGCACCAGCAGCCAGTACCAGCAGCTATCAGCTAGCACAAGCAGCCCCCAGCCAGCACCAGCAGCCAGCACCAGCAGCTATCAGCCAGCACCAGCAGCTAACAGCTAGCACTAGCAGCCAGCAGCAAGCAACAGCAGCCAGCACCAGCACCAGCAGCCAGCAGCCAGCACCAGCAGCCAGCACCAGCACCAGCAGCCAGCACCAGCAAGCAGGAGCCAGCAGCCAGCAGCTATAAACCAGAACCAGCAGCCAACAGCTGGCACCAGCAGCCAGCACCAGCAGTCAGCAGCCAGCACCAGCAGCCAGCACCAGCAGCCAGCAGCCAGCACCAGCAATCAGCACCAGCAGCCAGCAGCCAGCACCAGCAGCCAGCGACAGCAGCCAGAATCAGCAGCCAGCACCAGCACCAGCAGCCAGCACCAGCAGCCAGCACCAGCAGCCAGCACCAGCACCAGCAGCCAGCAGCAATCAGCCAGCACCAGTAGCTAACAGCCAGCACCAGCAGCCAGCGCCAACACTAGCAGCCAGCAGCCAGCACCAGCAGCCAGCACCAGCAGCCAGCAGCCAGCAGCGAGCACCAGCACCAGCAGCCAGCAACAGCAGCCAGCAGCTATCAGAAAGCACCAGCAGCTAACAGCTAGCACTAGCAGCCAGCAGCAAGCACCAGCAGCCAGCACCAGCACTAGCAGCCAGCAGCCAGCACCAGGAGCCAGCACTAGCACCAGCAGCCAGCAGCCAGCAACAGCAGCCAGCACCAGCAAATAGCAGCCAGCACCAGCAGCCAGCACCAGCAGCCAGCACCAGCAGCCAGCAGCAGCACCAGCAGCTATCAGCCAGCACCAGCCGCTAATCGCCAGCACCAGCAGCCAGCAGCCGGCACCAACAGCCAGCACCAGCACTAGCAGCCATTAGCCAGCACCAGCAGCCAGCACCAGCAGCCAGCAGCTATCAGCCAGCACCAGCAGCTAACAGCCAGCACTAGCTGCCAGCAGCAAGCACCAGCAGCCATCACCAGCACCAGCAGCCAGCAGCCAGCACCAGCAGCCAGCACCAGCAACCAACAGCCAGCACCAGCAGCCAGTACCAGCAGCTATTAGCCAGCACCAGCAGCCAACAGCCAGCACCAGCAGCCAGCACCAGCAGCTATCAGCCAGCACCAGCAGCTAACAGCCTGCACCAGCAGCCAGCGCCAGCACCAGCAGCCAGCAGACAGCACCAGCAGCCAGCACCAGCAGCCAGCAGCCAGCAGCGAGCACCAGCACCAGCAGCCAGCACCAGCAGCCAGCAGCTATCAGAAAGCACCAGCAGCTAACAGCTAGCACTAGCAGCCAGCAGCAAGCACCACCAGCCATTACCAGCACCACCAGCCAGCAGCCAGCACCAGCAGCCAGCACCAGCACCAGCAGCCAGCAGCCAGCAACAGCAGCCAGCACCAGCAGCCAGCAGCCAGCAGCCAGCAGCCAGCTGCTATCAGCCAGACCAAGCAGCCAACAGCTGGCACCAGCAGCCAGCACCAGCAGCCAGCAGCAAGCACCAGCAGCCAGCACCAGCAGCCAGCAGCCAGCACCAGCAGCCAGCACCAGCAGCCAGCACCAGCAGCCAGCAGCAGCACCAGCAGTTATCAGCCAGCACCAACAGCTAATAGCCAGCACCAGCAGCCAGCAGCCCGCACCAGCAGCCAGCACCAGCACTAGCAGCCATTAGCCAGCACCAGCAGCCAGGAGCCATCACCAGCACCAGCAGCCAGCACCAGCAGCCAGCAGGTATCACCCAGCACCAGCAGCTAACAGCCAGCACTATCTGCAAGCAGCAAGCGCCAGCAGCCAGCACCAGCAACAGCAGCCAGCAGCCAGCACCAGCAGCTAACAGCCAGCACCAGCAGCCAGCACCAGCAGCCAGCACCAGCAGCCAACAGCCATCACCAGCACCAGCAGCCAGCACCAGCAGCCAGCAGCTATCAGCCAGCACCAGCAGCTAACAGCCAGCACTAGCAGCCAGCAGCAAGCACCAGCAGCCAGCACCAGCACCAGCAGCCAGCAGCCAGCACCAGCAGCCAGCACCAGCACCAGCAGCTAGCACCAGCAAGCAGGAGCCAGCAGCCAGCAGCCATAAGCCAGAACCAGCAGCCAACAGCTGGCACCAGCAGCCAGCACCAGCAGTCAGCAGCCAGCACCAGCAGCCAGCACCAGCAGCCAGCAGCCAGCACCAGCAACCAGCACCAGCAGCCAGCAGCCAGCACCAGCAGCCAGCGACAGCAGCCAGAATCAGCAGCCAGCACCAGCACCAGCAGCCAGCACCAGCAGCCAGCACCAGCAGCCAGCACCAGCACCAGCAGCCAGCAGCAATCAGCCAGCACCAGCAGCTAACAGCCAGCACCAGCAGCCAGCGCCAGCACTAGCAGCCAGCAGCCAGCACCAGCAGCCAGCACCAGCAGCCAGCAGCCAGCAGCGAGCACCAGCACCAGCAGCCAGCACCAGCAGCCAGCAGCTATCAGAAAGCACTAGCAGCTAACAGCTACCACTAGCAGCCAGCAGCTAGCACCAGCAGCCAGCACCAGCACTAGCAGCCAGCAGCCAGCACCAGTAGCCAGCACCAGCAGCCAGCAGCCAGCACCAGCAACCAGCACCAGCAGCCAGCAGCCAGCACCAGCAGCCAGCGACAGCAGCCAGAATCAGCAGCCAGCACCAGCACCAGCAGCCAGCACCAGCAGCCAGCACCAGCAGCCAGCACCAGCACCAGCAGCCAGCAGCAATCAGCCAGCACCAGCAGCTAACAGCCAGCACCAGCAGCCAGCGCCAGCACTAGCAGCCAGCAGCCAGCACCAGCAGCCAGCACCAGCAGCCAGCAGCCAGCAGCGAGCACCAGCACCAGCAGCCAGCACCAGCAGCCAGCAGCTATCAGAAAGCACCAGCAGCTAACAGCTAGCACTAGCAGCCAGCAGCAAGCACCAGCAGCCAGCACCAGCACTAGCAGCCAGCAGCCAGCACCAGCAGCCAGCACTAGCACCAGCAGCCAGCAGCCAGCAACAGCAGCCAGCACCAGCAAATAGCAGCCTGCACCAGCAGCCAGCACCAGCAGCCAGCAGCAGCACCAGCAGCTATCAGCCAGCACCAGCCGGTAATTGCCAGCACCAGCAGCCAGCAGCCTGCACCAACAGCCAGCACCAGCACTAGCAGCCATTAGCCAGCACCAGCAGCCAGCACCAGCAGCCAGCAGCTATCAGCCAGCACCAGCAGCTAACAGCCAGCACTAGCTGCCAGCAGCATGCACCAGCAGCCATCACCATCACCAGCAGCCAGCAGCCAGCACCAGCAGCCAGCACCAGCAGCCAACAGCCAGCACCAGCAGCCAGTACCAGCAGCTATCAGCCAGCACCAGCAGCCAACAGCCAGCACCAGCAGCCAGCACCAGCAGCTATCAGCCAGCACCAGCAGCTAACAGCCTGCACCAGCAGCCAGCGCCAGCACCAGCAGCCAGCAGACAGCACCAGCAGCCAGCACCAGCAGCCAGCAGCCAGCAGCGAGCACCAGCACCAGCAGCCAGCACCAGCAGCCAGCAGCTATCAGAAAGCACCAGCAGCTAACAGCTAGCACTAACAGCCAGCAGGAAGCACCTGCAGCCAGCACCAGCACCAGCAACCAGCAGCCAGCACCAGCAGCCAGCACCAGCACCTGCAGCCAGCACCAGCAGCCAGGAGTCAGCAGCCAGCAGCTATAAGCCAGAACCAGCAGCCAACAGCTGGCACCAGCAGCCAGCACCAGCAGTCAGCAGCCAGCACCAGCAGCCAGCACCAGCAGCCAGCAGCCAGCACCAGCAACCAGCACCAGCAGCCAGCAGCCAGCACAAGCAGGCAGCGACAGCAGCCAGAATCAGCAGTTAGCACCAGCACCAGCAGCCAGCACCAGCAGCCAGCAACAGCAGCCAGCACCAGCACTAGCAGCCAGCAGCAATCAGCCAGCACCAGCAGCTAACAGCCTGCACCAGCAGCCAGCGCCAGCACCAGCAGCCAGCAAAGAGCACCAGCAGCCAGCACCAGCAGCCAGCAGCCAGCAGCGAGCACCAGCACCAGCAGCTAGCACCAGCAGCCAACAGTAAGCAGCCAGCCACCAGCAGCCAGCACCTATAATCCAGCACCAGCAGCTAACAGCCAGCACCAGCAGCCAACACCAGCAGCCAGCAGCTAGCACCAGCAGCCAGCAGCCAGTACCAGATGCCAGCATTAGAAGCCAGCAGCCAGCACCAGCAGGCAGCTCCAGCAGCCAGCAGCGAGCACCAGTATCCAGCAGCCAGCAGCCAGCAGCCAGCACCAGCAGCCAGCAATCAGCAGCTATAAGACAGCACCAGCAGCCAACAGCCAGCACCAGTAGCCAGCAGCCACCACCTATCAGCCAACACCAGCAGCCAACAGCCAGCACCAGCAGCCAGTACCAGCAGCTATCAGTCAGCACCAGCAGCTAACAGCTAGCACTAGCAGCCAGCAGCAAGCACCAGCAGCCAGCACCAGCACCAGCAGCCAGCAGCCAGCACCAGCAGCCAGCACCAGCAGCAGCAGCCAGCACCAGCAAGCAGGAGCCAGCAGCCAGCAGCTATAAGCCAGAACCAGCAGCCAACAGCTGGCACCAGCAGCCAGCACCAGCAGTCAGCAGCCAGCACCAGCAGCCAGCACCAGCAGCCAGCAGCCAGCACCAGCAACCAGCACCAGCAGCCAGCAGCCAGCACCAGCAGCCAGTGACAGCAGCCAGAATCAGCAGCCAGCACCAGCACCAGCAGCCAGCACCAGCAGCCAGCACCAGCAGCCAGCACCAGCACCAGCAGCCAGCAGCAATCAGCCAGCACCAGCAGCTAACAGCCAGCACCAGCAGCCAGCGCCAGCACTAGCAGCCAGCAGCCTGCACCAGCAGCCAGCACCAGCAGCCAGCAGCCGGCAGCGAGCACCAGCACCAGCAGCCAGCACCAGCAGCCAGCAGCTATCAGAAAGCACCAGCAGCTAACAGCTAGCACTAGCAGCCTGCAGCAAGCACCAGCAGCCAGCACCAGCACCAGCAGCCAGCAGACAGCACCAGCAGCCAGCACTAGCACCAGCAGCCAGCAGCCAGCAACAGCAGCCAGCACCAGCAAATAGCAGCCAGCACCAGCAGCCAGCAGCCAGCACCAGCAGCCAGCACCTGCAGCCAGCAGCCAGCACCAGCAACAGCAGCCAGCAGCCAGCACCAGCAGCTAACAGCCAGCACCAGCAACCAACAGCCAGCACCAGCAGCCAGCACCAGCAGCCAGCACCAGCACCTAACAGCCAGCACCAGCAGCAAACAGCCTGCACCAGCAGCCAGCAGCCAGCTCGACCAGCCAACACCAGCACCAGCAGCCAGAAGCCAGCAGAGAGCACCAGCAGCCAGCACCAGCAGCCAACAGTAAGCAGCCAGCCACCAGCAGCCAGCAGGTATAATCCAGCACCAGCAGCTAACAGCCAGCACCAGCAGCCAACACCAGCAGCCAGCAGCCAGCACCAGCAACCAGCAGCCAGCACCAGCAGCCAGCACCAGCATGCAGCAGCCAGCAGCCAGCAGCCAGCACCAGCAGCCAGCAATCAGCAGCTATAAGCCAGCACCAGCAGCCAACAGCCAGCACCAGTAGCCAGCAGCCACCACCTATCAGCCAACACCAGCAGCCAACAGCCAGCACCAGCAGCCAGTACCAGCAGCTATCAGCTAGCACAAGCAGCCCCCAGCCAGCACCAGCAGCCAGCACCAGCAGCTATCAGCCAGCACCAGCAGCTAACAGCTAGCACTAGCAGCCAGCAGCAAGCACCAGCAGCCAGCACCAGCACCAGCAGCCAGCAGCCAGCACCAGCAGCCAGCACCAGCACCAGCAGCCAGCACCAGCAAGCAGGAGCCAGCAGCCAGCAGCTATAAACCAGAACCAGCAGCCAACAGCTGGCACCAGCAGCCAGCACCAGCAGTCAGCAGCCAGCACCAGCAGCCAGCACCAGCAGCCAGCAGCCAGCACCAGCAACCAGCACCAGCAGCCAGCAGCCAGCACCAGCAGCCAGCGACAGCAGCCAGAATCAGCAGCCAGCACCAGCACCAGCAGCCAGCACCAGCAGCCAGCACCAGCAGCCAGCACCAGCACCAGCAGCCAGCAGCAATCAGCCAGCACCAGCAGCTAACAGCCAGCAGCAGCAGCCAGCGCCAACACTAGCAGCCAGCAGCCAGCACCAGCAGCCAGCACCAGCAGCCAGCAGCCAGCAGCGAGCACCAGCACCAGCAGCCAGCAACAGCAGCCAGCAGCTATCAGAAAGCACCAGCAGCTAACAGCTAGCACTAGCAGCCAGCAGCAAGCACCAGCAGCCAGCACCAGCACTAGCAGCCAGCAGCCAGCACCAGGAGCCAGCACTAGCACCAGCAGCCAGCAGCCAGCAACAGCAGCCAGCACCAGCAAACAGCAGCCAGCACCAGCAGCCAGCACCAGCAGCCTGCACCAACAGCCAGCACCAGCACTAGCAGCCATTAGCCAGCACCAGCAGCCAGCACCAGCAGCCAGCAGCTATCAGCCAGCACCAGCAGCTAACAGCCAGCACTAGCTGCCAGCAGCAAGCACCAGCAGCCATCACCAGCACCAGCAGCCAGCAGCCAGCACCAGCAGCCAGCACCAGCAACCAACAGCCAGCACCAGCAGCCAGTACCAGCAGCTATCAGCCAGCACCAGCTGCCAACAGCCAGCACCAGCAGCCAGCACCAGCAGCTATCAGCCAGCACCAGCAGCTAACAGCCTGCACCAGCAGCCAGCGCCAGCACCAGCAGCCAGCAGACAGCACCAGCAGCCAGCACCAGCAGCCAGCAGCCAGCAGCGAGCACCAGCACCAGCAGCCAGCACCAGCAGCCAGCAGCTATCAGAAAGCACCAGCAGCTAACAGCTAGCACTAGCAGCCAGCAGCAAGCACCACCAGCCATTACCAGCACCACCAGCCATCAGCCAGCACCAGCAGCCAGCACCAGCACCAGCAGCCAGCAGCCAGCAACAGCAGCCAGCACCAGCAGCCAGCAGCCAGCAGCCAGGAGCCAGCTGCTATCAGCCAGAACCAGCAGCCAACAGCTGGCACCAGCAGCCAGCACCAGCAGCCAGCAGCAAGCACCAGCAGCCAGCACCAGCAGCCAGCAGCCAGCACCAGCAGCCAGCACCAGCAGCCAGCACCAGCAGCCAGCAGCAGCACCAGCAGTTATCAGCCAGCACCAACAGCTAACAGCCAGCAACAGCAGCCAGCAGCCCGCACCAAGAGCCAGCACCAGCAGCCAGCACCAGCAGCCAACAGCCATCACCAGCACCAGCAGCCAACACCAGCAGCCAGCAGCTATCAGCCAGCACCAGCAGCTAACAGCCAGCACTAGCTGCCAGCAGCAAGCACCAGCAGCCATCACCAGCACTAGCAGCCAGAAGCCAGCAGAGAGCACCAGCAGCCAGCACCAGTAGCCAACAGTAAGCAGCCAGCCACCAGCAGCCAGCAGCTATAATCCAGCACCAACAGCTAACAGCCAGCACCGGCAGCCAACACCAGCAGCCAGCATCTAGCACCAGCACCCAGCAGCCAGTACCAGATTCCAGCATTAGAAGCCAGCAGCCAGCAGCCAGCACCAGCAGGCAGCACCAGCAGCCAGCAGCGAGCACCAGCATCCAGCAGCCAGCAGCCAGCAGCCAGCACCAGCAGCCAGCAATCAGCAGCTATCAGCCAGCACCAGCAGCCAACAGCCAGCACCAGTAGCCAGCAGCCACCACCTATCAGCCAACACCAGCAGCCAACAGCCAGCACCAACAGCCAGTACCAGCAGCTATCAGCCAGCACCAGCAGCCAACAGCCAGCACCAGCAGCCAGCACCAGCAGCTATCAGCCAGCACCAGCAGCTAACAGCTAGCACTAGCAGCCAGCAGCATGCACCAGCAGCCAGCACCAGCACCAGCAGCCAGCAGCCAGCACCAGCAGCCAGCACCAGCAGCCAGCACCAGCAGCCAGCACCAGCAGCCAGCAGCCAGTACCAGATGCCAGCATTAGAAGCCAGCAGCCAGCAGCTAGCACCAGCAGCCAGCACCAGCAGCCAACAGTAAGCAGCCAGCCACCAGCAGCCAGCAGCTATAATCCAGCACCAGCATCTAACAGCTAGCACTAGCAGCCAGCAGCAAGCACCAGCAGCCAGCACCAGCAGCCAACAGTAACCAGCCAGCCACCAGCAGCCAGCAGCTAGCACCAGCATCCAGCAGCCAGTACAAGATGCCAGCATTAGAAGCCAGCAGCCAGCAGGCAGCACCAGCAGCCAGCACCAGCAGCCAACAGTAAGCAGCCAGGAGGCAGCAGCCAACAGCTATAAACCAGAACCAGCAGCCTCAGCTGGCACCAGCAGCCAGCACCAGCAGTCAGAAGCCAGCACCAGCAGCCAGCACCAGCACTAGCAGCCAGCAGCCAGCACCAGTAGCCAGCACCAGCAGCCAGCAGCCAGCACCAGCAACCAGCACCAGCAGCCAGCAGCCAGCACCAGCAGCCAGCGACAGCAGCCAGAATCAGCAGCCAGCACCAGCACCAGCAGCCAGCACCAGCAGCCAGCACCAGCAGCCAGCACCAGCACCAGCAGCCAGCAGCAATCAGCCAGCACCAGCAGCTAACAGCCAGCACCAGCAGCCAGCGCCAGCACTAGCAGCCAGCAGCCAGCACCAGCAGCCAGCACCAGCAGCCAGCAGCCAGCAGCGAGCACCAGCACCAGCAGCCAGCACCAGCAGCCAGCAGCTATCAGAAAGCACCAGCAGCTAACAGCTAGCACTAGCAGCCAGCAGCAAGCACCAGCAGCCAGCACCAGCACTAGCAGCCAGCAGCCAGCACCAGCAGCCAGCACTAGCACCAGCAGCCAGCAGCCAGCAACAGCAGCCAGCACCAGCAAATAGCAGCCTGCACCAGCAGCCAGCACCAGCAGCCAGCAGCAGCACCAGCAGCTATCAGCCAGCACCAGCCGGTAATTGCCAGCACCAGCAGCCAGCAGCCTGCACCAACAGCCAGCACCAGCACTAGCAGCCATTAGCCAGCACCAGCAGCCAGCACCAGCAGCCAGCAGCTATCAGCCAGCACCAGCAGCTAACAGCCAGCACTAGCTGCCAGCAGCATGCACCAGCAGCCATCACCATCACCAGCAGCCAGCAGCCAGCACCAGCAGCCAGCACCAGCAGCCAACAGCCAGCACCAGCAGCCAGTACCAGCAGCTATCAGCCAGCACCAGCAGCCAACAGCCAGCACCAGCAGCCAGCACCAGCAGCTATCAGCCAGCACCAGCAGCTAACAGCCTGCACCAGCAGCCAGCGCCAGCACCAGCAGCCAGCAGACAGCACCAGCAGCCAGCACCAGCAGCCAGCAGCCAGCAGCGAGCACCAGCACCAGCAGCCAGCACCAGCAGCCAGCAGCTATCAGAAAGCACCAGCAGCTAACAGCTAGCACTAACAGCCAGCAGGAAGCACCTGCAGCCAGCACCAGCACCAGCAACCAGCAGCCAGCACCAGCAGCCAGCACCAGCACCTGCAGCCAGCACCAGCAGCCAGGAGTCAGCAGCCAGCAGCTATAAGCCAGAACCAGCAGCCAACAGCTGGCACCAGCAGCCAGCACCAGCAGTCAGCAGCCAGCACCAGCAGCCAGCACCAGCAGCCAGCAGCCAGCACCAGCAACCAGCACCAGCAGCCAGCAGCCAGCACAAGCAGGCAGCGACAGCAGCCAGAATCAGCAGTTAGCACCAGCACCAGCAGCCAGCACCAGCAGCCAGCAACAGCAGCCAGCACCAGCACTAGCAGCCAGCAGCAATCAGCCAGCACCAGCAGCTAACAGCCTGCACCAGCAGCCAGCGCCAGCACCAGCAGCCAGCAAAGAGCACCAGCAGCCAGCACCAGCAGCCAGCAGCCAGCAGCGAGCACCAGCACCAGCAGCTAGCACCAGCAGCCAACAGTAAGCAGCCAGCCACCAGCAGCCAGCACCTATAATCCAGCACCAGCAGCTAACAGCCAGCACCAGCAGCCAACACCAGCAGCCAGCAGCTAGCACCAGCAGCCAGCAGCCAGTACCAGATGCCAGCATTAGAAGCCAGCAGCCAGCACCAGCAGGCAGCTCCAGCAGCCAGCAGCGAGCACCAGTATCCAGCAGCCAGCAGCCAGCAGCCAGCACCAGCAGCCAGCAATCAGCAGCTATAAGACAGCACCAGCAGCCAACAGCCAGCACCAGTAGCCAGCAGCCACCACCTATCAGCCAACACCAGCAGCCAACAGCCAGCACCAGCAGCCAGTACCAGCAGCTATCAGTCAGCACCAGCAGCTAACAGCTAGCACTAGCAGCCAGCAGCAAGCACCAGCAGCCAGCACCAGCACCAGCAGCCAGCAGCCAGCACCAGCAGCCAGCACCAGCAGCAGCAGCCAGCACCAGCAAGCAGGAGCCAGCAGCCAGCAGCTATAAGCCAGAACCAGCAGCCAACAGCTGGCACCAGCAGCCAGCACCAGCAGTCAGCAGCCAGCACCAGCAGCCAGCACCAGCAGCCAGCAGCCAGCACCAGCAACCAGCACCAGCAGCCAGCAGCCAGCACCAGCAGCCAGTGACAGCAGCCAGAATCAGCAGCCAGCACCAGCACCAGCAGCCAGCACCAGCAGCCAGCACCAGCAGCCAGCACCAGCACCAGCAGCCAGCAGCAATCAGCCAGCACCAGCAGCTAACAGCCAGCACCAGCAGCCAGCGCCAGCACTAGCAGCCAGCAGCCTGCACCAGCAGCCAGCACCAGCAGCCAGCAGCCGGCAGCGAGCACCATCACCAGCAGCCAGCACCAGCAGCCAGCAGCTATCAGAAAGCACCAGCAGCTAACAGCTAGCACTAGCAGCCTGCAGCAAGCACCAGCAGCCAGCACCAGCACCAGCAGCCAGCAGACAGCACCAGCAGCCAGCACTAGCACCAGCAGCCAGCAGCCAGCAACAGCAGCCAGCACCAGCAAATAGCAGCCAGCACCAGCAGCCAGCAGCCAGCACCAGCAGCCAGCACCTGCAGCCAGCAGCCAGCACCAGCAACAGCAGCCAGCAGCCAGCACCAGCAGCTAACAGCCAGCACCAGCAACCAACAGCCAGCACCAGCAGCCAGCACCAGCAGCCAGCACCAGCACCTAACAGCCAGCACCAGCAGCAAACAGCCTGCACCAGCAGCCAGCAGCCAGCTCGACCAGCCAACACCAGCACCAGCAGCCAGAAGCCAGCAGAGAGCACCAGCAGCCAGCACCAGCAGCCAACAGTAAGCAGCCAGCCACCAGCAGCCAGCAGGTATAATCCAGCACCAGCAGCTAACAGCCAGCACCAGCAGCCAACACCAGCAGCCAGCAGCCAGCACCAGCAACCAGCAGCCAGCACCAGCAGCCAGCACCAGCATGCAGCAGCCAGCAGCCAGCAGCCAGCACCAGCAGCCAGCAATCAGCAGCTATAAGCCAGCACCAGCAGCCAACAGCCAGCACCAGTAGCCAGCAGCCACCACCTATCAGCCAACACCAGCAGCCAACAGCCAGCACCAGCAGCCAGTACCAGCAGCTATCAGCTAGCACAAGCAGCCCCCAGCCAGCACCAGCAGCCAGCACCAGCAGCTATCAGCCAGCACCAGCAGCTAACAGCTAGCACTAGCAGCCAGCAGCAAGCACCAGCAGCCAGCACCAGCACCAGCAGCCAGCAGCCAGCACCAGCAGCCAGCACCAGCACCAGCAGCCAGCACCAGCAAGCAGGAGCCAGCAGCCAGCAGCTATAAACCAGAACCAGCAGCCAACAGCTGGCACCAGCAGCCAGCACCAGCAGTCAGCAGCCAGCACCAGCAGCCAGCACCAGCAGCCAGCAGCCAGCACCAGCAACCAGCACCAGCAGCCAGCAGCCAGCACCAGCAGCCAGCGACAGCAGCCAGAATCAGCAGCCAGCACCAGCACCAGCAGCCAGCACCAGCAGCCAGCACCAGCAGCCAGCACCAGCACCAGCAGCCAGCAGCAATCAGCCAGCACCAGCAGCTAACAGCCAGCAGCAGCAGCCAGCGCCAACACTAGCAGCCAGCAGCCAGCACCAGCAGCCAGCACCAGCAGCCAGCAGCCAGCAGCGAGCACCAGCACCAGCAGCCAGCAACAGCAGCCAGCAGCTATCAGAAAGCACCAGCAGCTAACAGCTAGCACTAGCAGCCAGCAGCAAGCACCAGCAGCCAGCACCAGCACTAGCAGCCAGCAGCCAGCACCAGGAGCCAGCACTAGCACCAGCAGCCAGCAGCCAGCAACAGCAGCCAGCACCAGCAAACAGCAGCCAGCACCAGCAGCCAGCACCAGCAGCCTGCACCAACAGCCAGCACCAGCACTAGCAGCCATTAGCCAGCACCAGCAGCCAGCACCAGCAGCCAGCAGCTATCAGCCAGCACCAGCAGCTAACAGCCAGCACTAGCTGCCAGCAGCAAGCACCAGCAGCCATCACCAGCACCAGCAGCCAGCAGCCAGCACCAGCAGCCAGCACCAGCAACCAACAGCCAGCACCAGCAGCCAGTACCAGCAGCTATCAGCCAGCACCAGCTGCCAACAGCCAGCACCAGCAGCCAGCACCAGCAGCTATCAGCCAGCACCAGCAGCTAACAGCCTGCACCAGCAGCCAGCGCCAGCACCAGCAGCCAGCAGACAGCACCAGCAGCCAGCACCAGCAGCCAGCAGCCAGCAGCGAGCACCAGCACCAGCAGCCAGCACCAGCAGCCAGCAGCTATCAGAAAGCACCAGCAGCTAACAGCTAGCACTAGCAGCCAGCAGCAAGCACCACCAGCCATTACCAGCACCACCAGCCATCAGCCAGCACCAGCAGCCAGCACCAGCACCAGCAGCCAGCAGCCAGCAACAGCAGCCAGCACCAGCAGCCAGCAGCCAGCAGCCAGGAGCCAGCTGCTATCAGCCAGAACCAGCAGCCAACAGCTGGCACCAGCAGCCAGCACCAGCAGCCAGCAGCAAGCACCAGCAGCCAGCACCAGCAGCCAGCAGCCAGCACCAGCAGCCAGCACCAGCAGCCAGCACCAGCAGCCAGCAGCAGCACCAGCAGTTATCAGCCAGCACCAACAGCTAACAGCCAGCAACAGCAGCCAGCAGCCCGCACCAAGAGCCAGCACCAGCAGCCAGCACCAGCAGCCAACAGCCATCACCAGCACCAGCAGCCAACACCAGCAGCCAGCAGCTATCAGCCAGCACCAGCAGCTAACAGCCAGCACTAGCTGCCAGCAGCAAGCACCAGCAGCCATCACCAGCACTAGCAGCCAGAAGCCAGCAGAGAGCACCAGCAGCCAGCACCAGTAGCCAACAGTAAGCAGCCAGCCACCAGCAGCCAGCAGCTATAATCCAGCACCAACAGCTAACAGCCAGCACCGGCAGCCAACACCAGCAGCCAGCATCTAGCACCAGCACCCAGCAGCCAGTACCAGATTCCAGCATTAGAAGCCAGCAGCCAGCAGCCAGCACCAGCAGGCAGCACCAGCAGCCAGCAGCGAGCACCAGCATCCAGCAGCCAGCAGCCAGCAGCCAGCACCAGCAGCCAGCAATCAGCAGCTATCAGCCAGCACCAGCAGCCAACAGCCAGCACCAGTAGCCAGCAGCCACCACCTATCAGCCAACACCAGCAGCCAACAGCCAGCACCAACAGCCAGTACCAGCAGCTATCAGCCAGCACCAGCAGCCAACAGCCAGCACCAGCAGCCAGCACCAGCAGCTATCAGCCAGCACCAGCAGCTAACAGCTAGCACTAGCAGCCAGCAGCATGCACCAGCAGCCAGCACCAGCACCAGCAGCCAGCAGCCAGCACCAGCAGCCAGCACCAGCAGCCAGCACCAGCAGCCAGCACCAGCAGCCAGCAGCCAGTACCAGATGCCAGCATTAGAAGCCAGCAGCCAGCAGCTAGCACCAGCAGCCAGCACCAGCAGCCAACAGTAAGCAGCCAGCCACCAGCAGCCAGCAGCTATAATCCAGCACCAGCATCTAACAGCTAGCACTAGCAGCCAGCAGCAAGCACCAGCAGCCAGCACCAGCAGCCAACAGTAACCAGCCAGCCACCAGCAGCCAGCAGCTAGCACCAGCATCCAGCAGCCAGTACAAGATGCCAGCATTAGAAGCCAGCAGCCAGCAGGCAGCACCAGCAGCCAGCACCAGCAGCCAACAGTAAGCAGCCAGGAGGCAGCAGCCAACAGCTATAAACCAGAACCAGCAGCCTCAGCTGGCACCAGCAGCCAGCACCAGCAGTCAGAAGCCAGCACCAGCAGCCAGCACCAGCAGCCAGCAGCCAGCAGCCAGCACCAGCAACCAGCACCAGCAGCCAGCAGCCAGCACCAGCAGCCAGCGACAGCTTCCAGAATCAGCAGCCAGCACCAGCAGCCAGCTCCAGCCGCCAGCACAGGCAGCCAGCACCAGCACCAGCAGCCAGCAGCAATCAGCCAGCACCAGCAGCTAAAAGCCAGCACCAGCAGCCAGTGCCAGCACTTGGAGCCAGCAGCCAGCACCAGCAGCCGGCAGCCAGCAACAGAAGCCAGCACCGGCAGCCAGCAGCCAGCAGCGAGCACCAGCACCAGCAGCCAGCACCAGCAGCCAGCAGCTATCAGAAAGCACCAGCAGCTAACAGCTAGCACTAGCAGCCAGCAGCAATCAGCCAGCACCAGCAGCTAACAGCCAGCACCAGCAGCCAGCGCCAGCACTAGCAGCCAGCAGCCAGCAGCCAGCAGCGAGCACCAGCACCAGCATCCAGCACCAGCAGCCAGCAGCTATCAGAAAGCACCAGCAGCTAACAGCTAGCACTAGCAGCCAGCTGCAATCAGCCAGCACCAGCAGCTAACAGCTAGCACTAGCAGCCAGCAGCTAGCACCAGCAGCCAGCACCAGCACCAGCAGCCAGCAGCCAGCACCAGCAGCCAGCAGCCAGCAACAGAAGCCAGCACCAGCAGCCAGCAGCCAGCAGCGATCACCAGCACCAGCAGCCAGCACCAGCAGCCAGCAGCTATCAGAAAGCACCAGCAGCTAACAGCTAGCACTAGCAGCCAGCAGCAAGCACCAGCAGCCAGCACCAGCACCAGAAGCCAGCAGCCAGCACCAGCAGCCAGCACCAGCACCAGCAGCCAGCAGCCAGCAACAGCAGCCAGCACCAGCAGCCAGCAGCCAGCAGCCAGCAGCCAGCAGCTATCAGCCAGAACCAGCAGCCAACAGCTGGCACCAGCAGCCAGCACCAGCAGCCAGCAGCCAGTACCAGCAGCCAGCACCAGCAGCTAGCAGCCAGCACCAGCAGCCAGCACCAGCAGCCAGCACCAGCAGCCAGCAGCCAGCAACAGCAGCCAGCACCAGCAGCCAGCAGCTAGCAGCCAGCAGCCAGCAGCCAGCAGCCAGCAGCCAGCAGCTATCAGCCAGAACCAGCAACCAAAAGCTGGCACCAGCAGCCAGCACCAGCAGCCAGCAGCCAGCACCAGCAGCCAGCACCAGCAGCCAGCATCCAGCACCAGCAGCCAGCACCAGCAGCCAGCACCAGCAGCCAGCAACAGCACCAGCAGCAATCAGCCAGCACCAGCAGCTAACAGCCAGCACCAGCAGCCAGCAGCTCGCACCAGCAGCCAGCACCAGCACTAGCAGCCATTAGCCAGCACCAGCTGCCAGCACCAGCAGCCAGCAGCCATCACCAGCACCAGCAGCCAGCACCAGCAGCCAGCAGCTATCAGCCAGCACCAGCAGGTAACAGACAGCACTAGCTGCCAGCAGCAAGCGCCTGCAGCCATCACCAGCACCAGCAGCCAGCACCAGCAGCCAGCACCTGCAGCCAGCAGCCAGCACCAGCAACAGCACCCAGCAGCCAGCACCAGCAGCTAACAGCCAGCACCAGCAACCAACAGCCAGCACCAGCAGCCAGCAACAGCAGCGAGCACCAGCAGCTAACAGCCAGCACCAGCAGCAAACAGCCTGCACCAGCAGCCAGCAGCCAGCTCGACCAGCCAACACCAGCACCAGCAGCCAGAAGCCAGCAGAGAGCACCAGCAGCCAGCACCAGCAGCCAACAGTAAGCAGCCAGCCACCAGCAGCCAGCAGCTATAATCCAGCACCAGCAGCTAACAGCCAGCACCAGCAGCCAACACCAGCAGCCAGCAGCTAGCACCAGCAGCCAGCAGCCAGTACCAGATGCCAGCATTAGAAGACAGCAGCCAGCACCAGCAGGCAGCACCAGCAGCCAGCAGTGAGCACCAGCATCCAGCAGCCAGCAGCCAGCAGCCAGCACCAGCAGCCAGCAATCAGCAGCTATAAGCCAGCACCAGCAGCCAACAGCCAGCACCAGTAGCCAGCAGCCACCACCTATCAGCCAACACCAGTAGCCAACAGCCAGCACCAGCAGCCAGTACCAGCAGCTATCAGCCAGCACCAGCAGCCAACAGCCAGCACCAGCAGCCAGCACCAGCAGCTATCAGCCAGCACCAGCAGCTAACAGCTAGCACTAGCAGCCAGCAGCAAGCACAAGCAGCCAGCACCAGCACCACCAGCCAGCAGCCAGCACCAGCAGCGAGCACCAGCACCAGCAGCCAGCACCAGCAGCCAGGAGCCAGCAGCCAGCAGCTATCAGCCAGCACCAGCAGCCAACAGCCAGCACCAGCAGCCAGCACCAGCAACTATCAGCCAGCACCAGCAGCTAACAGCTAGCACTAGCAGCCAGCAGCAAGCACCAGCAGCCAGCACCAGCACCACCAGCCAGCAGCCAGCACCAGCAGCCAGCATCAGCAGCCAGCATCAGCAGCCAGCACCAGCACCAGCAGCCAGCAGCAATCAGCCAGCACTAGCAGCTAAAAGCCAGCACCTGCAGCCAGCAGCCAGCAGAGAGCACAAGCACCAGCAGCCAGCACCAGCAGCTAGCAGCTATCAGAAAACACCAGCAGCTAACAGCTAGTACTAGCAGCCAGCAGCCAGCACCAGCAGCCAGCACCAGCACCAGCAGCCAGTAGCCAGCAACAGCAGCCAGCACCAGCAGCCAGCAGCCAGCAGCCAGCAACTATCAGCCAGAACCAGCAGCCAACAGCTGGCACCAGCAGCCAGCACCAGCAGCCAGCAGCTATCAGAAAGCACCAGCAGCTAACAGCTAGCACTAGCAGCCAGCAGCAAGCACCAGCAGCCATTACCAGCACCAGCAGCCAGCAGCCAGCACCAGCAGGCAGCACCAGCACCAGCAGCCAGCAGCCAGCAACAGCAGCCAGCACCAGCAGCCAGCAGCCAGCAGCCAGCAGCCAGCTGCTATCAGCCAGAATCAGCAGCCAACAGCTGGCACCAGCAGCCAGCACCAGCAGCCAGCAGCCAGCACCAGCAGCCAGCACCAGCAGCCAGCAGCCAGCACCAGCAGCCAGCACCAGCAGCCAGCACCAGCAGCCAGCAGCAGCACCAGCAGCTATCAGCCAGCACCAACAGCTAACAGCCAGCACCAGCAGCCAGCAGCCCGCACCAGCAACCAGCACCAGCACTAGCAGCCATTAGCCAGCACCAGCAGCCTGCAGCCATCACCAGCACCAGCAGCCAGCACCAGCAGCCAGCAGCTATCACCCAGCACCAGCAGCTAACAGCCAGCACTAGCTGCAAGCAGCAAGCGCCAGCAGCCAGCACCAGCAACAGCAGCCAGAAGCCAGCACCAGCAGCTAAGAGCCAGCACCAGCAGCCAGCACCAGCAGCCAGCACCAGCAGCCAACAGCCATCACCAGCACCAGCAGCCAGCACCAGCAGCCAGCAGCTATCAGCCAGAACCAGCAGCTAACAGCCAGCACTAGCTGCCAGCAGCAAGCACCAGCAGCCATCACCAGCACCGGCAGCCAGCAGCCAGCACCAGCAGCCAGCACTTGCAGCCAGCAGCCAGCACCAGCAACAGCAGCCGCAGCCAGCAACAGCAGCTAACAGCCAGCACCAGCAACCAACAGCCAGCACCAGCAGCCAGCACCAGCAGCTAACAGCCAACACCAGAAGCAAACAGACTGCACCAGCAGCCAGCAGCCAGCTCGACCAGCCAACACCAGCACTAGCAGCCAGAAGCCAGCAGAGAGCACCAGCAGCCAGCACCAGCAGCTAACAGTAAGCAGCCAGCCACCAGCAGCCAGCAGCTATAATCCAGCTCCAACAGCTAACAGCCAGCAACAGCAGCCAACACCAGCAGCCAGCATCTAGCACCAGCAGCCAGCAGCCAGTACCAGCAGCCAGCAGCAAGCAGCCAGCAGCCAGCTGCTATCAGCCAGAATCAGCAGCCAACAGCTGGCACCAGCAGCCAGCACCAGCAGCCAGCAGCCAGCACCAGCAGCCAGCACCAGCAGCCAGCAGCCAGCACCAGCAGCCAGCACCAGCAGCCAGCACCAGCAGCCAGCAGCAGCACCAGCAGCTATCAGCCAGCACCAAAAGCTAACAGCCAGCACCAGCAGCCAGCAGCCCGCACCAGCAGCCAGCACCAGCACTAGCAGCCATTAGCCAGCACCAGCAGCCAGCAGCCATCACCAGCACCGGCAGCCAGCACCAGCAGCCAGCAGCTATCACCCAGCACCAGCAGCTAACAGCCAGCACTAGCTGCAAGCAGCAAGCGCCAGCAGCCAGCACCAGCAACAGCAGCCAGAAGCCAGCACCAGCAGCTAAGAGCCAGCACCAGCAGCCAGCACCAGCAGCCAGCACCAGCAGCCAAGAGCCATCACCAGCACCAGCAGCCAGCACCAGCAGCCAGCAGCTATCAGCCAGAACCAGCAGCTAACAGCCAGCACTAGCTGCCAGCAGCAAGCACCAGCAGCCATCACCAGCACCAGCAGCCAGCAGCCAGCACCAGCAGCCAGCACTTGCAACCAGCAGCCAGCACCAGCAACAGCAGCCGCAGCCAGCACCAGCAGCTAACAGCCAGCACCAGCAACCAACAGCCAGCACCAGCAGCCAGCACCAGCAGCTAACAGCCAACACCAGAAGCAAACAGACTGCACCAGCAGCCAGCAGCCAGCTCGACCAGCCAACACCAGCACTAGCAGCCAGAAGCCAGCAGAGAGCACCAGCAGCCAGCAACAGATGCTAACAGTAAGCAGCCAGCCACCAGCAGCCAGCAGCTATAATCCAGCACCAACAGCTAACAGCCAGCAACAGCAGCCAACACCAGCAGCCAGCATCTAGCACCAGCAGCCAGCAGCCAGTACCAGATGCCAGCATTAGAAGCCAGCAGCCAGCAGCCAGCACCAGCAGGCAGCACCAGCAGCCAGCAGCGAGCACCAGCATCCAGCAGCCAGCAGCCAGCACCAGCAGCCAGCAATCAGCAGCTATCAGCCAGCACCAGCAGCCAACAGCCAGCACCAGTAGCCAGCAGCCACCACCTATCAGCCAACACCAGCAGCCAACAGCCAGCACCAGCAGCCAGTACCAGCAGCTATCAGCCAGCACCAGCAGCCTACAGCCAGCACCAGCAGCCAACACCAGCAGCTATCAGCCCGCACCAGCAGCTAACTGCTAGCACTAGCAGCCAGCAGCATGCACCAGCAGCCAGCACCAGCACCAGCAGCCAGCAGCCAGCACCAGCAGCCAGCACCAGCACCAGCAGCCAGCACCAGCAGCCAGCAGCCAGTACCAGATGCCAGCATTAGAAGCCAGCAGCCAGCAGCAAGCACCAGCAGCCAGCACCAGCAGCCAACAGTAACCAGCCAGCCACCAGCAGCCAGCAGCTAGCACCAGCATCCAGCAGCCAGTACCAGATGCCAGCATTAGAAGCCAGCAGCCAGCAGGCAGCACCAGCAGCCAGCACCAGCAGCCAACAGTAACCAGCCAGGAGGCAGCAGCCAGCAGCTATAAACCAGAACCAGCAGCCTCAGCTGGCACCAGCAGCCAGCACCAGCAGTCAGAAGCCAGCACCAGCAGCCAGCACCAGCAGCCAGCAGCCAGCAGCCAGCACCAGCAACCAGCACCAGCAGCCAGCAGCCAGCACCAGCAGCCAGCGACAGCTTCCAGAATCAGCAGCCAGCACCAGCAGCCAGCTGCAGCAGCCAGCACCAGCAGCCAGCACCTGCACCAGCAGCCAGCAGCAATCAGCCAGCACCAGCAGCTAAAAGCCAGCACCAGCAGCCAGCGCCAGCACTTGCAGCCAGCAGCCAGCACCAGCAGCCGGCATCCAGCAACAGAAGCCAGCACCAGCAGCCAGCAGCCAGCAGCGAGCACCAGCACCAGCAGCCACCACCAGCAGCCAGCAGCTATCAGAAAGCACCAGCAGCTAACAGCTAGCACTAGCAGCCAGCAGCAATCAGCCAGCACCAGCAGCTAACAGCCAGCACCAGCAGCCAGCGCCAGCACTAGCAGCCAGCAGCCAGCAGCCAGCAGCCAGCAGCGAGCACCAGCACCAGCAGCCAGCACCAGCAGCCAGCAGCTATCAGAAAGCACCAGCAGCAAACAGCTAGCACTAGCAGCTAGCAGCTAGCACCAGCAGCCAGCACCAGCACCGGCAGCCAGCAGCCAGCACCAGCAGCCAGCAGCCAGCAACAGAAGCCAGCACCAGCAGCCAGCAGCCAGCAGCGAGCACCAGCACCAGCAGCCAGCACCAGCAGCCAGCAGCTATCAGAAAGCACCAGCAGCTAACAGCTAGCACTAGCAGCCAGCAGCAATCAGCCAGCACCAGCAGCTAACAGCCAGCACCAGCAGCCAGCGCCAGCACTAGCAGCCAGCAGCCAGCACCAGCAGCCAGCACCAGCACCAGCAGCCAGCACCAGCAGCCAGCAGCCAGTACCAGATGCCAGCATTAGAAGCCAGCAGCCAGCAGCCAGCACCAGCAGCCAGCACCAGCAGCCAACAGTAAGCAGCCAGCCACCAGCAGCCAGCAGCTATAATCCAGCACCAGCAGCTAACAGCTAGCACTAGCAGCCAGCAGCAAGCACCAGCAGCCAGCACCAGCAGCCAACAGTAACCAGCCAGCCACCAGCAGCCAGCAGCTAGCACCAGCATCCAGCAGCCAGTACCAGATGCCAGCATTAGAAGCCAGCAGCCAGCAGGCAGCACCAGCAGCCAGCACCAGCAGCCAACATTAAGCAGCCAGGAGGCAGCAGCCAGCAGCTATAAACCAGAACCAGCAGCCTCAGCTGGCACCAGCAGCCAGCACCAGCAGTCAGAAGCCAGCACCAGCAGCCAGCACCAGCAGCCAGCAGCCAGCAGTCAGCACCAGCAACCAGCACCAGCAGCCAGCAGCCAGCACCAGCAGCCAGCGACAGCTTCCAGAATCAGCAGCCAGCACCAGCAGCCAGCTCCAGCAGCCAGCACCAGCAGCCAGCACCAGCACCAGCAGCCAGCAGCAATCAGCCAGCACCAGCAGCTCAAAGCCAGCACCAGCAGCCAGCGCCAGCACTTGCAGCCAGCAGCCAGCACCAGCAGCCGGCAGCCAGCAACAGAAGCCAGCACCAGCAGCCAGCAGCCAGCAGCGAGCACCAGCACCAGCAGCCACCACCAGCAGCCAGCAGCTATCAGAAAGCACCAGCAGCTAACAGCTAGCACTAGCAGCCAGCAGCAATCAGCCAGCACCAGCAGCTAACAGCCAGCACCAGCAGCCAGCGCCAGCACTAGCAGCCAGCAGCCAGCAGCCAGCAGCGAGCACCAGCACCAGCAGCCAGCACCAGCAGCCAGCAGCTATCAGAAAGCACCAGCAGCTAACAGCTAGCACTAGCAGCCAGCAGCTAGCACCAGCAGCCAGCACCAGCACCAGCAGCCAGCAGCCAGCACCAGCAGCCAGCAGCCAGCAACAGAAGCCAGCACCTGCAGCCAGCAGCCTGCAGCGAGCACCAGCACCAGCAGCCAGCACCAGCAGCCAGCAGCTATCAGAAAGCACCAGCAGCTAACAGCTAGCACTAGCAGCCAGCAGCAATCAGCCAGCACCAGCAGCTAACAGCCAGCACCAGCAGCCAGCGCCAGCACTAGCAGCCAGCAGCCAGCACCAGCAGCCAACACCAGCAGCCAGCAGCCAGCAGCGAGCACCAGCACCAGCAGCCAGCACCAGCAGCCAGCAGCTATCAGAAAGCACCAGCAGCTAACAGCTAGCACTAGCAGCCAGCAGCTAGCACCAGCAGCCAGCACCAGCACCAGCAGCCAGCAGCCAGCACCAGCAGCCAACACCAGCAGGCAGCAGCCTGCAACAGAAGCCAGCACCAGCAGCCAGCAGCGAGCACCAGCACCAGCAGCCAGCACCAGCAGCCAGCAGCTATCAGAAAGCACCAGCAGCTAACAGCTAGCACTAGCAGCCAGCTGCAAGCACCAGCAGCCAGCACCAGCACCAGTAGCCAGCAGCCAGCACCAGCAGCCAGCACCAGCACCAGCAGCCAGCAGCCAGCAACAGCAGCCAGCACCAGCAGCCAGCAGCCAGCAGCTATCAGCCAGAACCAGCAGCCAACAGCTGGCACCAGCAGCCAGCACTAGCAGCCAGCAGCTATCAGAAAGCACCAGCAGCTAACAGCTAGCACTAGCAGCCAGCAGCAAGCACCAGCAGCCAGCACCAGCACCAGCAGCCAGCAGCCAGCACCAGCAGCCAGCACCAGCACCAGCAGCCAGCAGCCAGCAACAGCAGCCAGCACCAGCAGCCAGCAGTCAGCAGCCAGCAGCCAGCAGCCAGCAGCTATCAGCCAGAACCAGCAGCCAACAGCTGGCACCAGCAGCCAGCACCAGCAGCCAGCAGCCAGTACCAGCAGCCAGCACCAGCAGCCAGCAGCCAGCACCAGCAGCCAGCACCAGCAGCCAGCACCAGCAGCCAGCAGCAGCACCAGCAGCTACCGGAAAGCACCAGCAGCTAACAGCTAGCACTAGCAGCCAGCAGCAAGCACCAGCAGCCATCACCAGCACCAGCAGCCAGCACCAGCAGCCAGCAGCTATCAGCCAGCACCTGCAGCTAACAGCCAGCACTAGCTGCAAGCAGCAAGCGCCAGCAGCCAGCACCAGCAACAGCAGCCAGCAGCCAGCACCAGCAGCTAACAGCCAGCACCAGCAGCCAGCACCAGCAGCCAGCAGCCATCACCAGCGCCAGCAGCCAGCACCAGCAGCCAGCAGCTATCAGCCAGCACCAGCAGCTAACAGCGAGCACTAGCTGCCAGCGGCAAGCACCAGCAGCCATCACCAGCACCAGCAGCCAGCAGCCAGCACCAGCAGCCTGCACTTGCTGCCAGCAGCCAGCACCAGCAACAGCAGCCAGCAGCCAGCACCAGCAGCTAACAGCCAGCACCAGCAAACAACAGACAGCACCAGCAGCCAGCACCAGCAGCCAGCACCAGCAGCTAACAGCCAGCACCAGCAGCAAACAGCCTGCACCAGCAGCCACCAGCCAGCTCGACCAGCCAACACCAGCACCAGCAGCCAAAAGCTAGCAGAGAGCACCAGCAGCCAGCTCCAGCAGCCAACAGTAAGCAGCCAGCCACCAGCAGCCAGCAGCTATAATACAGCACCAACAGCTAACAGCCAGCACCAGCAGCCAACACCAGCAGCCAGCATCTAGCACCAGCAGCCAGCAGCCAGTACCAGATGCCAGCATTAGAAGCCAGCAGCCAGCACCAGCAGGCAGCACCAGCAGCCAGCAGCGAGCACCAGCATCCAGGAGCCAGCAGCCAACAGCCAGCACCAGCAGCCAGCAATCAGCAGCTATCAGCCAGCACCAGCAGCCAACAGCAAGCACCAGTAGCCAGCAGCCACCACCTATCAGCCAACACCAGCAGCCAACAGCCAGCACCAGCAGCCAGTACCAGCAGCTATCAGCCAGCACCAGCAGCCAACAGCCAGCAGCAGCAGCCAGCACCAGCAGCTATCAGCCAGCACCAGCAGCTAACAGCTAGCACTAGAAGCCAGCAGCAAGCACCAGCAGCCAGCACCAGCAGCCAACAATAAGCAGCCAGCCACCAGCAGCCAGCAGCTAGCACCAGCATCCAGCAGCCAGTACCAGATGCCAGCATTAGAAGCCAGCAGCCAGCAGCCAGCACCTGCAGCCAGCACCAGCAGCCAACAGTAAGCAGCCAGCCACCAGCAGCCAGCAGCTATAATCCAGCACCAGCAGCTAACAGCTAGCACTAGCATTCAGCAGCAAGCACCAGCAGCCAGCACCAGCACCAGCAGCCAGCAGCCAGCAGCCAGCACCAGCAGCCAGCACCAGCAGCCAGCACCAGCAGACAGGAGGCAGCAGCCAGCAGCTATAAGCCAGAACCAGCAGCCAGCAGCTGGCACCAGCAGCCAGCACCAGCAGTCAGAAGCCAGCACTAGCAGCCAGCACCAGCAGCCAGCAGCCAGCACCAGCAACCAGCCCCAGCAGACAGCAGCCAGCACCAGCAGCCAGCGACAGCGGCCAGAATCAGCAGCCAGCACCAGCAGCCAGCAGCAGCAGCCAGCACCAGCAGCCAGCACCAGCACCAGCAGCCAGCAGCAATCAGCCAGCACCAGCAGCTAACAGCCAGCACCAGCAGCCAGCGCCAGCAGTAGCAGCCAGCAGCCAGCACCAGCAGCCAGCGCCAGCAGCCAGCAGCCAGCAGCGAGCACCAGCACCAGCAGCCAGCACCAGCAGCCAGCAGCTATCAGAAAGCACCAGCAGCTAACAGCAGGCACTAGCAGCCAGCAGCTAGCACCAGCAGCCAGCACCAGCACCAGGACCAGCAGCCAGCAGCCAGCACCAGCAGCCAGCACCAGCAGCCAGCAGCAAGCAACAGCAGACAGCACCAGCAGCCAGCAGCCAGCAGCCAGGAGCCAACAGCCAGCACCAGCAGCCAGCACCAGCACCAGCAGCCAGCAGCCAGCACCAGCAGCCAGCACCAGCACCAGCAGCCAACACCAGCAGCCAGGAGCCAGCAGCCAGCAGCTATAAGCCAGAACCAGCAGCCAACAGCTGGCACCAACAGCCAGCACCAGCAGTCAGCAGCCAGCACCAGCAGCCAGCACCAGCAGCCAGCAGTCAGCACCAGCAGCCAGCACCAGCAGCCAGCACCAGCAGCCAGCAGCAGCACCAGCAACTATCAGCCAGCACCAGCAGCTAACAGCCAGCACCAGCAGCCCGCACCAGCAGCCAACAGCGATCACCAGCATCCAGCAGCCAGCAGCCAGCACCAGCAGCAAACAGCCAGCACCAGCAGCAAACAGCCAGGTCCAGCAGCCAGCAGCCAGCTCGACCAGCCATCACCAGCACCAGCAGGCAGAAGACAGCAGAGAGCACCAGCAGCCAGCACCAGCAGCTAACAGTAAGGAGCCAGCCACCAGAGGCCAGCAGCTATAATCCAGCACCAGCAGCTAACAGCCAGCACCAGCAGCCAGCACCAGCAGCTAGCAGCTAGCACCAGCAGCCAAAGCCAGCACCAGATGCCAGCATTAGAAGCCAGCAGCCATCAGCCAGCACCAGCAGCCAGCACCAGCATCCAACAGCGATCACCAGCATCCAGCAGCCAGCAGCAAGCAGCCAGCACCAGCAGCCAGCAATCATCAGCAATCAGCCAGCACCAGCAGCCAACAGCCAGCAACAGCAGCCAGCACCAGCAGCCAGCAGCCAGCACCAGAAGCCAGCAGCCAGCACCAGCAGCCAGCAGCTATCATCCAGCACTAGCAGCTAACAGCCAGCACTAGCAGCCAGCACCAGCAGCCCGCACCAGCATCCAGCAGCCAGCAGCCAGCACCAGCAGCCAGCAATCAGCAGCAATCAGCCAGCACCAACTGTCAACAGCCAGCAGCAGCAGCCATCACCAGCAGCCAGCGGCCAGCACCAGCAGCCAGCAGCCAGCGGCCAGCACCAGCAGCCAGCAGCCAGCACCAGATGCCAGCATTACAAGCCAGCAGCCAGCAGCCAGCACCAGCAGCCAGCACCAGCAGCCAGCAAAAGCAGCCAGCAGCTATCAGCCAGCACCAGCAGCCAGCAGTCAGCAAGAGCACCAGCAGCGAGCAGCCACCACCAGCATCCAGCACCAGCAGCCAGCAGCGAGTAGCAAGCATGAGCAGCCAGCAAGCATCAGCCAGCAGCGAGCAGTCAGAAGCTATCAGCCAGCACCAGCAGCAAGAACCAGCCGCCAGCAGCCAGCAGCTATCAGCCAGCAACAACAACCAACAGCCAGCACCAGCAGCCAGTACCAGCAGCCAGCAGCCAGAAGCCAGCAGCAGCAACCAGCAGCCAGCAGCCAGCAGCCAGCAGCCAGCAGCTATCAGCCAGGACCAGCAGCTAACAGCCAGCACCAGCAGCCAGCACCAGCAGCCAGCACCAGCAGCCAGCAGCCACCTGCCAGCACCAGCAACAGCAGCCAGCACCAGCACCAGCAGCCAGCAGCTATCAGCCAGCACCAGCAGCTAACAGCCAGCACCAGCAGCCAGCACCAGCATGCAGCACCAGCAGAAAGGAGCCAGCAGCTATCAGCGAGAACCAGCAGCCAGCTACCAGCAGCTAACAGCCAGCACCAGCAGCCAGCACCAGCAGCCAGCACCAGCAGCCAGCAGCCAGCAGCTATCAGCCAGAACCAGCAGCCAACAGCCAGCACCAGCAGCCTGCACCAGCAGCCAGCACCAGCAGCCTGCACCAGCAGCCAGTAGCCAGCACCAGCAGCCAGCACCAGCAGCAAGCACCAGCAGCCAGCAGCCATCAGCTATCAGCCAGCACCAGCAGCTAACAGCCAGCACCAGCAACTAGCACCAGCAACCAGCACCAGCAGCCAGACGCCAGCAGCCAGCAGCCAGCAGCTATCAGCCAGAACCAGCAGCCAACAGCTGGCACCAGCAGCCAGCACCAGCAGCTAGCAGCCAGCACCAGCAGCCAGCACCAGCAGCTTACAGCCAGCAGCCGTCAGCTATCAGCCAGAAACAGCAGCCAACAGCTGGCACCAGCAGCCAGCACCTGCAGCCAACACCAGCAGCCAGCACCAGCAGCCAGCACCAGCAGCCAGCACCAGTACCAGCAGCCAGCAGGTATCAGCCAGCACCAGCGGCTAACAGCCAGCACCAGCAGACGGCACCAGCAGCCAGCACCAGCAGCCAACAACCAGCAGCTATCAGCCAGAACCAGCAGCCAACAGCCGGCACCAGCAGCCTGCACCAGCAGCCAGCAGCCAGCACCAGCAGCGAGCACCAGCAGCCAGTAGCCAGCAGCCAGCAGCTATCAGCCAGCAACAGCAGCTAACAGCCAGCACCAGCAGCCAGCACCAGCAACAAGCAACAGCAGCCAGCAGACAGCAGCCAGCAGCTATCAGCCAGCAACAGCAGCTAACAGCCAGCACCAGCAGCCAGCACCAGCAACCAGCACCAGCAGCCAGCAGCCAGCAGCTATCAGCCAGAACAAGCAGCCAAAGCAGGCTACATCAGCCAGCACTAGCAGGCAGCACCAGCATTCAGCACCAGCAGCCAGCACCAGCACCAGCAGCCAGCAGCTATCAGCCAGCACAAGCAGCTAACAGCCAGCAACAGCAGCCAGCACCAGCAGCCAGCACCAGCAGCTAGCAGCCAGCAGCTATCAGCCAGAGCCAGCAGCCAACAGCTGGCACCAGCAGCCAGCTCCAGCAGCCAGCAGCCAGCACCAGCAGCCACACCAGCAGCCAGCTGCCAGCACCAGCAGCCAGCACCAGCAGCCAGCAGCCAGCAGCTATCAGCCAGCACCAGCAGCTAACAGCCAGCACCAGCAGCCAGCACCAGCAACCAGAACCAGCAGCCAGCACCAGCAGCCAGCACCAGCAGCCAGCACCAGCACCAGCAGCCAGCAGCTATCAGCTAGCACAAGCAGCTAACAGCCAGCACCAGCAGCCAGCACCAGCAGCCAGCACCAGCAGCCAGCAGCCAGCAGCTATCAGCCAGCACCAGCAGCTAACAGCCAGCACCAGCAGCCAGCACCAGCAGCAAGCAGCCCGCAGCCATCAGCTATCAGCCTGAACCAGCAGCCAACAGCCCCCACCAGCAGCCAGCACCAGCAGCCAGCACCAGCAGCCAGCACCAGCAGCCAGCACCAGCAGCCAGTACCAGCAGGCAGTAACAGCAGCGAGCAGCCAGCAGCTATCAGCCAGCACCAGCAGCTAAGAGCCAGCACCAGCAACCAGCACCAGCAGCCATCACCAGCAGCCAGCAGCCAGCAGCTATCAGTCAGAACCAGCAGCCAACAACCGGCACCAGCAGACCAGCACCAGCAGCCAGCAGCCAGCACCAGCAGCCATCACCAGCAGCCAGAATCAACAGCCAGCATTAGCACCAGCAGCCAGCAGCCAGCACCAGCAGCGAGCACCAGCACCAGCAGCCAACAGCCGGCACCAGCAGCCAGCACCAGCAGCCAGCACTAGCAGCCAGCACCAGCACCAGCAGCCAGCTGGTTTCAGCCAGCACCAGCAGCTAACAGCCAGCACCAGCAGCCAGCACCAGCAGCCAGCACCAGCAGCCAGCAGCCATCAGCCAGAACCAGCAGCCAACAGCCAGCACCAGCAGCCTGCACCAGCAGCCAGCAGCAACAGCCAGCACCAGCAGCCAGTAGCCAGCACCAGCAGCCAGCACCAGCAGCAAGCACCAGCAGACAGCACCAGCAGACAGCAGCCAGCAGCTATCAGCCAGCACCAGCAGCTAACAGCCAGCACCAGCAGCCGGCACCAGCAGCCAGCACCAGCAGCCAGCAGCCAGCAGCTATCTGCCAGCACCAGCAGCTAACAGCCAGCACCAGCAGCCAGCACCAGCAGCCAGCACCAGCAGCCAACAGCCAGCAGCCATCAGCTATCAGCCAGAACCAGCAGCCAACAGCCGGCACCAGCAGCCAGCACCAGCAGCCAGCCCCAGCAGCCAGCACCAGCAGCCAGCACCAGCACCAGCAGCCAGCAGATCAGCCAGCACCAGCGGCTAACAGCCAGCACCAGCAGCCAGCACCAGCAGCCAGCAGCCAGCAGCCAGCAGCCAGCAGCTATCAGCCAGCACCAGCAGCTAACAGCCAGCCCCAGCAGCCAGCACCAGCAGCCAGCACCAGCAGCCAGCAGCCAGCAGCTATAAGTCAGAACCAGCAGCCAACAACCGGCACCAGCAGGCAGCACCAGCATCCAGCAGCCAGCACCAGCAGCCATCACCAGCAGCCAGCAGCCAGCACCAGCAGCCAGCACCAGCAGCCAGAATCAACAGCCAGCAGCCAGCAGCTATTAGCCAGCACCAGCAGCTAACAGCCAGCACCAGCAGCCAGCACCAGCAGCCAGAATCAACAGCCAGCACCAGCACCAGCAGCCAGCACCAGCAGCCATCACCAGCAGCCAGCAGCCAGCACCAGCAGCCAGCAGCCAGCACCAACAGCCAGCGACCAGCAGCTATCAGCCAGAACCAGCAGCTAACAGCCAGCACCAACAGCCAGCGACCAGCAGCTATCAGCCAGAACCAGCAGCTAACAGCCAGCACCAGCAGTCAGCACCAGCAGCCAGCACCAGCAGCCAGCAGCCAGCAGCCAGCAGCTATCAGCCAGAACCAGCAGCCAACAGCCGGCACCCTTAGCCAGCACCAGCAGCCAGCACCTGCAGCCAGCACTAGCAGCCAGCACCAGCACCAGCAGCCAGCTGGTATCAGCCAACACCAGCAGCTAACAGCCAGCACCAGCAGCCAGTACCAGCAGCCAGCACCAGCAGCCAGCAGCCATGAGCCAGAACCAGCAGCCAACAGCCGGCACCAGCAGCCTGCACCAGCAGCCAGCAGCAGCAGCCAGCAGCCAGCAGCTATCAGCCAGCACAAGCAGCTAACAGCCAGCACCAGCAGCCAGCACCAGCAGCCAGCACCAGCAGCCAGCAGCTATCAGCCAGAACCAGCAGCCAACAGCCGGCACCAGCAGCCAGCACCAGCAGCCAGCACCAGCAGCCAGCCCCAGCAGGCAGCACCAGCAGCCAGCACCAGCACCAGCAGACAGCAGGAATCAGCCAGCGCCAGCGGCTAACAGCCAGCACCAGCAGCAAGCACCAGCAGCCAGCAGCCAGCAGGTATCAGCCAGAACCAGATGCCAACAGCTGGCACCAGCAGCCTGCACCAGCAGCCAGCAGCCAGCACCAGCAGCCAGCACCAGCACCCAGTAGCCAGCACCAGAAGCCAGCACCAGCAGCCAGCACCAGCAGCCAGCACCAGCAGCCAGCAGGCAGAAGCCATCAGCTATCAGCCAGAACCAGCAGCCCACAGCCGGCACCAGCAGCCAGCACCAGCAGCCAGCACCAGCAGCTAGCCCCAGCAGCCAGCACCAGCAGCCAGCACCAGCAGCCAGCACCAGCAGCCAGTAACAGCAGCCAGCAGCCAGCAGCTCTCAGCCAGCACCAGCAGGTAACAGCAAGCACCAGCAGCCAGCACCAGGAGCCAGCACCAGCAGCCAGCAGCCAGCAGCTTTCAGTCAGAACCTGCATCCAACAACCGGCACCAGCAGCCAGCACCAGCAGCCAGCAGCCAGCACCAGCAGCCATCACCAGCAGCCAGCAGCCAGCACCAGCAGCAAGAATCAACAGCCAGCACCAGCACCAGCAGCCAGCAGCCAGCACCAGCAGCCAGCGACCAGCAGCTATCAGCCAGCACCAGCAGCTAACAGCCAGCACCAGCAGCCAGCACCAGCAGCCAGCAGCCAGCAGCCAGCAGCTATCAGCCAGAACCAGCAGCCGACAGCCGGCACCCTCAGCCAGCACCAGCAGCCAGCACCAGCAGCCAGCATTAGCAGCCAGCACCAGCACCAGCAGCCTGCTGGTATCAGCCAGCACCAGCAGCTAACAGCCAGCACCAGCAGCCAGCACCAGCAGCCAGCACCAGCAGCCAGCAGCCATCGGCCAGAACCAGCAGCCAACAGCCGGCCCCAGCAGCCTGCACCGGCAGTCATCAGCAGCAGCCAGCACCAGCAGCCAATAGCCAGCACCAGCAGCCAGCACCAGCAGCCAGCACCAGCAGCCAGCACCAGCAGCCAGCAGCCAGCAGCTATCAGCCAGCACCAGCAGCTAACAGCCAGCACCAGCAACCACCACCAGCAACCAGAACCAGCAGCCAGACGCCAGCAGCCAGCTGCTATCAGCCAGAACCAGCAGCCAACAGCCAGCACCAGCAGCCAGCACCAGCAGCCAGCACCAGCAGCCAGCAGCTATCAGCCAGCACCAGCAGCTAACAGCCAGCACCAGCAGCCAGCAGCCAGCAGCTATCAGCCAGCACCAGCAGCTAACAGCCAGCACCAGCAGCCAGTACCAGCAGCTATCAGTGAGAACCAGATGCCAACAGGCGGCACCAGCAGCCTGCACCAGCAGCCAACACCAGCAGCCAGCACCAGCAGCCAGTAGCCAGCACCAGAAGCCAGCACCAGCAGCCAGCACCAGCAGCCAGCACCAGCAGCCAGCAGCCAGCAGCCAGCAGCTATCAGCCAGCACCAGCAGCTAACAGCCAGCAGCTATCAGCCAGCACCAGCAGCAAACAGCCAGCACAAGCAGTCAGCACCAGCAGCAAGAACCAGCAGCCAGCAGCCAGTAGCCAGCAGCTATCAGCGAGAAACAGTAGACAAAAGCCGGCACCAGCACTCTGCACCAGCAGCCATCACCCAGCAGCTATCAGCCAGCACTAGCAGCTAACAGCCAGCACCAGCAGACAGCAACAGCAGCCAGCACCAGCAGCCAGCAGCCAGCAGCAAGCAGCTATCAGCCAGAACCAGCAGCCAACAGCCGGCACTAGCAACTGGCACCAGCAGCCAGCAGCCAGCACCAGCAGCCAGCACCAGCAGCCAGTAGCCAGCACCAGCAGCCAGCACCAGCAGACAGCAGCCAGCAGC
Source organism: Locusta migratoria (assembly GCA_026315105.1). NCBI lineage: Eukaryota > Metazoa > Arthropoda > Insecta > Orthoptera > Acrididae > Locusta > Locusta migratoria. Next base: position 362,348,518 of record CM048751.1, on the reverse strand, counting down.
CAGCTGCCAGCAGCTATCAACCAGCACCAGCAGCTAACAGCCAGCACCAGCAGCCAGCACCAGCAACCAGCAGGAGCAGCCAGCTGCCAGCAGCTATCAGCCAGAACCAGCAGCCAACAGCAGGCACCTGCAGCCAGCACCAGCAGCCAGCACCAGCAGCCAGCACCAGCAGCCAGCACCAGCAGCCAGCACCAGCACCAGCAGCCAGCAGCTACCAGCCAGCACCAGCAGCTAACAGCCAGCACCAGCAGCCAGCACCAGCAGCCAGCACCAGCAGCCAGCAGGCAGAAGCCATTAGCTATCAGCCAGAACCAGCAGCCAACAGCCGGCACCAGCAGCCAGCACCAGCAGCCAGCACCAGCAGCCAGCACCAGCAGCCAGTAACAGCAGCCAGCAGCGAGCAGCTATCAGCCAGCACCAGCAGGTAACAGCAAGCACCAGCAGCCAGCACCAGCAGCCAGCAGCCAGCACCAGCAGCCAGCGACCAGCAGCTATCGGCCAGCACCAGCAGCTAACATCCAGCACCAGCAGCCGACAGCCGGCACCCTCAGCCAGCACCAGCAGCCAGCAACAGCAGCCAGCACTAGCAGCCAGCACCAGCACCAGCAGCCTGCTGGTATCAGCCAGCACCAGCAGCTAACAGCCAGCACCAGCAGCCAGCACCAGCAGCTAGCACCAGCAGCCAGCAGCCATCAGCCAGAACCAGCAGTCAACAGCCAGCACCAGCAGCCAGTAGCCAACACCAGCACCCAGCACCAGCAGGCAGAACCAGCAGCCAGCACCAGCAGCCTGCAGCCAGCAGCTATCAGCCAGCACCAGCAGCTAACAGCCAGCACCAGCAGCCAGCACCAGCAACCAGAACCAGCAGCCAGACGCCAGCAGCCAGCATCTATCAGCCAGAACCAGCAGCCAACAGCAGGCACCACCAGCCAGCACCAGCAGCCAGCACCAGCAGCCAGCACCAGCAGCCAGCACCAGCAGCCAGCACCAGCACCAGCAGCCAGCAGCTATCAGCCAGCACCAGCAGCTAACAGCCAGCACCAGCAGCCAGCACCAGCAGCCAGCACCAGCAGCCAGCAGCCAGCAGGCATCAGCCAGAACCAGCAGCCAACAGCCGGCACCAGCAGCCAGCACCAGCAGCCAGCACCAGCAGCCAGCCCCAGCAGCCAGCACCAGCAGCCAGCACCAGCAGCTATCAGCGAGAACCAGATGCCAACAGCCGGCACCAGCAGCCTGCACCAGCAGCCAGCAGCCAACACTAGCAGCCAGCACCAGCAGCCAGTAGCCAGCACCAGAAGCCAGCACCAGCAGCCAGCACCAGCAGCCAGCACCAGCAGCCAGCAGCCAGCAGCCAGCAGCTATCAGCCAGCACCAGCAGCTAACAGCCAGCACCAGCAGCCAGCAACAGCAACCAGCACCACCAGCCAGCAGCCAGCAGCTAACAGCCAGCACCAGCACCAGAAGCCAGCAGCCAGCACCAGCAGCCAGCAGGAAGCAGCCAGCAACCAGCTCCAGCAGCCAGCACCAGCAGCCAGCAGCTAGCACCAGCAGCCAGCACCAGCTGCCAGCACCAGCAGCTAACAGCCAGCAGCTATCAGCCTAAACCAGTAGCTAACAGCCAGCACCAGCAGCCAGCACCAGCAGCAAGCACCAGCAGCCAGCAGCCAGCAGCTATCAGCGAGAACCAGTAGCCAACAGCTGGCACCAGCAGACAGCACCAGCAGCCAGCACCAGCAGCCAGCACCAGCAGCCAACACCAGCAGCCAGCACCAGCACCAGCAGCCAGCAGGTATCAGCCAGAACCAGCGGCTAACAGCCAGCACCAGCAGCCAGCACCAGCAGCCATCACCAGCAGCCAGCAGCCAGCAGCTATCAGCCACCACCAGCAGCTAACAGCCAGCACTAGCAGCCAGCACCAGCAACCAGCACCAGCAGCCAGCAGCCAGCAGCCAGCAGCTATCAGCCAGAACCAGCAGCCAACAGCAGGCACCTGCAGCCAGCACCAGCAGCCAGCACCAGCAGCCAGCACCAGCAGCCAGCACCAGCAGCCAGCACCAGCACCAGCAGCCAGCAACTATCAGACAGCACAAGCAGCTAACAGCCAGCAACAGCAGCCAGCACCAGCAGCCAGCACCAGCAGCTAGCAGACAGCTATCAGCCAGAAACAGCAGCCAACAGCTGGCACCAGCAGCCAGCACCAGCAGCCAGCAGCCAGCACCAGCAGCCAGCACCAGCAGCCAGCAGCCAGCACCAGCAGCGAGCACCAGCAGCCAGCACCAGCAGCCAGTACCAGCAGCCAGCAGCCAGCAGCAATCAGCCAGCACCAGTAGCTAACAGCCAGCACCAGCAGCCAGCACAAGCAGCCAGCACCAGCAGCCAGCAGCCAGCAGCTATCAGTCAGAACCAGCAGCCAACAACCGGCACCAGCAGCCAGCACCAGCAGCCAGCTGCCAGCACCAGCAGCCATCACCAGCAGCCAGCAGCCCGCACCAGCAGAAAGCACCAGCAGCCAAATCAACAGCCAGCATCAGCACCAGCAGCCAGCAGCCAGCACCAGCAGCCAGCAGCCAGCAGCTATCAGCTAGCACCAGCAGCTAACAGCCAGCACGTGCAGCTAACAGCCAGCAACCAGCACCAGCAGCCAGCACCAGCAGCCAGCACCAGCACTAGCAGCCAGCAGCAAACACCAGCAGCCAGCACCAGCACCAGCACCAGCAGCCAGCAGCCAGCACTAGCAGCCTGCACCAGCACCAGCAGCCAGCAGCCAGCACCAGCAGCCAGCACCAGCAGTCAGCAGCCAGCAGTTATCAGCCAGAACCAGCAGCCAACAGCTGGCACCAGCAGCCAGCACTAGCAGCCAGCAGCCAGCAACCAGCACCTGCAGCCAGCTCCAGCAGCAAGCAGCCAGCAGCCAGCAGCCAGCAGCTATCAGCCAGTACCAGCAGCCAACACGAGGCACAAGCAGCCAGCACCAGCAGCCAGCACCAGGAGCCTGCACCAGCAGCCAGAACCAGCAACGAGGACCAGCACCAGCAGCCAGCAGCTATCAGCCAGCACCAGCAGCTAACAGCCAGCACCAACAGCCGGCACCGGCAGCCAGCAGCCAGCAGCAATCAGCCAGCACCAGCAGCTAACAGCCAGCACCAGCAGCCAGCACCAGCAGCCAGCACCAGCAGCCAGCAGCCAGCAGCTATCAGTCAGAACCAGCAGCCAACAACCGGCACCAGCAGCCAGCACCAGCAGCCAGCTGCCAGCACCAGCAGCCATCACCAGCAGCCAGCAGCCAGCACCAGCAGCCAGCACCAGCAGCCAGCACCAGCAGCCAGCACCAGCACTTCAGCCAGCAGCAAACACCAGCAGCCAGCACCAGCACCAGCACCAGCAGCCAGCAGCCAGCACTAGAAGCCTGCACCAGCACCAGCAGCCAGCAACCAGCACAAGCAGCCAGCACCAGCAGCCATCAGCCAGCAGCCAGCAGCCAGCAACCAGCACCTGCAGCCAGCTCCAGCAGCCAGCACCAGCAGCCAGCACCAGCACTTCAGCCAGCAGCAAACACCAGCAGCCAGCACCAGCACCAGCACCAGCAGCCAGCAGCTAGCACTAGCAGCCTGCACCAGCACCAGCAGCCAGCAACCAGCACAAGCAGCCAGCACCAGCAGCCATCAGCCAGCAGCCAGCAGCCAGCAACCAGCACCTGCAGCCAGCTCCAGCAGCCAGCAGCCAGCAGCCAGCAGCTATCAGCCAGTACCAGCAGCCAACAGGAGGCACAAGCAGCCAGCACCAGCAGCCAGCACCAGCAGCCTGCACCAGCAGCCAGCAGTCAGCAGCTATCAGCCAGCACCAGCAGCTAACAGCCAGCACCAGCAGCCAGCAGCCAGCAGCTATCAATCCGAACCAGCAGCCAACAACCGGCACAAGCAGCCAGCACCAGCAGCCAGCAGCCAGCACCAGCAGCCAGCACCAGCAGCCAGCAAGCAGCACCAGCAGCCAGCACCAGCAGCCAGAATCAGCAACCAGCGCCAGCACCAGCAGCACGCAGCCAGCACCAGCAGCCTGCAGCCAGCAGCTATCAGCTGGCACCAGCAGCTAACAGCCAGCACGTGCAGCTAACAGCAAGCAGCCAGCACCAGCAGCCAGCACCAGCAGCCAGCACCAGCAGCCAGCACTAGCAGCCAGCACCAACAGCCAGCACCAGTACCAGCAGCCAGCACCAGCAGCTAGCACCAGCACAAGCAGCTAGCAGCAATCAGCCAGCACCTGCAGCAAGCACCAGCACTAGCAGCCAGCAGCCAACACCAGCAGCCAGCACCAGCACTAGCAGCCAGCAGACAGCACCAGCAGCCAGCACCAGCAGCCAGCAGCCAGCAGCGAGCACCAGCACCAGCAGCTAGCACCAGCAACCGGCAGCTATCAGCCAGCTCCAGCAGCTAACAACCAGCACTAGCAGCCAGCAGCAAGCACCAGCAGCCAGCACCAGCACCAGCAGCCAGCACCAGCAGCTAGCACCAGCACAAGCAGCTAGCAGCAATCAGCCAGCACCTGCAGCCAGCCCCAGCACTAGCAGCCAGCAGCCAGCACCAGCAGCCAGCACCAGCACCAGCAGCCAGCACAGCAGCCAGCAAATATCAGCAAGCACCAGCTGCTAGCAGCCAGCAGCAACACCTGCAGCCAGCACCAGCACCAGCAGCCAGCACCAGCAGCCAGCACCAGCACTAGCAGCCAGCAGCCAGCACCAGCAGACAGCCCAAGCAGCCAGCAGCCAGCACCAGCACCAGCAGCCAGCACCAGCAGCCAGTACCAGCAGCCAGCAGGAGCAGCTATCAGCTAGCACCAGCAGCCAGCACCAGCAGCCAGAATCAGCAGCCAGCACCAGCACCAGCAGACAGCAGCCAGCACCAGCAGCCAGCACCAACAGCCTGCAGCCTGCAGCCAGCAGATATCAGTCAGAACCAGCAGCCTACAACCGGCACCAGCAGCCAGCACCAGCAGCCAGCAGCCAGCACCAACAGCCAGCACCAGCAGCCAGCAGCTGGCACCAGCAGCCAGCACCAGCAGCCAGAATCAGCAGCCAGCACCAGCACCAGCAGACAGCAGCCAGCACCAGCAGCAAGCAGCCAGAAGCTATCAGCTGGCACCAGCAGCTAACAGCCAGCACGTGCAGCTAACAGCAAGCAGACAGCACCAGCAGCCAGCACCAGCAGCCAGCACCAGCAGCCAGCACCAGCACTAGCAGCCAGCAGCAAACACCAGCAGGCAGCACCAGCACCAGCACCAGCAGCCAGCAGCCAGCACTAGCAGCCTGCACCAGCACCAGCAGCCAGCAACCAGCACCAGCAGCCAGCACCAGCAGCCAGCAGCCAGCAGCTATCAGCCAGAACCAGCAGCCAACAGCTGGCACCAGCAGCCAGCACTAGCAGCCAGTAGCCAGCACCAGCTGCCAGCACCAGCAGCCAGCACCAGTACCAGCAGCCAGCAACCAGCACCTGCAGCCAGCACCAGCAGCCAGCAGCTATCAGCCACTACCAGCAGCCAACAGGAGGCACAAGCAGCCAGCACTAGCAGCCAGCACCAGCAGCCTGCACCAGCATCCAACACCAGCAGCCAGGAGCAGCACCAGCAGCCAGCAGCTATCAGCCAGCACCAGCAGCTAACAGCCAGCACCAGCAGCCAGCACTAGCAGCCAGCAGCCAGCACCAGCAGCCAGCACCAGCAGCCAACTCCAGCAGCCAGTACCAGCAGCCAGCAGCCAGCAGCTATCAGCCCGCAACAGCAGCTAACAGCCAGCACCAGCAGCCAGCACCAGCAGCCAGCAGCCAGCACCAGCAGCCAGCACCAGCAGCCAGAATCAGCAACCAGCACCAGCACCAGCAGCACGCAGCCAGCACCAGCAGCCTGCAGCCAGCAGCTATCAGCTGGCACCAGCAGCTAACAGCCAGCACGTGCAGCTAACAGCAAGCAGATAGCACCAGCAGCCAGCACCAGCAGCCAGCACCAGCAGCCAGCACTAGCAGCAAGCACTAACAGACAGCACCAGTACCAGCAGCCAGCAGCAATCAGCCAGCACCAGCAGCTAACAGCCAGCACCAGCAGCCAGCACCAGCACTAGCTGCCAGCAGCCAGCACCAGCAGCCAGCACCAGCAGCCAGCAGCCAGCAGCCAGCACCAGGACCAGCAGCCAGCACCAGCAGCCAGCAGCTATCAGCCAGCACCAGCTTACAGCCAGCACTAGCAGTCAGCAGCAAGCACCAGCAGCCAGCACCAGCACCAGCAGCCAGCAGCCAGCACCAGCAGCTAGCACCAACGCAAGCAGCGAGCAGCAATCAGCCAGCACCAGCAGCCAGCACCAGCACTAGCAGCTAGCAGCCAGCACCAGCAGCCAGCACCAGCACCAGCAGCCAGCAGCAATCAGCCAGCATCAGCAGCTAACAGCCAGCACCAGCAGCCAGCACCAGCACTAGCAGCCAGCAGCCAGCACCAGCAGCCAGCATCTATTAGCCAGAACCAGCAGCCAACAGCTGGCACCAGCAGCCAGCACCAGCAGCCAGCAGCCAGCACCTGCAGCCAGCACCAGCAGCCAGCACCAGTAGCCAGCACCAGCAGCCAGCACCAGCAGCCAGAATCAGCAGCCAGCACCAGCACCAGCAGCCAGCAGCCAGCACCAGCAGCCAGCACCAGCAGCCAAAAGCCAGCAGCGAGCACCAGCACCAGCAGCCAGCACCAGCAGCCAGCAGCCAGCATCTATTAGCCAGAACCAGCAGCCAACAGCTGGCACCAGCAGCCAGCACCAGCAGCCAGCAGCCAGCACCTGCAGCCAGCACCAGCAGCCAGCACCAGTAGCCAGCACCAGCAGCCAGCACCAGCAGCCAGAATCAGCAGCCAGCACCAGCACCAGCAGCCAGCAGCCAGCACCAGCAGCCAGCAGCAGCAGCCAGCAGCCAGCACCAGCACCAGCAGCCAGCACCAGCAGCCAGCAGCTATCAGCCAGCACCAGCAGCTAACAGCCAGCAATAGCTGCCAGTAGCATGCAACAGCAGCCAGCACCAGCAGCCAGCAGCCAGCACCAGCACTAGCAGCCAGCAGCCAGCACCAGCAGCGAGCACCAGCAGCCAGCAGCCAGCACCAGCACCAGCAGCCAGCACCAGCAGCCAGTAACAGCAGCCAGCAGCCAGCAGCTATCAGCTAGCACCAGCAGCTAACAGCCAGCACCAGCAGCCAGCACCAGCAGCCTGCAGCCTGCAGCCAGCAGATATCAGTCAGAACCAGCAGCCTACAACCGGCACCAGCAGCCAGCACCAGCAGCCAGCAGCCAGCACCAGCAGCCAGCACCAGCAGCCAGCAGCCAGCACCAGCAGCCAGCACCAGCAGCCAGAATCAGCAGCCAGCACCAGCACCAGCAGCCAGCAGCCAGCACCAGCAGCCAGCACCAGCAGCCAGCAGCCAGCACCAGCACCAGCAGCCAGCACCAGCAGCCAGCAGTTATCAGCCAGCACCAGCAGCTAACAGCCAGCAATAGCTGCCAGTAGCATGCAACAGCAGCCAGCACCAGCAGCCAGCAGCCAGCACCAGCAGCCAGTACCTGCAGCCAGCAGCCAACACCAGCACCAGCAGCCAGCAGCCAGCACCAGCAGCCAGCAGTCAGCAGCTATCAGCCAGCACCAGCAGCTAACAGCCAGCACCAGCAGCCAGTAGCCAGCTCGAACAGCCAGCACCAGCACCAGCAGCCAGAAGCCAGCAGAGAGCACCAGCAGCCAGCACCAGCAGCCAACAGTAAGCAGCCAGCACCAGCAGCCAGCACCAGCAGCCAGCACCAGCAGCCAGCACCAGCAGCCAGCAGCTATCAGCCAGCACAAGCATCTAACAGCCAGCACCAGCAGCCAGCACCAGCAGCCAGCGCCAGCAACCAGCAGCCAGCAGCTATCAGCCAGAACCAGCAGCCAACAGCTAGCACCAGCAGCCAGCACCAGCAACGAGCACCAGCAGCCAGCAGCCAGCACCAGCAGCCAGCACCAGCAGCCAGCTCCAGCAGCTAACAGGCAGCAGCAATCAGCCAGCACCAGCAGCAAACAGCCAGCACCAGCAGCCGGCACCAGCAGCTAGCACCAGCAGCAAGCAGTCAGCAGCCAGCAGCTATCAGCGAGAACCAGTAGCCAACAGCCGGCACCAGCAGCCAGAACCAGCAGCCAGCAGCCAGCAGGTATCAGCCAGCACCAGCAGCTAACAGCCAGCACCAGCAGCCAGCACCAACAGCCAGCACCAGCAGCCAGCAGCCAGCAGCCAGCAGCTATCAGCCAGATCCAGCAGCCAACAGCCAGCACCTGCAGCCAGCACCAGCACCAGCAGCCAGCAGGTATCAGCCAGCACCAGCGGCTAACAGCCAGCACCAGCAGCCAGCACCGGCAGCCAGCAGCCAGCACCAGCAGCAAGCAGCCAGCAGTCAGCCACCAGCAGCCAGGAGCTATCATCCAGCAAAAGCAACTAACAGCCAGCACCAGCAACCAGTCCCAGCAGCCAGCAGCCAGCAGCTATCAGCCAACACCAGCAGCCAGCACCAGCAGCCAACACCAGCAGCCAGCACCAGCAGTCAGCACCAGCAGCCAGCACCAGCACCAGCAGCCAGCAGCAATCAGCCAGCACCAGCAGCTAACAGCCAGCACCAGCAGCCAGCACCAGCAGACAGCACCAGCAGCCAGCAGCTATCATCCAGCACCAGCAGCTAACAGCCAGCACCAGCAGCCAGCACCAGCAGCCAGCACCAGAAGCCAGCACCAGCAGCCAGCAGCTATAATCCAGCACCAGCAGCTAACAGCCAGCACCAGCAGCCAGCACCAGCAGACAGCACCAGCAGCCAGCAGCTATCATCCAGCACGAGCAGCTAACAGCCAGCACCAGCAGCCAGCACCAGCAGCCAGCAGCCAGCACCAGCAGCCAGCAGCCAGCAGTCAGCCACCAGCAGCCAGGAGCTGTCATCCAGCAACAGCAGCTAACAGCCAGCACCAGCAATCAGTCCTAGCAGCCAGCAGCCAGCAACTATCAGCCAACACCAGCAGCCAGCACCAGCAGCCAGCAGCCAACACCAGCAGCCAGCACCAGCAGCCAGCACCAGCAGCCAGCACCAGCACCAGCAGCCAGCAGCAATAAGCCAGCACCAGCAGCTAACAGCCTGCACCAGCAGCCAGCACCAGCACTAGCAGCCAGAAGCCAGCACCAGCAGCCAGCACCAGCACCAGCAGCCAGCACCAGCAGCCAGCAATTATCAGCCAGCACCAGCAGCTAACAGCCAGCACTAGCAATCTGCAGCAAATACCAGCAGCCAGCACCAGCACCAGCACCAGCAGCCAGCAGCCAGCACTAGCAGCCTGCACCAGCACCAGCAGCCAGCAACCAGCACCAGCAGCCAGCACCAGCAGCCAGCAACCTGCAGCCAGCACCAGCAGCCAGCAACAGCACCAGCACCAGCAGCCAGCAGCCAGCAGCCAGCACCAGCAGCCAGCACCAGCAGCCAGCACCAACAGCAGCAGCCAGCAGCTATCAGCCAACTCCAGCAGCTAACAGCCAGCACCAGCAACTAACAGCCTGCACCAGCAGCCAGCAAACAGCTACAGCAGCCAGCACCAGCACCAGCAGCCAGATGCCAGCAGATAGCACCGCAGCCAGCACCAGCAGCCAACAGTAAGCAGCCAGCCACCAGCAGCCAGCAGCTATAATCCAGCACCAGGAGCTAACAGTCAGCACCAGCAGCCAGCACAAGTAGCCAGCAGCTAGCACCAGCAGCAAACAGCCAGCAGCCTACACCAGCAGCCAGCACCAGCATCTAGCTCCAGCAGCCAGCTGCCAGCAGCCAGCACCAGCACCAGCAGCCAGCAGCCAGCAGGTATCACCAGCACCAGCAGCAATCAGTCAGCACCAGCAGACAGCACCAGAAGCCAGCAGCCAGGAGCAAGTAGCCAGTAGCTAACAGCCAGCAGCCAGCAGCCAGCACCAGCAGCCAGAAGTCAGCAGCTATCAGCCAGCACCAGCAACTAACAGCCAGCACCATCAGCCAGCACCAGCAGCCAGCACCAACACCAGCTGCAAGCAGCCAGCACCAGCAGCCAGCACCAGCAGTCAGCAGCCAGCAGCCGGCACCAGCAGCCAGCACCAGCAGCCAGCAGCTATCAGCCATCACCAGCAGATAAACGCCAGCACCAGCAGCCAGCAGCCAGCACCAGCAGCCAGCAGCCAGCACCAGCAGCCAGCAGCTAACAGCCAGCACAAGCAGCTAACAGCCATCACCATCAGCTAGCAGCCAGCACAAGCAGCCAGCAGCCAGTTACAGCAGCCAGCACCAGCAGCCAGCACCAGCAGCCAACAGCCAGCAACCAGCAGCCAGCACCAGCAGCCAGCAGCCACTTGTTATCAGCCAGCACCAGCAGCCAACAGCAACCAACAGCAGCCAACAGCCAGCACCAGCAGCTATCACCAGCACCAACAGCAAACAGTCATCATCAGCAGCCAGCACCAGCAGCCAGCAGCCAGCATCTACCAGCTAGCACCAGCTGCCAACAGACAATGGAAGCAGCTTTCAGCCAACACCAGCAGAACACAGCCAGCACAAAATAAGCCAGCAGCCAGCACCAGCACCAGCAGCCAGCACCAGCAGCCAGCACCAGCAGCTATCAGTCAGCACCAGCAGATAATAGCCAGCACCAGCAGCCAGCAGCCAGCACCAGCAGCCAGCAGCCAGCACCAGCAGTCAGCAGCCAGCAGTAAGCACCAGCATCTAGCACCAGCAGCCAGTTGCCAGGAGCCTGCAACTGCACCAGGAGCCAGCATCAGCAGCCAGCATCCAGCAGCTATCAGACAGCCCCAGCAGCTAAAAGCCAGCACCAGCAGATAACAGCCACCACCAGCTGCCAGCACCAGCAGCCAGCACCAGCACCAGCAGCAAGCAGGCAGCACCAGCAGCAAGCAGGCAGCACCAGCAGCCAGCACCAGTAGCCAGCAGCTATCAGACAGCACCAGCAGTTAACAGCCAGCACCAGCAGCCAGCAGCCAGCACCAGCAGCCAGCAGCCAGCACCAGCAGTCAGCAGCCAGCACCAGCACCAACAGTTAGAACCAGCAGCCAGCACTAGCGGCCAGCACCAGCACCAGCAGCTATCAGCTATCACCAGCAGATAACAGCCAGCACCAGCAGCCAGCTGCCAGCACCAGCAGCCAGCAGCTATCAGCCAACAGCAGCAGCCAGGACCAGCATCAGCAGCCAGCAGCTAGCACCAGCAGCCAGCAGCTATCAGCGAACACCAGCAGCTAACAGTCAGCACCAGCAGCTAGCAGCCAGCACCAGCAGACAGCACCAGCACAAGCAGACAGCAGCCAGCACCAGCAGCCAGCAGCCAGCACCAGCAGCCAGCAGCCAGCAGCTAGCAGCAGCAGCCAGCACCCAGCAGCTATCACCCAGCACCAGCAGCTAACAGCCAGCACCAGCAGCCAGCACCAGCAGCCAGCACCAGCAGCCAGCAGCCAACACCAGCAGCCAGCACCAGCAGCCAGCACCAGCAGCCAGCACCAGCAGCCAGCACCACCACAAGCAGCCAGCAGCCAGCACCAGCAGCCAGCAGCCAGCAACTAACAGCCTGCACAAGCAGCTAGCAGCCAGCTACAGCAACCAGCACCAGCACCAGCAGCCAGATGCCAGCAGATAGCACCAGCAGCCAGAACCAGCAGCCAACAGTAAGCTGACAGCCACCATCAGCCAGCAGCTATAATCCAGCACCAGCAGCTAACAGTCAGCTCCAGCAGCCAGCACAAGTAGCCAGCAGGTAGCACCAGCAGCAAACAGCCAGCAGCCTACACCAGCAGCCAGCAGCAATCATCCAGCACCAGCAGCTAACAGCCATCACCAGCAGCCAGCACCAGCAGCCAGCAGCCAGCACCAGAAGCCAGCAGCCAGCAGCCAGCCTCCAGCAGCCAGGCGCTATCATCCAGCAACAGCAGCTAACAGCCAGCACCAGCAGGCAGTACCAGCAGCCAGCAGCCAGCAGCGAGCAGCTATCAGCAAGCACCAGCAGTTAACAGCCAGCACCAGCAGTCAGCAACAGCAGCCAGCACCAGCAGCCAGCACCAGCAGCCAGCAGCCAGCACCAGCAGCCAACACCAGCAGCAAGCAACTGCAGCCAGCAGCAAGCACCAGCAGCCGGCACCAGCATCCAGCACCAGCAGCCAGCACCAGAATCAGCAGAGAGCTGCCAGCACCAGCAGCTAGCAGCGAACACCAGCAACTAACAGCCAGCAACTGCAGCTAACAGCCAGCACCATCAGCCAGCACCGGCAGCCAGTACCAGCACCAGCAGCCAGCAGCCAGCACCAGCAGCCAGCTGCCAGCAGCTATCAGCCAGCACGAGCAGCCAACAGCCATGACCAGCAGCCAGCATCCAGCATCAGCAGCCAGCACCAGCAGCCAGCAGCGAGCTGCCAGCAGCCAGCACCAGCAGCCAGTAGCCAGCAGCCAGCACTGGAAGGCAGCACTAGCAGCAAGCACCAGCAGCCACCAGCCAGCACCAGCATCCAACAGCCAGCACCAGCAGCTATCAGCCAGCACCAGCAGCCAATAGCCAGCACCAGCAGCCTGCACAAGCAGCCAGCACCAGCAGCCAGCAGACAGAACCAGCAGCCGGCAGCCAGCACTCGCAGCCAGCACCCAGAAGATAACAGTGAGCACCGGCAGCTAATAGCATATACCAGCAGCCAGCACCAGCAACCAGCAGCCAGCCGCCAGAAGCCAGCACCAGCAGCTAGCAGCCAGCAGCTATCACCATCACCAACGGCATACAGTCATCACCAGCAGCCAGCACCAGCAGCCAGAAGCCAGCAGCTACCAGCCAGCACCAGCTGCCAACAGACAATGCCAGCAGCCAACAGCCAGCACCAGCAGCCAACAGCCAGCACCAGCAGCTATCGCCAGCTCCAACAGCAGTCATCACCAGCAGCCAGCACCAGCAGCAAACAGTTAGCACCATCAGCCAGCACCAGCAGCCAGCAGCAATCAGCCAGCACCAGTAGCCAACAGCCAGCAGCCAGCGGCCAGCACCAGCAGCCAGAAATCAGCAGCTATCACCTAGCACCAGCAGATAACAGCCAGCATCAGCAGCCAGCACCAGCAACCAGCAGCCAGCACCAGCAGTCAGCAGCCAGCAGCCAGCAACAGCAGCCAGCAGCCAGCTGTCAGCAGCCAGCACCAGCAGCCAGCAGCTATCAGCCAGCACCAGCAACTAACAGCCAGAACCAGCAGCCAGCACCAGCAGCTACCAGCCAGCTCCAGCAGAAAATAGCCAGCACCAGAAACCAACAGCCAGCAACAGCAGCTATCAGCCAGCAGCAGCAGCCGACATCAGGCAACAGTAGCCAGCACCAGCAGCCAGCACCAGCAGTCAGCAGCTACCAGCCAGCACAAGCAGCCAACAGCCAGCACCAGCAGCCAGCACCAGCAGCCAGCAGCCAACAGAAGCACCCAGCAGCCAGCAGCCAGCACCAGCAGTCAGCAGCTATCAGCCAGCACCAGCAGGCAAAAGCTACCACCAGCAGCCAGCACCAACAGCCAGGAGACAGCAGCTATCAGCCAGCACCAGCAGCCAACAGCCAGCACCAGCAGCCGCAAGAGCAGCCAGCACCAGCAGCCAGCAGCCAGCTCCAGCAGCCAGCACCAGCACCAGCAGCCAGAGGCCAGCAGCCAGCACCAGCAGCTATTAGCCAGCACCAGCAGCAAACGGCCAGCACCAGGAGCCAGCATTAGCAGCCAGCACAAGCAGCCAGCAGCCAGCACCAGCAGCCAGCAGCCAGCAGCCAGCACCAGCAGCCAGCACCAACAACCAGCAGCCAGCAGACAGCAGCTATCAGCCAGCACCAGCAGCCAACAGCAAGCACCAGCAGCCAGCACCAGCAGCCAGCACCAGCAACCAACAGCCAGCAACCAGCACCATCAGCCAGTAGCGAGCAACCTGCAGCCATCACCAGCAGCCAGCACCAGCAGCCACCAGCCAGCAACAGCAGCCAGCACCAGCAGCAAGCAACAGCAGCCAGCAGCCAGCACCAGCAGCCAGCACCAGCATCCAGCACCAGCAGCCAGCACCAGCATCAGCAGACAGCAGCCAGCACCAGCAGCCAGCAGATATCAGCGAGCACCAGCAGCTAACAGCCAGCACCTGCAGCTAACAGCCAGCACCATCAGCCAGCAGCCGGCACCAGCAGCCAGCACCAGGACCAGCAGCCAGCACCAGCATCTAGCACCAGCAGCCAGCTACCAGCAGCCAGCACCAGCAACAGCAACCAGCAGCCAGCAGCTATCACCAGCACCAGCAGCAGTCACTCAGCACCAGCAGCCAGCACCAGCAGGCCAGCAGCCAGCAGCTATCAGCCAGCACGAGCAGCCAACAGCGAGGACCAGCAGCCAGCAGCCAGCATCAGCAGCCAGCACCAGCAGGCAGCAGCGAGCAGCCAGCAGCCAGCACCAGCAGCCAGTAGCCAGCAGCCAGCAGCCAGCACCGGCAGCCAGCACTAGAAGCAAGCACCAGCAGCCAACAGCCAGCACCAGCAGCTATCAGCCAGCACCAGCAGCCAACAGCCAGCACCAGCAGCCTGCACTAGCAGCCAGCACCAGCAGTCAGCAGACAGAACCAGCAGCCTGCAGCCAGCACCAGCAGCCAGCACCAGCAGCTATCACCAGCGCCAACAGCAGACATCACCAGCAGCCAGCACCAGCAGCCAGCAGCCAGCCGCCAGAAGCCAGCACCAGCAGCAGGTAGCCTGCAGCTATCACCATCACCAACGGCAAACAGTCATCACCAGCAGCCAGCACCAGCAGAGAGTAGCCAGCAGCTACCAGCCAGCAACAGCAGCTAACAGCCAGCACCAGCAGCCAGCAACAAGTACCAGCAGCCAGCACCAGCACCAGCAGCCAGCAGCTAGCAGCAAGCAGTCAGCACCAGCAGACAGCACCAGCAGCCACCAGCGAGCTGCAAACAGCCAACACCTGAGGCCAGCAGCCAGCAGCCAGAATAAGCAGCCAGCAGCTATCAGCCAGCACCAGCAGCTATCCGCCAGCACCAGCAGCTAACAGTCAGCCCCAGCAGCCAGCTGCAAGCTCCACCAACCAGCACCAGCAACAGCAGCCATCAGCCAGCACCAGCAGCCAGCAGCTATCAGCCAGCACCAGCAGCTAGCAGCCAGCACCAGCAGCTAACAGCCAGCACCAGCAGCAAACAGCCAGCACCTGCAGCCAGCAGCCAGCACTAGCAACCTCTACCAGCAACAGCAGCCATCAGCCAGCACCAGCAGCCAGCACCAGCAGCCAGTAGCCAGCAGCTAACAGCCAGCACCAGCAGCCAGCAGCCAGCACCAGCAGCCAACACCAGCACCAGAAACCAGCAGCCAGCAACAGCAGCTAGCACCAGCAGCCAGCAGCTAACAGCCAGCACTAGCAGCTAGCAGCCAGCACCTGCAGCCAGCACCAGCACAAGCATTTAGCACCAGCAACGAGCATCAGCAGCCAGCAGCCAGCAACCAGCAGCCAGCAACCAGCAGTAGCACCAGATACCAGTACCAACAGCCAACAGCCAGCACCAGCAGCCAACAGCCAGCACCAGCAGCTATCAGCCAGCACCAGCAACCAACATCCAGCACAAGCAGCCAGCAGCCAGCTCCAGCAACCAGTAGGCAGCAGCTAGTAGCCAGCAGCCAGCAGCCACCACAGGCAGCGAGCACCAGCAACCAGCACCGGCAGCCAGCAGCCAGCAGCTGCCAGCAGGAACCAGCAGCCAACAGCCAGCACCAGCTGCCAGCACAAGCAGCCAGCACCAGCAGCCAGCACCAGCAACAAGCAGCCAGCACCAGCAGCCAGCAGCCAGCAGCCAGCACCAGCAGGCATCAGCCAGCAGCCAACTGCCAGCAGCCAGCACCAGCAGCCAGCAGTCAGCAGCTATCACCAGCACCAACAGCAAACAGCGAGCACCAGCAGCCACCACCAGCAGCCTACAGCCAGCACCAGCAGCCAGCACCAGCAGCCAGCAGCCAGCAGCTACCAGCCAGAACAAGCAGCCAACAGCCACCGCCAGCAGCCAACAGCCAGCACCATCAGCTATCAGCCAGCACCAGCAGCCAACAACCAGCACCAGCAGCCAGTACTAGCAGACAGCACCAGCAGCCAGCACCAGCAACCAGCAGCCAGCACCAGCAGCCAGCAGCCAGCACCAGCAGCCAGCACCAGCAGCCAGGAACCTACTGCCAGCAGCCAGCACCAGCAGCCAGCAGCCAGTTGCCAGCAGCCAGCAGCCAGCACCAGCAGCCAGCAGCCAGCAGCTATCACTAGCACCAACAGGAAACAGCCAGCACCAGCAGCCAGCACTAGCAGCCAGCACCAGCAGCCAGTACCAGAAGCCAGCAGCCAGTAGCTATCAGCCAGCAACAGCAGTTAGCAGCCTGCAAGTATCAGTTAGCACCAGCAGGCAACAGCAAGCACCAGCAGCCAGCAACAGCAGCCAGCAGCCAGCACCAGCAACCAGCAGCCAGCACCCAGCACCAGCAGCCAGCAGCCAGCAACCAGCTAGAGCAACCAGCAGCCAGCAGCTATCAACCAGCACCAGCAGCTAACAGCCAGCACCAGCAGCTAACAGCCAGCACCAGCAGCCAGTACCAGCATCCAGCACCAGCAACAGCAGCCATCAGCCAGCATCAGCAGCCAGCACCAGCAGCCAGCAGCGAGCAGTTAACAGCCAGCACCAGCAGCAAGCAGCCGGTACCAGCAGCTAACACCAGCACCAGAAGCCAGCAGCCAGCAACAGAAGCCAGCACCAGCAGCCAGCAGCCAGCAGTTATCAGCCAGCACCAGCAACTAACAGCCGGCACAAAGAGCCTGCACCAGCAGCCAGCAGCCAGCACCTGCAGCCAGCAACTTTCAGCCAGCACTAGCCGCCAGCAGACAACAGCTATCAGCCACAACCAGCAGCCAACAGACAGCACCTGCAGCCAGAACCAGCAGCCAGCGGCCAGCAGCTATCAGCCAGCACCTGCAGCCAACAGCCAGCACCAGCAGCCAGCACATGCAGCCAGCAAACAGCAGCTATCTGCCAGCACCAGCAGCTAACAGACTGCACCAGCAGTCAGCATCAGCAGCCAGCAGCCAGCACCAGCAGCCAGGAGCCAGCAACCAGCGGCCAGCAAAAGCAACCAGCAACCAGCACCAACAACCAGCAGCCAGCATCAGCAGCCAGCACCGGCAGCCAGCAGGCAGCAACAGCAGCATCAGCAGCCAGCAGCTAGCACCAGCAGCCAGCAGCGAGCACCAGCCGCCAGCTGCCAGCAGCCATCTACCAGCACCAGCAGCCAGCAGCCAGCAGCTATCAGCCAGTACCAACAGACAACAGACAGCACCAGCAGCGAGCTCCAGCTGCCAGCACCAGCAGCCTGCAGCCAGCAGCTATCAGCCAGCACCTGCAGCTAACAGCAAGGACCAGCAGCCAGCACCAGCAGCCAGCAGCTATCAGCCAGCGTCTGCAGCCAACAGCCAGCACCAGCAGCCACCACCAGCAGCCACCACCAGAAGCCAGAAGCCAGCAGCTATCACCAGCACCAGCAGCAAACAGCCAGACCCAGCAGCCAACACCAGCAGCCAAAAGACAGCAGCTATCAGCCAGCACCAGCAGCCAACAGCCAGCAGCCAGCACCAGCTGCCAGCAGCCATCAGCTATCAGCCAGTACCAGCATGTAACATCCAGCACCAGCAGCCAGCACCAGCAGCAACCAACTAGCACCAGTAGCCAGCAGCCAGCAGCCAGAACCAGCAGCCAGCAGCTGTCAGCCAGCACCAGCAGCCGCCAGCCAGCATAAGCAGCCAGCACCAGCAGCCAGCAGCCAGCAGCTATCAGCCAGCACAAGCAGTCAACAGCCAGCACCTGCAGCCAGCACCAGAAGCCAGCACCAGCAGCCAGCACCAGCAACAGCAGCCAGCAGCCAGCACCAGCAGCCAGCAGCCAGCACCAGCAACTCGCAGCCAGCTCCAGCAGTTAACAGCCAGCACCAGCAGCCAGCACCAGCAACCAGCAGCCAGCAACAGCAGGTAACAGCCAGCACCAGCAGCCAGCAACAAGTACCAGCAGCCAGCACCAGCACCAACAGACAGCAGCTAGCAGCCAGCACCAGCAGCCAGCAGCCAGCAGCCAGAACCAGCATCCAGCAGCAACCAGCACCAGCAACAGCAGCCATCAGCCAGCACCAGCAGCCAGCACCAGCAGCCAGTAGCCAGCAGCTAACAGCCAGCACCAGCAGCCAGCACCAGCAGCCAACACCAGCACCAGAAGCCAGCACCAGCAGCCAGGACCAGCAACCAGCAACAGCAGCTAACAGCGAGCACCAGCAGCCAGCAACAAGTACCAGCAGCCAGCAGAAGCACCAGCAGCCAGCAGCTAGCAGCCAGCAGTCAGCAGCAGCAGACAGCACCAGCAGCCAGCAGTGAGCAGCCATCAGCCAACACCAGCAGCTAACAGGCAGCCCCAGCAGCCAGTAGCCAGCACTAGCAACCAGCACCAGCAACAGCAGCCATCAGCCAGCACCAGCAGCCAGCACCAGCAGCCAGTAGCCAGCAGTTAACAGCTAGCACCAGCAGCCAGCAGCCAGCACCAGCAGCCAACACCAGCACCAGAAGCCAGCAGCCAGCAACAGCAGCTAGCACCAGCAGTAGCACCAGATACCAGTACCAGCACCAGCAGCCAGCAGCCAGCAGCTATCAGCCAGAACCAACACACAACAGACAGCACCAGCAGCGAGCTCCAGCAGCCAGCACCAGCAGCCAGCACCATCAGCTATCAGCCAGCACCAGCAGCCAACAACCAGCACCAGCAGCCAGTACTAGCAGACAGCACCAGCAGCCAGCACCAGCAGCCAGCAGCCAGCACCAGCAGCCAGCAGCCAGCACCAGCAGCCAGCACCAGCAGCCAGGAACCTACTGCCAGCAGCCAGCACCAGCAGCCAGCAGCCAGATGCCAGCAGCCAGCAGCCAGCACCAGCAGCCAGAAGCCAGCAGCTATCACTAGCACCAACAGGAAACAGCCAGCACCAGCAGCCAGCTCCAGCAGCCAGCACCAGCAGCCAGTACCAGAAGCCAGCAGGCAGTAGCTATCAGCCAGCAACAGCAGTTAGCAGCCTGCAGGTATCAGTTAGCACCAGCAGCCAACAGACAGCAGCAGCAGCCAGCACCAGCAGCCAGCAGCCGGTACCAGCAGCTAACACCAGCACCAGAAGCCAGCAGCCAGCAACAGAAGCCAGCAGCCTGCACCAGCAGCCAGCAGCCAGCAGTTATCAGCCAGCGTCTGCAGCCAACAGCCAGCACCAGCAGTCACCACCAGCAGCCACCACCAGAAGCCAGCAGCCAGCAGCTATCACCAGCACCAGCAGCAAACAGCCAGACCCAGCAGCCAACACCAGCAGCCAACAGACAGCAGCTATCAGCCAGCACCAGCAGCCAACAGCCAGCAGCCAGCAGCCAGCACCAGCTGCCAGCAGCCAGCAGCTATCAGCCAGTACCAGCAGGTAACATCCAGCACCAGCAGCCAGCACCATCAGCAAGCAACTAGCACCAGCAGCCAGCAGCCAGCAGCCAGAACCAGCAGCCAGCAGCTGTCAGCCAGCACCAGCAGCCGCCAGCCAGCATAAGCAGCCAGCACCAGCAGCCAGCAGCTATCAGCCAGCACCAGCAGTCAACAGCCAGCACCTGCAGCCAGCACCAGAAGCCAGCACCAGCAGCCAGCACCAGCAACAGCAGCCAGCAGCCAGCACCAGCAGCCAGCAGCCAGCACCAGCAACCAGCAGCCAGCAACAGCAGGTAACAGCCAGCACCAGCAGCCAGCAACAAGTACCAGCAGCCAGCACCAGCACCATCAGACAGCAGCTAGCAGCCAGCAGCCAGCACCAGCAGCCAGCAGCCAGAACCAGCAGCCAGCAGCAACCAGCACCAGCAACAGCAGCCATCAGCCAGCACCAGCAGCCAGCACTAGCAGCCAGAAGCCAGCAGCTAACAGCCAGCACCAGCAGCCAGCAGCCAGCACCAGCAGCCAACACCAGCACCAGAAGCCAGCACCAGCAGCCAGCACCAGCAGCTAGCAACTGCAGCTAACAGCGAGCACCAGCAGCCAGCAACAAGTACCAGCAGCCAGCAGCTAGCAGCCAGCAGTCAGCAGCAGCAGACAGCCCCAGCAGCTAACAGGCAGCACCAGCCGCTAACAGTAGCACCTGCAGCCAGCAGCCAGCACTAGCAACCAGCACCAGCAACAGCAGCCATCAGCCAGCACCAGCAGCCAGCACCAGCAGCCAGTAGCCAGCACCAGCAGCCAACACCAGCACCAGAAGCCAGCAGCCAGCAACAGCAGCTAGCACCAGCACACAGCAGCTAACAGCCAGCACTAGCAGCTAGCAGCCAGCACCTGCAGCCAGCACCAGCACCAGCATTTAGCACCAGCATCCATCATCAGCAACCAGCAGCCAGAAACCAGTAGCCACCAACCAGCACTAGCACCAGATACCAGTACCAGCACCAGCAGCCAGCAGCCAGCAGCTATCAGCCAGTACCAACAGACAACAGACAGCACCAGCAGCGGACTCCAGCAGCCAGCACCAGCAGCCTGCAGCCAGCAGCTATCAGACAGCACCAGCAGCTAACAGCAAGGACCAGCAGCCAGCACCAGCAGTCAGCAGCTATCAGCCAGCGTCTGCAGCCAACAGCCAGTACCAGCAGCCACCACCAGCAGCCACCACCAGAAGCCAGCAGCCAGCAGCTATCAGCAGCACCTGCAGCAAACAGCCAGACCCAGCAGCCAACAGACAGCAGCTATCAGCCAGCACCAGCAGGCAACAGCCAGCAGCCAGCAGCCAGCACCAGCTGCCAGCAGCCAGCAGCTATCAGCCAGAAACAGCAGGTAACATCCAGCTGCAGCAGCCAGCACCAGCAGCAAGCAACTAGCAACAGCAGCCAGCAGCCAGCAGCCAGAACCTGCAGCCAGCAGCTTTCAGCCAGCACCAGCAGCCGCCAGCCAGCATAAACAGCCAGCACCATCAGCCAGCAGCCAGCAGCTATCAGCCAGCACCAGCAGTCAACAGCCAGCACCTGCAGCCAGCACCAGAAGCCAGCACCAGCATCCAGCAACAGCAGCCAGCTGCCAGCACCAGCAGCCAGCAGCCAGCAGCCAGAACCAGCAGCCAGCAGCAACCAGCACCAGCAACAGCAGCCATCAGCCAGCACCAGCAGCCAGCACCAGCAGCCAGTAGCCAGCAGCTAACAGCCAGCACTAGCAGCCATCAGCCAGCACCAGCAGCCAACACCAGCACCAGAAGCCAGCACCAGCAGCCAGCACCAGCAGCCAACACCAGCACCAGAAGCCAGCAGCCAGCAACAGCAGCTAGCACCAGCACACAGCAGCTAACAGCCAGCACTAGCAGCTAGCAGCCAGCACCTGCAGCCAGCACCAGCACCAGCATTTAGCACCAGCATCCATCATCAGCAACCAGCAGCCAGCAACCAGTAGCCACCAACCAGCACTAGCACCAGATACCAGTACCAGAACCAGCAGCCAGCAGCCAGCAGCTATCAGCCAGTACCAACAGACAACAGACAGCACCAGCAGCGGACTCCAGCAGCCAGCACCAGCAGCCTGCAGCCAGCAGCTATCAGACAGCACCAGCAGCTAACAGCAAGGACCAGCAGCCAGCACCAGCAGTCAGCAGCTATCAGCCAGCGTCTGCAGCCAACAGCCAGTACCAGCAGCCACCACCAGCAGCCACCACCAGAAGCCAGCAGCCAGCAGCTATCAGCAGCACCTGCAGCAAACAGCCAGACCCAGCAGCCAACAGACAGCAGCTATCAGCCAGCACCAGCAGGCAACAGCCAGCAGCCAGCAGCCAGCACCAGCTGCCAGCAGCCAGCAGCTATCAGCCAGAAACAGCAGGTAACATCCAGCTGCAGCAGTCAGCACCAGCAGCAAGCAACTAGCAACAGCAGCCAGCAGCCAGCAGCCAGAACCTGCAGCCAGCAGCTTTCAGCCAGCACCAGCAGCCGCCAGCCAGCATATACAGCCAGCACCATCAGCCAGCAGCCAGCAGCTATCAGCCAGCACCAGCAGTCAACAGCCAGCACCTGCAGCCAGCACCAGAAGCCAGCACCAGCATCCAGCAACAGCAGCCAGCTGCCAGCACCAGCAGCCAGCAGCCAGCAGCCAGAACCAGCAGCCAGCAGCAACCAGCACCAGCAACAGCAGCCATCAGCCAGCACCAGCAGCCAGCACCAGCAGCCAGTAGCCAGCAGCTAACAGCCAGCACTAGCAGCCATCAGCCAGCACCAGCAGCCAACACCAGCACCAGAAGCCAGCACCAGCAGCCAGCACCAGCAGCCAGCAACAGCAGCTAACCGCGAGCACCAGCAGCCAGCAACAAGTACCAGCAGCCAGCACAAGCACCAGCAGCCAGCAGCTAGCAGCCAGCAGCAGACAGCACCAGCATCCATCAGCTAGCAGCCATCAGCCAACACCAGCAGCTAACAGGCAGCACAAGCAGCCAATAGCCAGCACTAGCAACCAGCACCAGCAACAGCAGCCATCAGCCAGCACCAGCAGCCAGCACCAGCAGCCAGTAGCCAGCAGTTAACAGCTAGCACCAGCAGCCAGCAGCCAACACCAGCAGCTAACAGGCAGCACAAGCAGCCAATAGCCAGCACTAGCAACCAGCACCAGCAACAGCAGCCATCAGCCAGCACCAGCAGCCAGCACCAGCAGCCAGTAGCCAGCAGTTAACAGCTAGCACCAGCAGCCAGCAGCCAGCACCAGCAGCCAGTAGCCAGCAGCTAACAGCCAGCACTAGCAGCCATCAGCCAGCACCAGCAGCCAACACCAGCACCAGAAGCCAGCACCAGCAGCCAGCACCAGCAGCCAGCAACAGCAGCTAACCGCGAGCACCAGCAGCCAGCAACAAGTACCAGCAGCCAGCACAAGCACCAGCAGCCAGCAGCTAGCAGCCAGCAGCAGACAGCACCAGCAGCCATCAGCGAGCAGCCATCAGCCAACACCAGCAGCTAACAGGCAGCACAAGCAGCCAATAGCCAGCACTAGCAACCAGCACCAGCAACAGCAGCCATCAGCCAGCACCAGCAGCCAGCACCAGGAGCCAGTAGCCAGCAGTTAACAGCTAGCACCAGCAGCCAGCAGCCAGCACCAGCAGCCAACACCAGAACCAGAAGCCAGCAGCCAGCAACAGCAGCTAGCACCAGCAGACAGCAGCTAACAGCCAGCACTAGCAGCTAGCAGCCAGCACCTGAAGCCAGCACCAACTCCAGCATTTAGCACCAGCGTCCATCATCAGCAGCCAGCAACCAGCAGCCAGCAACCAGCAGTAGCACCAGATACCAGTACCAGCAGCCAACAGCCAGCACCAGCAGCCAAGAGCCAGCAGTTATCAGCCAGCACCAGCAGCCAACAACCAAAACCAGCAGCCAACACAAGCAACCAGCACCAGCAGCCAGCAGCCAGCAGCTATCAGCGAGCACCAGCAGCCAACGCCCAGCACCAGCAACCAGCAGCCAGCTCCAACAAGCAGTAGGCAGCACCCAGTTGCCAGCAGCCAGCAGCCAGCACAGGCAGCGAGCACCAGCAACCAGCACCGGCAGCCAGCAGCCAGCAGCTGCCAGCAGGAACCACCAGCCAACAGCAAGCACCAGCAGCCAGCACAAGCAGCCAGGACCAGCAGCCAGCACCAGCAACAAGCAGCCAGCACCAGCAGCCAGCAGCCAGCTGCCAGCGGCCAGCACCAGCAGCCAGCAGTCAGCAGCTATCACCAGCGCCAACAGCAAACAGCTAGCACCAGCAGCCAGCACCATCAGCCAGGAGCCATCTGCCAGCATCCAGCACCAGCAGCCAGCAGCCAGTTGCCAGCAGCCAGCAGCCAGCACCAGAAGCCAGCAGCCAGCACCTATCACCAGCACCAACAGGAAACAGCCAGTACCAGCAGCCAGCACTAGCAGCCAGCACCAGCAGCCAGTATCAGAAGCCAGCAGCCAGTAGCTATCAGCCAGCAACAGCAGTTAGCAGCCTGCAGGTATCAGTTAGCACCAGCAGCCAACAGCAAGCACCAGCAGCCAGTAAAAGCAGCCAGCACCAGCAGCCAGCAGCCAGCAGCCAGCACCAGGAACCAGCAGACAGCAGCTATCAACCAGCACCAGCAGCTAACAGACAGCACCAGCAGCTAAAAGCTAGCACCAGCAGCCAGCACCAGCATCCAGCACCTGCAAGAGCATCCATCAGCCAGCATCAGCAGCCAGCACCAGCAGCCAGCAGCGAGCAGTTAACAGACAGCAGCTGGTACCAGCAGCTAACACCAGCACCAGAAGCCAGCAGCCAGCAACAGCAGCTAGCACCAGCAGCCAGCAGGTAACAGCCAGCACTAGCAGCTAGCAGCCAGCACCTGCAGCCAGCACCAGCATTAGAATTTAGCACCAGCATCCAGCATCAGCAGCCAGCAGCCAGGAACCAGCTGTAGCCCCAGATACCAGCACCAGCAGACAACAGCCATCACCATCAGCTATCAGCCAGCACGAGCAGCCAACAGCCAGCACAAGCAGACAGCAGCCAGCACCAGCAGCCAGCATCAGCAGCCAGCAGCCATCACCAGCAACCAGCAACCAGCAGCCAGCACCAGCAGCCAGCAGCCAGCAGTTATCAGCCAGCACCAGCAACTAACAGCCAGCACAAGGAGCCTGCACCAGCAGCCAGCAGCCAGCACCTGCATCCAGCAACATTCAGCCAGCACTAGCCGCCAGCAGACAACAGCTATCAGCCAGCACCAGCAGCCAACAGACAGCACCTGCAGCCGGAACCAGCAGCCAGCGGCCAGCAGCTATCAGCCAGCACCTGCAGCCAACAGCCAGCACCAGCAGCCAGCACATGCAGCCAGCAGACAGCAGCTATCTGCCAGCACCAGCAGCTAAGAGCCTGTACCAGCGGCCAGCATCAGCAGCCAGCAGCCAGCAGACAGCAGCCAGCAGACGGCAGCTATCTGCCAGCACCAGCAGCTAACAGCCTGCACCAGCAGTCAGCATCAGCAGCCAGCAGCCAGCACCAGCAGTCAGGAGCCAGCAACCAGCAGCCAGCAAAAGCAACCAGCAACCAGCACCAACAACCAGCAGCCAGCATCAGCAGCCAGCACCGGCAGTCAGCAGGCAGCAACAGCAGCAGCAGCAGCCAGCAGCTAGCAGCCAGCACCAGTAGCTAGCAGCCAGCAACTGGCACCAGCAGCCAGCAGCTAGCACCAGCAGCCAGCACCAGCAGACGCACCAGCAGCCAGCAGCGTGCACCAGTAACCAGCAGCCAGCAGCCATCTACCAGCACCAGCAGCCAGCAGCTATCAGCCAGTACCAACAGACAACAGACAGCACCAGTAGCGAGCTCCAGCAGCCAGCACCAGCAGCCTGCAGCTATCAGCCAGCACCAGCAGCTAACAGCAAGGACCAGCAGCCAGCACAAGCAGCCAGCAGCTATCAGCCAGCGTCTGCAGCCAGCAGCCAGCACCAGCAGCCACCACCAGCAGCCACCACCAGAAGCCAGCAGCCAGCAGCTATCACCAGCACCAGCAGCAAACAGCCAGCACCAGCAGCCAACACCAGCTGCCAACAGACAGCAGCTATCAGCCAGCACCAGCAGCCAACAGCCAGCAGCCAACAGCCAGCACCAGCTGCCAGCAGCCAGCAGCTATCAGCCAGAACCAGCAGGTAACATCCAGCACCAGCAGCCAGCACCAGCAGCAAGCAAATAGCACCAGCAGCCAGCAGCCAGCAGCCAGCACAAGCAGCCAGCAGCTGTCAGCCAGCACCAGCAGCCACCAGCCAGCATAAGCAGCCAGCACCTGCAGCCAGCACAAGCAGCCAGCAGCCAGCAGCTATCAGCCAGCACCAGCAGTCAACAGCCAGCACCTGCAGCCAGCACCAGAAGCCAGCACCAACAGCCAGCACCAGCAACAGCAGCCAGCAGCCAGCACCAGCAGCCAGCAGCCAGCAGCTATCAGCCACCACCAGCAGCTCGCAGCCAGCACCAGCAGTTAACAGCCAGCACCAGCAGCCAGCACCAGCAACCAGCGGCCAGCAACAGCAGGTAACAGCCAGCACCAGCCGCCAGCAACAAGTACCATTAGCCAGCAGCTATCAGCCAGCACCAGCAGCTCGCAGCCAGCACCACCAGTTAACAGCCAGCACCAGCAGCCAGCACCAGCAACCAGCAGCCAGCAACAGCAGGTAACAGCCAGCACCAGCAGCCAGCAACAAGAACCAGCAGCCAGCACAAGCACAAGCAGACAGCAGCTAGCAGCCAGCAGCCAGCACCAGCAGCCAGCAGCCAGCAGCTAGAACCAGCAGAAAGCAGCAACCTGCACCAGCAACCGCAGCCATCAGCCAGCACCAGCAGCCAGCACCAGCAGCCAGTAGCCAGCAGCTAACAGCCAGCACCAGCAGCCAGCAGCCAGCACCAGCAGCCAACACCAGCACCAGAAGCCAGCACCAGCAGCCAGCACCAGCAGCCAGCAACAGCAGCTAACAGCCAGCACCAGCAGCCAGCAACAAGTACCAGCAGCCAGCACCAGCACCAGCAGCCAGCAGGTAGCAGCCAGCAGCCAGCAGCAGCAGACAGCTCCAGCAGCCAGCAGCGAGCAGCCAACAGCCAACACCAGCAGCCAGCAGCCAGCAGCCAGAACCAGCAGCCAGCAGCTATCAGCCAGCACCAGCAGCTAACAGCCAGCACCAGTCGCTAACAGCCAGCACCTGCAGCCAGCAGCCAGCACTAGCAACCAGCACCAGCAACAGCAGCCATCAGCCAGCACCAGCAGCCAGCACCAGCAGCCAGTAGCCAGCAACAGCAGCTAGCACCAGCAGCCAGCAGCTAACAGCCAGCACTAGCAGCTAGCAGCCAGCACCTGCAGCCAGCACCAGCACCAGTATTTAGCACCAGCATTCAGCATCAGCAGGCAGCAGCCAGCAACCAGCAGCCAGCAACCAGCAGTAGCACCAGATACCAGTACCAGCAGCCAACAGCCAGCACCAGCAGCCAGCACCAGCAGCCAGCATCAGCAGCTAGCAGCCAGCAGTTATCAGCCAGCACCAGCAACTAACAGCCAGCACAAGGAGCCACCACCAGCAGCTAGCAGCCAGCACCTGCAGCCAGCAGCCAACAGCTATGAGCCGGCACCAGCAGCCAACAGACAGCACCTGCAGCCAGCACCAGCAGCCAGCAGCCAGCAGCTATCAGCCAGCACCAGCAGCTAACAACCAAAACCAGCAGCCAGCACAAGCAACCAGCACCAGCAGGCAGCAGCCAGCACCTATCAACGCCCAGCACCAGCAGCCAGCAGCCAGCTCCAGCAAACATTAGGCAGCAGCCAGTAGCCAGCAGCCAGCAACCAGAACAGGAAGCGAGCACCAGCAACAAGCACCGGCAGCCAGGGGCCAGCAGCTGCCAGCAGGAACCAGCAGCCAACAGCCAGCACCAGCAGCCAGCACAAGCAGCCAGCACCAGCAGCCAGCACCAGCAAGAAGCAGCCAGCACCAGCAGCCAGCAGCCAGCAGCCAGCACCAGCAGGCATCAGCCAGCAGCTATCAGCGAGCACCTGCAGCTAACATCAAGGACCAGCAGCCAACTCCAGCAGCCAGCACCAGCAGCCAGCATCCAGCTGGCAGCAGCCCGCAGCCAGCTGCCAGCGGCCAGCACCAGCAGCCAGCAGTCAGCTGCTATCACCAGCACCAACAGCAAACAGCCAGCACCAGCAGCCAGCACCAGCAGCCTACAGCCAGCACCAGCAGCCAGCAGCCAGCAGCCAGAACCAGCAGAAAGCAGCAACCTGCACCAGCAACCGCAGCCATCAGCCAGCACCAGCAGCCAGCACCAGCAGCCAGTAGCCAGCAGCTAACAGCCAGCACCAGCAGCCAGCAGCCAGCACCAGCAGCCAACACCAGCACCAGAAGCCAGCACCAGCAGCCAGCACCAGCAGCCAGCAACAGCAGCTAACAGCCAGCACCAGCAGCCAGCAACAAGTACCAGCAGCCAGCACCAGCACCAGCAGCCAGCAGGTAGCAGCCAGCAGCCAGCAGCAGCAGACAGCTCCAGCAGCCAGCAGCGAGCAGCCAACAGCCAACACCAGCAGCCAGCAGCCAGCAGCCAGAACCAGCAGCCAGCAGCTATCAGCCAGCACCAGCAGCTAACAGCCAGCACCAGTCGCTAACAGCCAGCACCTGCAGCCAGCAGCCAGCACTAGCAACCAGCACCAGCAACAGCAGCCATCAGCCAGCACCAGCAGCCAGCACCAGCAGCCAGTAGCCAGCAACAGCAGCTAGCACCAGCAGCCAGCAGCTAACAGCCAGCACTAGCAGCTAGCAGCCAGCACCTGCAGCCAGCACCAGCACCAGTATTTAGCACCAGCATTCAGCATCAGCAGGCAGCAGCCAGCAACCAGCAGCCAGCAACCAGCAGTAGCACCAGATACCAGTACCAGCAGCCAACAGCCAGCACCAGCAGCCAGCACCAGCAGCCAGCATCAGCAGCTAGCAGCCAGCAGTTATCAGCCAGCACCAACAACTAACAGCCAGCACAAGGAGCCACCACCAGCAGCTAGCAGCCAGCACCTGCAGCCAGCAGCCAACAGCTATGAGCCGGCACCAGCAGCCAACAGACAGCACCTGCAGCCAGCACCAGCAGCCAGCAGCCAGCAGCTATCAGCCAGCACCAGCAGCTAACAACCAAAACCAGCAGCCAGCACAAGCAACCAGCACCAGCAGGCAGCAGCCAGCACCTATCAACGCCCAGCACCAGCAGCCAGCAGCCAGCTCCAGCAAACATTAGGCAGCAGCCAGTAGCCAGCAGCCAGCAACCAGAACAGGAAGCGAGCACCAGCAACAAGCACCGGCAGCCAGGAGCCAGCAGCTGCCAGCAGGAACCAGCAGCCAACAGCCAGCACCAGCAGCCAGCACAAGCAGCCAGCACCAGCAGCCAGCACCAGCAAGAAGCAGCCAGCACCAGCAGCCAGCAGCCAGCAGCCAGCACCAGCAGGCATCAGCCAGCAGCTATCAGCGAGCACCTGCAGCTAACATCAAGGACCAGCAGCCAACTCCAGCAGCCAGCACCAGCAGCCAGCATCCAGCTGGCAGCAGCCCGCAGCCAGCTGCCAGCGGCCAGCACCAGCAGCCAGCAGTCAGCTGCTATCACCAGCACCAACAGCAAACAGCCAGCACCAGCAGCCAGCACCAGCAGCCTACAGCCAGCACCAGCAGCCAGCACCAGCAGCCAACAGCCAGCACCATCAGCTATCAGCCAGCACCAGCAGCCAACAACCAGCACCAGCAGCCAGCACTAGCAGACAGCACCAGCAGCCAGCAACAGCAGCCAGCAGCCAGCACCACCAGCCAGCAGCCAGCACCAGCAGCCAGCACCAGCAGCCAGGATCCAACTGGCAGCAGCCAGCACCAGCAGCCAGCAGCCAGTTGCCAGCAGCCAGCAGCCAGCACCAGCAGCCAGCAGCCAGCAGCTATCACCAGCACCAACAGGAAACAACCAGCACCAGCAGCCAGCACTAGCAGCCAGCACCAGCAGCCAGTACCAGAAGCCAGCAGCCAGTAGCTATCAGCCAGCAAAAGCAGTTAGCAGCCTGCAGGTATCAGTTAGCACCAGCAGCCAACAGCATGCACCAGCAGCCAGCAACAGCAGCCAGCAGCCAGCACCAGCAACCAGCAGCCAGCACCCCACACCAGAAGCCAGCAGCCAGCAGCCAGCACCAGCAACCAGCAGCCAGCAGCTATCGACCAGCACCAGCCGCTAACAGCCAGCACCAGCAGCTAACAGCCAGCACCAGCAGCCGGCACCAACATCCAGCACCAGCAACAGCAGCCATCAGCCAGCATCAGCAGCCAGCACCAGCAGCGAGCAGTTAACAGCAAGCACCAGCAGCCAGCAGCCAGTACCAACACCAGAAGCCAGCAGCCAGCAACAGCAACTAGCACCAGCAGCCAGCAGCTAACAGCCAGCACTAGCAGCTAGCAGCCAGCACCAGCATTAGCATTTAACACCAGGATCCAGCATCAGCAGCCAGCAGCCAGGAACCAGCTGTAGCCCCAGATACCGGTACCAGCAGCCAACAGCCAGCACCAGCAGCCAACAGCCAGACCAGCAGCTATCAGCCAGCACCAGCAGCTGACAGCCAGCACAAGCAGCCAGCAGCCAGCACCCGCAGCCAGCATTAGCAGCCAGCAGCCATCACCAGCAACCAGCAGCCAGCAGCCAGCACCAGCAGCCAGCAGCCAGCAGTTATCAGCCAGCACCAGCAACTAACCGCCAGCACAAGGAGCCTGCACCAGCAGCCAGCAGCCAGCAGCTATCAGCCAGCACCAGCAGCCAGCACATGCAGCCAGCTGACAGCAGCCAGCAAACAGCAGCTATCTGCCAGCATCAGCAGCTAACAGCCTGCACCAGTAGTCAGCATCAGCAGCCAGCAGCCAGCACCTGCAGCCAGCACCAGAAGCCAGCACCAACAGCCAGCACCAGCAACAGCAGCCAGCAGCCAGCACCAGCAGCCAGCAGCCAGCAGCTATCAGCCAGCACCAGCAGCTCGCAGCCAGCACCAGCAGTTAACAGCCAGCACCAGCAGCCAGCACCAGCATCCAGAAGCCAGCAACAGCAGGTAACAGCCAGCACCAGCAGCCAGCAAAGAGTACCAGCAGCCAGCAGCTATCAGCCAGCACCAGCAGCTCGCAGCCAGCACCAGCAGTTAACAGCCAGCACCAGCAGCCAGCACCAGCAACCAGCAGCCAGCAACAGCAGGTAACAGCCAGCACCAGCAGGCAGCAACAAGTACCAGCAGCCAGCACAAGCACCAGCAGACAGCAGCTAGCAGCCAGCATCCAGCACCAGCAGCCAGCAGCCAGCAGCCAGCAGCCAGAACCAGCTGAAAGCAGCAACCAGCACCAGCAACAGCAGCCATCAGCCAGCACCAGCAGCCAGCACCAGCAGCCAGTAGCCAGGAGCTAACAGCCAGCACCAGCAGCCAGCAGCCAGCACCAGCAGCCAACACCAGCACCAGAAGCCAGCACCAGCAACCAGCACCAGCAGCCAGCAACAGCAGCTAACAGCCAGCACCAGCAGCCAGCAACAAGTACCAGCAGCCAGCACCAGCACCAGCAGCCAGCAGCTAGCAGCCAGCAGCCAGCAGCAGCAGACAGCTCCAGCAGCCAGCAGCGAGCAGCCAACAGCCAACACCAGCAGCCAGCAGCCAGCAGCCAGAACCAGCAGCCAGCAGCTATCAGCCAGCACCAGCAGCTAACAGCCAGCACCAGTCGCTAACAGCCAGCACCTGTAGCCAGCAGCCAGCACTAGCAACCAGCACCAGCAACAGCAGCCATCAGCCAGCACCAGCAGCCAGCACCAGCAGCCAGTAGCCAGCAACAGCAACTAGCACCAGCAGCCAGCAGCTAGCAGCCAGCACCTGCAGCCAGCACCAGCACCAGTATTTAGCACCAGCATTCAGCATCAGCAGGCAGCAGCCAGCAACCAGCAGCCAGCAACCAGCAGTAGCACCGGATACCAGTACCAGCAGCCAACAGCCAGCACCAGCAGCCAACAGCCAGCACCAGCAGCCAGCACCAGCAGCCAGCATCAGCAGCTAGCAGCCAGCAGTTATCAGCCAGCACCAGCAACTAACAGCCAGCACAAGGAGCCACCACCAGCAGCTAGCAGCCAGCACCTGCAGCCAGCAGCCAACAGCTATGAGCCGGCACCAGCAGCCAACAGACAGCACCTGCAGCCAGCACCAGCAGCCAGCAGCCAGCAGCTATCAGCCAGCACCAGCAGCCAACAACCAAAACCAGCAGCCAGCACAAGCAATCAGCACCAGCAGCCAGCAGCCAGCACCTATCAGCGAGCACCATCAGCCAATGCCCAGCACCAGCAGCCAGCAGCCAGCTCCAGCAAACATTAGGCAGCAGCCAGTAGCCAGCAGCCAGCAACCAGAACAGGCAGCGAGCACCAGCAACCGGCACCGGCAGCCAGGAGCCAGCAGCTGCCAGCAGGAACCAGCAGCCAACAGCCAGCACCAGCAGCCAGCACAAGCAGCCAGCACCAGCAGCCAGCATCAGCAAGAAGCAGCCAGCACCAGCAGCCAGCAGCCAGCAGCCAGCACCAGCAGGCATCAGCCAGCAGCTATCAGCGAGCACCTGCAGCTAACAGCAAGGACCAGCAGCCAACTCCAGCAGCCAGCACCAGCAGCCAGCATCCAGCTGGCAGCAGCCAGCAGCCAGCTGCCAGCGGCCAGCACCAGCAGCCAGCAGTCAGCTGCTATCACCAGCACCAACAGCAAACAGCCAGCACCAGCAGCCAGCACCAGCAGCCTACAGCCAGCACCAGCAGCCAGCACCAGCAGCCAGCAGCCAGCACCTACCAGCCAGAACAAGCAACCAACAGCCAGCACCAGCAGCCAACAGCCAGCACCATCAGCTATCAGCCAGCACCAGCAGCCAACAACCAGCACCAGCAGCCAGCACCAGCAGCCAGCAGCCAGCACCACCAGCCAGCAGCCAGCACCAGCAGCCAGCACCAGCAGCCAGGATCCAACTGGCAGCAGCCAGCAGCAGCAGCCAGCAGCCAGATGCCAGCAGCCAGCAGCCAGCACCAGCAGCCAGCAGCCAGCAGCTATCACCAGCACCAACAGGAAACAGCCAGCACCAGCAGCCAGCACTAGCAGCCAGCACCAGCAGCCAGTACCAGAAGCCAGCAGCCAGTAGCTATCAGCCAGCAACAGCAGTTAGCAGCCTGCAGGTATCAGTTAGCACCAGCAGCCAACAGCAAACACCAGCAGCCAGCAACAGCAGCCAGCAGCCAGCACCAGCAACCAGCAGCCAGCACCCCGCACAAGAAGCCAGCAGCCAGCAGCCAGCACCCGCAACCAGCAGCCAGCAGCTATCAACCAGCACCAGCAGCTAACAGCCAGCACCAGCAGCTAACAGCCGGCACCAGCAGCCAGCACCAACATCCAGCACCAGCAACAGCAGCCATCAGCCAGCATCAGCAGCCAGCACCAGCAGCCAGCAGCGAGCAGTTAACAGCAAGCACCAGCAGCCAGCAGCCACTACCAGCACCAGAAGCCAGCAGCCAGCAACAGCAGCTAGCACCAGCAGCCAGCAGCTAACAGCCAGCACTAGCAGCTAGCAGCCAGCACCAGCATTAGCATTTAACACCAGCATCCAGCATCAGCAGCCAGGAACCAGCTGTAGCCCCAGATACCAGTAACAGCAGCCAACAGCCAGCACCAGCAGCCAACAGCCAGACCAGCAGCTATCAGCCAGCACCAGCAGCTGACAGCCAGCACAAGCAGCCAGCAGCCAGCACCCGCAGCCAGCATTAGCAGCCAGCAGCCATCACCAGCAACCAGCAGCCAGCAGCCAGCACCAGCAGCCAGCAGCCAGCAGTTATCAGCCAGCACCAGCAACTAACCGCCAGCACAAGGAGCCTGCACCAGCAGCCAGCAGCCAGCACCTGCAGCCAGCAACCTTCAGCCAGCACTAGCCAAAAGCAGACAACAGCTATCAACCAGCACCAGCAGCCAACAGACAGCACCTGCAGCCAGAACCAGCAGCCAACAGCCAGCACCAGCAGCCAGCACATGCAGCCAGCAGACAGCAGCTATCTGCCAGCACCAGCAGCTAAGAGCCTGTACCAGCGGCCAGCATCAGCAGCCAGCAGCCAGCAGACAGCAGCCAGCAAACAGCAGCTATCTGCCAGCACCAGAAGCTAACAGCCTGCACCAGTAGTCAGCATCAGCAGCCAGCAGCCAGCACCAGCAGCCAGAAGCCAGCAACCAGCAGCCAGCAAAAGCAACCAGCAACCAGCACCAACAACCAGCAGCCAGCATCAGCAGCCAGCACCGGCAGCCAGCAGGCAGCAACAGCAGCATCAGCAGCCAGCAGCTAGCACCTGCAGCCAGCACCAGCATTAGCATTTAACACCAGCATCCAGCATCAGCAGCCAGCACCCAGGAACCAGCTGTGGCCCCAGATACCAGTACCAGCAGACAACAGCCAGCACCAACAGGCAACAGCCACCACCAGCAGCTATCAGCCAGCACCAGCAGCCAACAGCCACCACAAGCAGCCAGCAGCCAGCACCAGCAGCCTGCATCAGCAGCCAGCAGCCATCACCAGCAACCAGCAGCCAGCAGCCAGCACCAGCAGCCAGCAGCCAGCACCAGCAGCCAGAAGCCAGCAACCCGGCAGACAGCAAAAGCAACCAGCAACCAGCACCAACAACCAGCAGCCAGCATCAACAGCCAGCACCGGCAGCCAGCAGGCAGCAACAGCAGCATCAGCAGCCAGCAGCTAGCAGCCAGCACCAGTAGCTAGCAGCCAGCAGCTGGCACCAGCAGCCAGCAGCTAGCACCAGCAGCCAGCACCAGCAGCCAGCAGCCAGCAACAGCAGGTAACAGCCAGCACCAGCAGCCAGCAACAAGTACCAGCAGCCAGCACAAGCACCAGCAGACAGCAGCTAGCAGCCATCAGCCAGCACCAGCAGCCAGCAGCCAGCAGCCAGAACCAGCAGCCAGTAGCCAGCAGCTATCAGCTAGCACCTGCAGCTAACAGCAAGGACCAGCAGCCAGCACCAGCAGCCAGTAGCCAGCAGCTAACAGCCAGCACCAGCAGCCAGCAGCCAGCTCCAGCAGCCAACACCAGCACCAGAAGCCAGCAGCCAGCAGCCAGCAACAGTAGCTAGCACCAGCAGCCATCAGCTAACAGCCAGCATGAGCAGCTAGCAGCCAGCACCAGCAGCCGGCACCAGCAGCCAGCAGCGAGCACCAGCAGCCAGCACCAGCAGCCTGCAGCCAGCAGCTATCAGCCAGCATCAGCAGCTAACAGCAAGGACCAGCAACCAGCACCAGCAGCCAGCAGCTATCAGCCAGCGTCTGCAGCCAACAGCCAGCACCAGGAGCCACCACCAGCAGCCACCACCAGATGCCAGCAGCCAGCAGCTATCACCAGCACCTGCAGTAAACAGCCAGCACCAGCAGCCAACACCAGCAGCCAACAGACAGCAGCTATCAGCCAGCACCAGCAGCCAACAGCCAGCAGCCAGCAGCGGGCACCATCTGCCAGCAGCCAGCAGCTATCAGCCAGAACCAGCAGGTAACATCCAGCACCAGCAGCCAGCACCAGCAGCAAGCAACTGGCACCAGCAGCCAGCAGCCAGCAGCCAGCACCAGCAGCCAGCAGCCAGCATCTGTCAGCCAGCACCAGCAGCCACCAGCCAGCATAAGCAGCCAGCAACAGCAGCCAGCATCAGCAGCCAGCAGCCAGCAGCTATCAGCCAACACCAGTAGTCAACAACCAGCACCTGCAGAAAGCACCAGAAGCCAGCACCAGCATCCAG
This sequence comes from Locusta migratoria, assembly GCA_026315105.1. NCBI lineage: Eukaryota > Metazoa > Arthropoda > Insecta > Orthoptera > Acrididae > Locusta > Locusta migratoria. The sequence goes on along the minus strand of CM048751.1, from coordinate 362,313,075 downwards.
CACCAGCAACAGCAGCCAGCAGCCAGCACCAGCAGCCAGCAGCCAGCAGCTATCAGCCAGCACCAGCAGCTCGCAGCCAGCACCAGCAGTTAACAGCCAGCACCAGCAGCCAGCACCAGCTGCCAGCAGCCAGCAACAGCAGGTAACAGCCAGCACTAGCAGCCAGCAACAAGTACCAGCAGCCAGCACAAGCACCAGCAGACAGCAGCTAGCAGCCATCAGCCAGCACCAGCAGCCAGCAGCCAGCAGCCAGAACCAGCAGCCAGTAGCCAGCAGCTATCAGCTAGCACCTGCAGCTAACAGCAAGGACCAGCAGCCAGCACCAGCAGCCAGTGGCCAGCAGCTAACAGCCAGCACCAGCAGCGAGCAGCCAGCACCAGCAGCCAACACCAGCACCAGAAGCCAGCAGCCAGCAGCCAGCAACAGTAGCTAGCACCAGCAGCCATCAGCTAACAGCCAGCATGAGCAGCTAGCAGCTAGCACCTGCAGCCAGCACCAGCACCAGCATATAGCACCAGCATCCAGCATCAGCTGCCAGCAGCCAGCAACCAGATAGTAGTACCAGCAGCCAATAGCCAGCACCAGCAGCCAACAGCCAGCACCAGCAGCCATCAGCCAGCACCACCAGCCAACAACCAGCACAAGCAGCCAGCAGCCAGCACCAGCAGCCAACATCAGCAGCCAACAGCCATCACCAGCAACCAGCAGCCAGCAGCCAGCACCAGTAGCCAGAAGCCAGCCGTTATCTGCCAGCACCTGCAACTAACAGCCAGCACAAGGAGCCAGTACCAGCAGCCAGCAGCCAGCACCTGCAGCCAGCAGCCTTCAGCCAGCACCAGCTGCCAGCAGCCAACAGCTATCAGCCAGCACCAGCAGCCAACAGACAGCACCTGCAGCCAGCACCAGCAGCCAGCAGCCAGCAGCTATCAACCAGCACCAGCAGCCAACAGCCAGCACCAGCAGCCAGCAATAGCAGCCACCACCAGCAGCCAGCACCAGCAGCCAACAGCCAGCACCAGCAGCCAGCAGCCAGCACCAGCACCAGCAGCCAGTAGCCAGCAGCTATCAGCTAGCACCTGCAGCTAACAGTAAGGACCAGCAGCCAGCACAAGCAGCCAGCACCAGCAGCCAACAGCCAACTGACACCAGCCAGCACCAGCAGCCAGCAGCCAGCTGCCTGCAGCCAGCACCACCAGAAAGGAGCTAGCAGCCGGCAGCCAGCACAAGCAACCAGCATCCAGCACCAACAACCAGCAGCCAGCATCAGCAGCCAGCACCGGCAGCCAGCAGGCAGCACCAGCAGCTTGCACCAGCAGCCAGCAGCTAGCACGAGAAGCCAGCAGCAGCAGCCGGCACCAGCAACCAGCAGCGAGCACCAGCAGCCAGCAGCCAGCAGCCATCTACCAGCACCAGCAGCCAGCAGCTATCAGCCAGTACCAACAGACAACAGACAGCACCAGCAGCCAGCTCCAGCAGCCAGCACCAGCAGCTAACAGCAAAGACCAGCAGCCACCACCAGAAGCCAGCAGCCAGCAGCCATCACCAGTACCAGCAGCAAACAGCCAGCACCAGCAGCCAACACCAGCAGCCAGCAGACAGCAGCTATCAGCCAGCACCAGCTGCCAACAGCCAGCAGCCAGCAGCCAGCGCCAGCAGCCTGCAGCCAGCAGCTATCAGCCAGCACCAGCAGGTAACACCCAGCACGAGCAGGCTGCACCAGCAGCCAGCATCCAGCACCAGCAGTCAGCAGCCAGCAGGCAGCACCACAGCCAGCAGCTGTCAGCCAGCAACAGCAGCCACCAGCCAGCACAGGCAGCCAGCACCAGGAGCCAGCACCAGCAGCCAGCAGCCAGCACCAGCAGCCAGCAGCCAGCAGCCAGCAACCAGCAGTAGCACCAGATACCAGTACCAGCAGCCAACAGCCAGAACCAGAAGCCTACAGCTAGCACCAGCAGCTATCAGCCAGCACCAGCAGCCAACAGCAAGCACAAGCAGCCAGCACCAGCAGATAGCATCAGCAGCCAGCAGCCTTCACCAGCAACCAGCAGCCATGAGTCAGCACCAGCAGACAACAGCCAGCAGTTATCAGCTGGCTGCTGTTGCTGGCTGTTGGCTGCTGGGGCTGGCTGATAGCTGCTGGCTGCTGGCTGCTGGCTGCTGGTGCTGGCTGTTAGCTGCTGGTGCTGGCTGTTGGCTGCTGGTGCTGGCAGTTGGCTGCTGGTTCTGGTATCTGGTGCTACAGCTGGTTGCTGGCTGCTTGTGCTGGCTGCTGGCTGCCGTTGCTGGCTGCTGGTGCTGGTGCTGGCTGCTGGTGCTGGCTGTTAGCTGCTGTTGCTGGCTGCTGGCTGCTGGTGCTGGCTGCTGGTGCTTGCTGTTAGCTGCTGGTGCTGGCTGCTAGCTGCTGGTGCTGGCTGATAGTTGCTGGGGGCTGGCTGCTGGCTGCTGGTGCTGGCTGCTGACTGCTGGCTGCTGGTGCTGGCTGATGGTGCTGGCTGTTGGCTGCTGGCTGCTGGTGCTGGCTGCTGGCTGTTGACTGCTGGTGCTGGCTTCTCGCTGCTGGCTACTGGCTGCTGGTGCTGGGTGATGGCTGCTGGCTCTGGTGCTGGCTGCTAGTGCTGGCTGCTGGCTGCTGGTGCTGGTTTCTGCTGCTGGCTGCTGGTGCTGGCAGCTCGCTGCTGATGCTGGCTGCTGGTGCTAGTTGTTAGCAGCAGGTGCTGGCTGATAGCTGCTGGCTGCTGGTGCTGGCTGCTGGTGCTGGTTGCTGGCTGCTGTTGCTGACTGCTGGTGCTGGCAGCTGGCTGCTGGTGCTGGCTGCTAATGCTGGCTGCTCGTGCTCGCTGTTGGCTGCTGGTGCTGGCTGATCGCTGCTGGCTGATGGTGCTGGCTGCTTGCTGCTGGGGCTGCTGCTGGTGGTGGCTGCTGGCTGCTGGCTGCTGTTGCTGGCTGTTTGCTGCTGGTACTGGCTGCTGATGCTGGCTGCTGGTTGCTGGCTGCTGGCCGCTGGCTGCTGGATCTGGCTGCTGGTGCTGGCTTCTGGCTGCTGACTACTGGTGCTGGCTGCTTTCTGCTGGTGCTGGCTGCTGGCTGCTTGTGCTGGCTGCTGGCTTCTGGTGTTGGCCGCTGGCTGCTGGTGCTGGCTGCTGGTGCTGGCTGTTAGCTGCTGGTGCTGGCTGATAGCTGCTGGCTGCTGGCTGCTGGTTCTGGCTGCTCTTGCTGGCTGTTGGCTGCTGGGGCTGGCTGATAGCTGCTCTCTGCTGGCTCCTGGTGCTGGCTGCTGGTGCTTGCTGTTGGCTGCTGGTGCTAGCTGGTTGCTGCTGGATGCTGACTGGTGGTGCTGGCTGATGACTGCTGGCTGCTGGTGCTCGCTGCTGGTGCTGGCTGCTGGTGCTGGTTATTAGCTGCTGGTGCTTGCTGATAGCTGCTGGCTCTGGTGCTGGTTGCTGGCTGCTGGTTGCTGGTGCTGGGTGCTGTTGCTGGCCGCTGGTGCTGGCTGCTGGTGCTGGGTGTACGCTGCTGGTGCTGGCTTATAGCTGCTGGCTGCTGGCTGCTGGTGCTGGCTGCTGGCTGCTGGCTGCTGGCCGCTGGTGCTGGCTGCTGTTGCTGGCTGCTGCCTGCTGGTGCTGTCTGCTGGCTGCTGGCTGCTGGTGCTGGATGCTGGCTGCTGGTGCTGGCTGCTGGTGATGGCTGCTGGTTGCTGGTGCTGTCTGCTGGCTGCTGGCTGCTAGTGCTGGCTGCTGGCTGCTGGTGCTCGCTGCTGGTGCTGGCTGCTAGCTGCTGGCTGCTGGCTGCTGGCTGCTGGCTGCTAGCTGCTGATGCTGGCTGCTGGCTGCTGGTGCTCGCTGCTGGCTGCTGGCTGCTGGTGCTGGCTGCTGGTGCTTGCTTTTGGCTGCTGGTGCTAGCTGGTAGCTGCTAACTGCTGGCTGGTGGTGCTGGCTGATGGCTGCTGGCTGCTGTTGCTCGCTGCTGGTGCTGGCTGTTGGTGCTGGCTGTTAGCTGCTGGTACTGGCTGATAACTGCTGGCTCTAGTGCTAGTTGCTGGCGGCTGGTTGCTGGTGCTGGGTGCTGGATGCTGGTGCTGGCTGCTGGTGCTCGCTGTTGGCTGCTGGTGCTGTATGATAGCTGCTGGCTGCTGGCTGCTTTCGCTGGCTGCTGGTATTGTCTTTTGACTGCTGGTGCTGGCTGATAGCTGCTGGCTGCTGGTGCTCGCTGCTTATGCTGGCTGCTTGTGCTGGCTGTTGGCTGCTAGTGCTCGCTGCTGGCTGCTGGTGCTGTCTGTTAGCTGCTGGTGCAGGCGGATAGCTGCTGGCTGCTGGTTCTGGCTGCTGGCTGCTTGCTGTTGGCTGCTGGTGCAGGCTGAGAGCTGCTGTCTCCTGGCTGCTGGTGTTCTCTGCTGGCGCTGGCCTTTTGCTGCTGGTGCTGGTGATAGCTGCTGGCTGCTGGCTTCTGGTGGTGGCTGCTGGTGCTGGCTGCTGGTGCTGGCTGTTGGCTTACGACGCTGGCTGAAAGCTGCTGTCTGCTGGTGCTGGATGCTGGTCCTTGCTGTTAGCTGCTGGTGCTGGCTGCTGGAGCTGGCTGCTGGAGCTGTGTGTTGGTACTGGCTGATAGCTGCTGGAAGCTGGCTGCTGGTGCTGGTAGATGGCTGCTGGCTGCTGGTGCTCGCTGCTGGCTGATGGTGCCGGCTGCTGGTGCTGGCTGCTGGGGCTAGCTGCTGGCTGCTGGTGCTGGCTGTTAACTGCTGGTTCTGGCTGCTAGCTGCTAGCTGCTGGTGCTGGCTGCTGGTGCTGCCAGCTGGCTGCCGGTGCTGGCTCCTGATGCTGGCTGCTGGTTGTTGGTGCTGGTTCCTGGTTGCTTCTGCTGGCTGCTGGTGCAGTCTGTTCTCTGTTGGTACTGGCTGATAGCTGCTGGCTGCTGGCTGGTGGTGCTGGCTGATGGCTGCTGGCTGCTGGTGCTCGCTGCTGGTGCCGGTTGCTGGTGCTGGCTGTTAGCTGCCGGTGCTTGCTGATAGCTGCTGGCTCTGGTGCTGGTTGCTGGCTGCTGGTTGCTGGTGCTGGGTGCTGGCTGCTGGTGCTGGCTGCTGGTGCACGCTGTTGGTTGCTGGTGCTGTAGGATAGCTGCTGGCTGCTTTTGCTGGCTGCTGGTGCTGGCTGCTGGCTGCTGGCTGCTGGTGCTGGCTGGTAGCTGCTGGTGCTGGGAGATAGCTACTGGCTGCTGGCTACTAGTGCTGTCTGCTGGCTGCTGGTCCTGGCTGCTGGTGCTTGCTACTGGCTGCTGGCTACTGGTGCTGGCTGCTGTTGCTGGCTGTTGGCTGCTGGGGCTGGCTGATAGCTGCTGGCTGCTGGCTGCTGGTGCTGGTTGCTGGCTGCTGGCTGCTAGTGCTGGCTGCTGGTGCTGGCTGTTGACTGCTGGTGCTGGCTGATAGCTGCTAGCTGCTGGCTGCTGGTGCTGGCTGCTGGTGCTGGCTGCTTGTGCAGGCTGGTGGCTGCTGGTGCTTGCTGACAGCTGCTGGCTGCTGGCTGCTTGTGCTGGCTGATGGCTGCTGGCTGCTGGTGCTGGATGCTGGCTGCTGGTGCTGCCTGATGGTGCTGGGTGTTACCTGCTGGTGCTGGCTGATAGCTGCTGGCTGCTGGCTGCTGGCTGTAGGCTGCTGTTGCTGGCTGATAGCTGCTGTCTGCTGGCTGCTGGTGTTGGCTGCTGGTGCTGGCTGTTTGCTGCTGCTGCTGGTGATAGCTGCTGGCTGCTGGCTTCTGGTGGTGGCTGCTGGTGCTGGCTGCTGGTTCTGGCTGTTGGCTGCAGATGCTGGCTGTTAGCTGCTGGCTGCTGGTGCTGGCTGCTGCTCGTTGCTGTTAGCTGCTGGTGCTGGCTGCTGGAGCTGGCTGCTGGTGCTGTCTGTTGTCTGTTGGTACTGGTTGATAGCTGCTGGCTGCTGGTGCTGCTAGATGACTGCTGGCTGCTGGCTGCTGGTGCTCGCTGCTGGCTGCAGGTGCCGACTGCTGGTGCTGGCTGCTGGTGCTAGCTGATGGCTGCTGGTGCAAGCCACTGGTGCTGGCTGCTAACTGCTGGTGCTGGCTGATAGCTGTTGTCTGCTGGCGGTTTGTGCTGGCTGAAAGCTGCTGGCTGCAGGTGCAGGCTGCTGACTGCTGGTGCTGGCTCCTTGTGCTGGCTGTCAGTTGCTGGTGCTGCCTGATAACTGCTGGCTGTTGTCTGCTGGTGCTGACTCCTTGCTGCTGGTTGCTGGTGATGGCTGCTGGCTGCTGATGCTATCTGCTGGTGCTAGCTGCTTGCTGCTTGTGCAGGCTGTTGGCTGCTGGTGCTGGCTGATAGCTGCTGGTGCTAGCTGTTGGCTGCTGGTTCTGGCTGTTGGCTGCTGGTACTGGTATCTGGTGCTACTGCTGGTTGCTGGCTGCTGGCTGCTGATGCTCGATGCAGGTGCTAAATGCTAATGCTGGTGCTAGCTGCAGGTGCTGGCTGCTATTTGCTAGTGTTGGCTGTTAGCTGCTGGCTGCTGGCTGCTGGTGCTGGCTGCTGGCTGCTGGTGCTGGATGCTGGCTGCTGGTGCAGCCTGCTGGTGCTGGGTGTTACCTGCTGGTGCTGGCTGATAGCTGCTGGCTGCAGGCTGCTGGCGCTGGCTGCTGGCTGCTGGCAGTTGGCAGCTGGTGCTGGCAGATAGTTGCTGTCTGCTGGCTGCTGGTGTTGGCTGATGGTGCTGGCTGTTTGCTGCTGGTGCTGGTGATAGCTGCTGGCTGCTGGCTTCTGGTGGTGGCTGCTGGTCTTTGCTGTTAGCTGCTGGTGCTGGCTGCTGGAGCTGGCTGCTGGTGCTGTCTGTTGTCTGTTGGTACTGGCTGATAGCTGCTGGCTGCTGGTGCTGGTAGATGGCTGCTGGCTGCTGGCTGCTGGTGCTCGCTGCTGACTGCTGGTGCCGGCTGCTGCTGCTGGCTTCTCGTGCTAGCTGCTGGCTGCTGGTGCAAGCTGCTGGTGCTGCCTGCTGGCTGCCGGTGCTGGCTGCTGATGCTGGCTGCTGGTTGTTGGTGCTGGATGCTGGTTGCTTGTGTTGGCTGCCGGCTGCTAGCTCCTTGCTGTTGGTGCTGGCTCTTGGCTGCTGATGCTGGCTGCTGGTGCAGGCTGTTAGCTGCTGGTGCTGGCAGATAGCAGCTGGCTGCTGGTTGCTGGTGCTGGCTGCAGGCAGCTGGCTGCTGGCTGCTGGTGCTGGCTGCTGTCAGTTGGCTGTTGGCTGCTGGTGCTGGCTGCTGGTGCTGGCTGCTGGTCCTTGCTGTTAGCTGCAGGTGCTAGCTGATAGCTGCTGGCTACTGGCTGCTGGTGCTGGCTGCTCGCTGCTGGTGCTGGCTGTTGGCTGCTGGTGCTGGCTGCTGGTGGTGGCTGCTATTGCTGGCTGCTGGTGCTGGATGTCGGCTGCTGGTGCTGGTTGATAGCTGCTGGCTGCTGGCTGCTGGTGATGGCTGCAGGTGCTGTCTGTTGGCTGCTGGTGCTGGCTGATAGCTGTTGGCTGCTGGCAGCTGGTGCTGGCTGAAGGCTGCTGGCTGCAGGTGCTGGCTGTGGGCTGCTGGTGCTGGCTCCTTGTGCTGGCTGTTAGTTGCTGGTGCTGGTGCTGGCTGATAACTGCTGGCTTCTGGCTGCTGGTGCTGGCTGCTGGCTGCTTGTTGCTGGTGATGGCTGTTGGCTGCTGATGTTGGCTGCTGGTGCTGGCTGCTGGCTGCTTGTGCTGGTTGTTGGCTGCTGGTGCTGGCTGATAGCTGCTGGTGCTGGCTGTTGGCTGCTGGTGCTGGCTATTGGCTGCTGGTACTAGTATCTGGTTGCTGGCTGCTGGCAGCTGATGCTGGATGCTGGTGCTATATGCTGGTGCTGGTGCTGGCTGCAGGTGCTAGCTGCTAGCTGCTAGTGCTGGCTGTTAGCTGCTGGCTGCTGGTGCTAGCTACTGTTGCTGGCTGCTGGCTGCTGGCTTCTGGTGCTGGTGTTGGCTGCTGGTGCTGGCTGCTGGCTGCTGGTGCTGGCTGCAGGCTGCTGGCTGCTGGTGCTGGCTGATGGCTGCTAGCTGCTGTCTGCTGGTGGTTGTGCTGGCTGCTGGTACTTGTTGCTGGCTGCTGGTGCTGGCTATTACCTGCTGTTTCTGGCTGCTGGCTGCTGGTGCTGGCTGCTGGTGCTGGCTGTTAACTGCTGATGCTGGCTGCGAGCTGCTGGTGCTGGCTGATAGCTGCTGGCTGCTGGCTGCTGGTGCTGGCTGCTTGCTGCTGTTGCTGGTGCTAGATGCTGGTGCTGGCTTCTGGTGCTTTCTGCAGGTGCTGGCTGTTGACTGCTGGTGTTGGCTGATAGCTGCTGGCTGCTGGCATCTGGTGGTGGCTGCTGGTGTTGATGGTGGTGCTGGCTGTTGGCTGCAGACGCTGGCTGATAGCTGCTGGCTGCTGGTGCTGGCTGCTTGTCCTTGCTGTTAGCTGCTGATGCTGGCTGATAGCTGCTGGCTGCAGGCTGCTGGTGCTGGTAGATGGTTGGTGGCTGCTGGCTGCTGGTGCTCGCTGCTGGCTGCTGGTGCCGGCTGCTGGTGCTGGCTGCTGGTGCTAGATGCTGGCTGCTGGTGCCAGCTGCTGGCTGCTAGCTGCTGGCTGCTGATGCTGCTGTTGCTGCCTGCAGGCTGCCGGTGCTGGCTGCTGATGCTGGCTGCTGGTTGTTGGTGCTGGTTGCTGGTTGCTTTTGCTGGCTGCTGGTTGCTGGCTTCTGGCTGCTGGTGCTGGCTGCTGGCTGCTGATGCTGACTACTGGTGCAGGCTGTTAGCTGCTGGTGCTGGCTGCTAGCTGCTGGCTGCTGATGCTGCTGTTGCTGCCTGCTGGCTGCCGGTGCTGGCTGCTGATGCTGGCTGCTGGTTGTTGGTGCTGGTTGCTGGTTGCTTTTGATGGCTGCTGGTTGCTGGCTCCTGGTGCTAACTGCTGGTACAGTCTGTTAGCTGCTGGTGCTGGCAGATAGCTGCTGTCTGCTGGCTGCTGTCTGCTGTCTGCTGGCTGCTGATGCTGGCCGCTGGTACAGGCTCTTAGCTGCTGGTGCTGGCAGATAGCTGCTGTCTGCTGATGCATGTGCTGGCAGCTGGTGCTGGCTGTTGCCTGCAGGTGCTGGCTGATAGCTGCTGGCCGCTGGCTGCTGGTTCTGGCTGCAGGTGCTGTCTGTTGGCTGCTGGTGCTGGCTGATAGCTGTTGTCTTCTGGCGGCTAGTGCTGGCTGAAGTTTGCTGGCTGCAGGTGCTGGCTGCTGGTGCAGGCTCCTTGTTCTGGCGGTTAGTTGCTGGTGCTGGCTGATAACTGCTGGCTGCTGGCTGCTGGTGCTGGCTGCTGGCTGCTGGTTGCTGGTGATGGCTGCTGGCTGCTAATGGTGGCTGCTGGTGCTGGCTGCTGGCTGCTTGTGCTGGCTGTTGGCTGCTGGTGCTCGCTGATAGCTGCTGGTGCTGGCTGTTGGCTGCTGGCTGCTGGCTGCTGGTGCTGGCTGCTTGTTGCTTTTGCTGGTGCTAGATGCTGGTGCTGGCTTCTGGTGCTTTCTGCAGGTGCTGGCTGTTGACTGCTGGTGTTGGCTGATAGCTGCTGGCTGCAGGCTGCTGATGCTGGCTGCTGGTGCTGGCTGCTTATGCTGGCTGCTGGCTGCTGGTGCTGGCTGATGGCTGCTAGCTGCTGTCTGCTGGTGCTTGTGCTGGCTGCTGGTACTTGTTGCTGGCTGCTGGTGCTGGCTATTACCTGCTGTTGCTGGCTGCTGGCTGCTGGTGCTGGCTGCTGGTGCTGGCTGTTAACTGCTGGTGCTGGCTGCGAGCTGCTGGTGCTGGCTGATAGCTGCTGGCTGCTGGCTGCTGGTGCTGGCTGCTTGCTGCTGTTGCTGGTGCTAGATGCTGGTGCTGGCTTCTGGTGCTTTCTGCAGGTGCTGGCTGTTGACTGCTGGTGTTGGCTGATAGCTGCTGGCTGCAGGCTGCTGATGCTGGCTGCTGGTGCTGGCTGCTTATGCTGGCTGGTGGCTGCTGGTGCTGGCTGAGAGCTGCTGGCTGCTGGCTGCTGGTGTTGGCTGCTGGCTGCTGGTGCTAGTTGCTTGCTGCTGGTGCTGGCTGCTGGTGCTGGATGTTACCTGCTGGTTCTGGCCGATAGCTGCTGGCTGCTGGCAGATGGTGCCCGCTGCTGGCTGCTGGCTGTTGGCTGCTGGTGCTGGCTGATAGCTGCTCTCTGTTGGCTGCTGGTGTTGGCTGCTTGTGCTGGCTGTTTGCTGCTGGTGCTGGTGATAGCTGCTGCCTGCTGGCATCTGGTGGTGGCTGCTGGTGTTGGCTGCTGGTGCTGGCTGTTGGCTGCAGACGCTGGCTGATAGCTGCTGGCTGCTGGTGCTGGCTGCTGGTCCTTGCTGTTAGCTGCTGATGCTGGCTGATAGCTGCTGGCTGCAGGCTGCTGGTGCTAGTAGATGGTTGGTGGCTGCTGGCTGCTGGTGCTCGCTGCTGGCTGCTGGTGCCGGCTGCTGGTGCTGGCTGCTGGTGCTAGATGCTGGCTGCTGGTGCCAGCTGCTGGCTGCTAGCTGCTGGCTACTGATGCTGCTGTTGCTGCCTGCTGGCTGCCGGTGCTGGCTGCTGATGCTGGCTGCTGGTTGTTGGTGCTGGTTGCTGGTTGCTTTTGCTGGCTGCTGGTTGCTGGCTTCTGGCTGCTGGTGCTGGCTGCTGGCTGCTGATGCTGACTACTGGTGCAGGCTGTTAGCTGCTGGTGCTGGCTGCTAGCTGCTGGCTGCTGATGCTGCTGTTGCTGCCTGCTGGCTGCCGGTGCTGGCTGCTGATGCTGGCTGCTGGTTGTTGGTGCTGGTTGCTGGTTGCTTTTGATGGCTGCTGGTTGCTGGCTGCTGGTGCTAACTGCTGGTACAGTCTGTTAGCTGCTGGTGCTGGCAGATAGCTGCTGTCTGCTGGCTGCTGTCTGCTGGCTGCTGTCTGCTGGCTGCTGATGCTGGCCGCTGGTACAGGCTCTTAGCTGCTGGTGCTGGCAGATAGCTGCTGTCTGCTGATGCATGTGCTGGCTGATAGCTGCTGGCCGCTGGCTGCTGGTTCTGGCTGCAGGTGCTGTCTGTTGGCTGCTGGTGCTGGCTGTTAGTTGCTGGTGCTGGCTGATAACTGCTGGCTTCTGGCTGCTGGTGCTGGCTGCTGGCTGCTTGTTGCTGGTGATGGCTGTTGGCTGCTGATGTTGGCTGCTGGTGCTGGCTGCTGGCTGCTTGTGCTGGTTGTTGGCTGCTGGTGCTGGCTGATAGCTGCTGGTGCTGGCTGTTGGCTGCTGGTGCTGGCTATTGGCTGCTGGTACTAGTATCTGGTTGCTGGCTGCTGGCAGCTGATGCTGGATGCTGGTGCTATATGCTGGTGCTGGTGCTGGCTGCAGGTGCTAGCTGCTAGCTGCTAGTGCTGGCTGTTAGCTGCTGGCTGCTGGTGCTAGCTACTGTTGCTGGCTGCTGGCTGCTGGCTTCTGGTGCTGGTGTTGGCTGCTGGTGCTGGCTGCTGGCTGCTGGTGCTGGCTGCAGGCTGCTGGCTGCTGGTGCTGGCTGATGGCTGCTAGCTGCTGTCTGCTGGTGCTTGTGCTGGCTGCTGGTACTTGTTGCTGGCTGCTGGTGCTGGCTATTACCTGCTGTTTCTGGCTGCTGGCTGCTGGTGCTGGCTGCTGGTGCTGGCTGTTAACTGCTGATGCTGGCTGCGAGCTGCTGGTGCTGGCTGATAGCTGCTGGCTGCTGGCTGCTGGTGCTGGCTGCTTGCTGCTGTTGCTGGTGCTAGATGCTGGTGCTGGCTTCTGGTGCTTTCTGCAGGTGCTGGCTGTTGACTGCTGGTGTTGGCTGATAGCTGCTGGCTGCTGGCATCTGGTGGTGGCTGCTGGTGTTGATGGTGGTGCTGGCTGTTGGCTGCAGACGCTGGCTGATAGCTGCTGGCTGCTGGTGCTGGCTGCTTGTCCTTGCTGTTAGCTGCTGATGCTGGCTGATAGCTGCTGGCTGCAGGCTGCTGGTGCTGGTAGATGGTTGGTGGCTGCTGGCTGCTGGTGCTCGCTGCTGGCTGCTGGTGCCGGCTGCTGGTGCTGGCTGCTGGTGCTAGATGCTGGCTGCTGGTGCCAGCTGCTGGCTGCTAGCTGCTGGCTGCTGATGCTGCTGTTGCTGCCTGCAGGCTGCCGATGCTGGCTGCTGATGCTGGCTGCTGGTTGTTGGTGCTGGTTGCTGGTTGCTTTTGCTGGCTGCTGGTTGCTGGCTTCTGGCTGCTGGTGCTGGCTGCTGGCTGCTGATGCTGACTACTGGTGCAGGCTGTTAGCTGCTGGTGCTGGCTGCTAGCTGCTGGCTGCTGATGCTGCTGTTGCTGCCTGCTGGCTGCCGGTGCTGGCTGCTGATGCTGGCTGCTGGTTGTTGGTGCTGGTTGCTGGTTGCTTTTGATGGCTGCTGGTTGCTGGCTGCTGGTGCTAACTGCTGGTACAGTCTGTTAGCTGCTGGTGCTGGCAGATAGCTGCTGTCTGCTGGCTGCTGTCTGCTGTCTGCTGGCTGCTGATGCTGGCCGCTGGTACAGGCTCTTAGCTGCTGGTGCTGGCAGATAGCTGCTGTCTGCTGATGCATGTGCTGGCAGCTGGTGCTGGCTGTTGCCTGCAGGTGCTGGCTGATAGCTGCTGGCTGCTGGCTGCTGGTTCTGGCTGCAGGTGCTGTCTGTTGGCTGCTGGTGCTGGCTGATAGCTGTTGTCTTCTGGCGGCTAGTGCTGGCTGAAGTTTGCTGGCTGCAGGTGCTGGCTGCTGGTGCAGGCTCCTTGTGCTGGCGGTTAGTTGCTGGTGCTGGCTGATAACTGCTGGCTGCTGGCTGCTGGTGCTGGCTGCTGGCTGCTGGTTGCTGGTGATGGCTGCTGGCTGCTAATGGTGGCTGCTGGTGCTGGCTGCTGGCTGCTTGTGCTGGCTGTTGGCTGCTGGTGCTCGCTGATAGCTGCTGGTGCTGGCTGTTGGCTGCTGGCTGCTGGCTGCTGGTGCTGGCTGCTTGTTGCTTTTGCTGGTGCTAGATGCTGGTGCTGGCTTCTGGTGCTTTCTGCAGGTGCTGGCTGTTGACTGCTGGTGTTGGCTGATAGCTGCTGGCTGCAGGCTGCTGATGCTGGCTGCTGGTGCTGGCTGCTTATGCTGGCTGCTGGCTGCTGGTGCTGGCTGATGGCTGCTAGCTGCTGTCTGCTGGTGCTTGTGCTGGCTGCTGGTACTTGTTGCTGGCTGCTGGTGCTGGCTATTACCTGCTGTTGCTGGCTGCTGGCTGCTGGTGCTGGCTGCTGGTGCTGGCTGTTAACTGCTGGTGCTGGCTGCGAGCTGCTGGTGCTGGCTGATAGCTGCTGGCTGCTGGCTGCTGGTGCTGGCTGCTTGCTGCTGTTGCTGGTGCTAGATGCTGGTGCTGGCTTCTGGTGCTTTCTGCAGGTGCTGGCTGTTGACTGCTGGTGTTGGCTGATAGCTGCTGGCTGCAGGCTGCTGATGCTGGCTGCTGGTGCTGGCTGCTTATGCTGGCTGGTGGCTGCTGGTGCTGGCTGAGAGCTGCTGGCTGCTGGCTGCTGGTGTTGGCTGCTGGCTGCTGGTGCTAGTTGCTTGCTGCTGGTGCTGGCTGCTGGTGCTGGATGTTACCTGCTGGTTCTGGCCGATAGCTGCTGGCTGCTGGCAGATGGTGCCCGCTGCTGGCTGCTGGCTGTTGGCTGCTGGTGCTGGCTGATAGCTGCTCTCTGTTGGCTGCTGGTGTTGGCTGCTTGTGCTGGCTGTTTGCTGCTGGTGCTGGTGATAGCTGCTGCCTGCTGGCATCTGGTGGTGGCTGCTGGTGTTGGCTGCTGGTGCTGGCTGTTGGCTGCAGACGCTGGCTGATAGCTGCTGGCTGCTGGTGCTGGCTGCTGGTCCTTGCTGTTAGCTGCTGATGCTGGCTGATAGCTGCTGGCTGCAGGCTGCTGGTGCTAGTAGATGGTTGGTGGCTGCTGGCTGCTGGTGCTCGCTGCTGGCTGCTGGTGCCGGCTGCTGGTGCTGGCTGCTGCTGCTAGATGCTGGCTGCTGGTGCCAGCTGCTGGCTGCTAGCTGCTGGCTACTGATGCTGCTGTTGCTGCCTGCTGGCTGCCGGTGCTGGCTGCTGATGCTGGCTGCTGGTGGTTGGTGCTGGTTGCTGGTTGCTTTTGCTGGCTGCTGGTTGCTGGCTTCTGGCTGCTGGTGCTGGCTGCTGGCTGCTGATGCTGACTACTGGTGCAGGCTGTTAGCTGCTGGTGCTGGCTGCTAGCTGCTGGCTGCTGATGCTGCTGTTGCTGCCTGCTGGCTGCCGGTGCTGGCTGCTGATGCTGGCTGCTGGTTGTTGGTGCTGGTTGCTGGTTGCTTTTGATGGCTGCTGGTTGCTGGCCGCTGGTGCTAACTGCTGGTACAGTCTGTTAGCTGCTGGTGCTGGCAGATAGCTGCTGTCTGCTGGCTGCTGTCTGCTGGCTGCTGTCTGCTGGCTGCTGATGCTGGCCGCTGGTACAGGCTCTTAGCTGCTGGTGCTGGCAGATAGCTGCTGTCTGCTGATGCATGTGCTGGCAGCTGGTGCTGGCTGTTGGCTGCAGGTGCTGGCTGATAGCTGCTGGCCGCTGGCTGCTGGTTCTGGCTGCAGGTGCTGTCTGTTGGCTGCTGGTGCTGGCTGATAGCTGTTGTCTTCTGGCGGCTAGTGCTGGCTGAAGTTTGCTGGCTGCAGGTGCTGGCTGCTGGTGCAGGCTCCTTGTGCTGGCTGTTAGTTGCTGGTGCTGGCTGATAACTGCTGGCTGATAGCTGCTGGTGCTGGCTGTTGGCTGCTGGTGCTGGCTGTTGGCTGCTGGTACTGGTATCTGGGGCTACAGCTGGTTCCTGGCTGCTGGCTGCTGATGCTGGATGCTGGTGTTAAATGCTAATGCTGGTGCTGGCTGCTAGCTGCTAGTGCTGGCTGTTAGCTGCTGGCTGCTGGTGCTGGCTGCTGATGCTGGCTGATGGCTGCTGTGGCTGGAGCTGGATGCTGGTGCTGGCTGCTGGTGCTGGCTGTTAGCTGCTGGTGCTGGCTGTTAGCTGCTGGTGCTGGTTGATAGTTGCTGGCTGCTGGTTGGTGGTGCTGGCTGCTGGCTGCTGGCTGCTGGTGCAGGGTGCTGGCTGCTGGTTGCTGGTGCTGGCTGCTGGCTGCTGTTGCTGGCTGCTGGTGCTTGCTGTTGGCTGCTGGTGCTAACTGATACCTGCAGGCTGCTAACTGCTGTTGCTGGCTAATAGCTACTGGCTGCTGGCTTCTGGTACTGGCTCCTGGTGCTGGCTGCTAGTGCTGGCTGCTGGTGCTGGCTGTTTCCTGTTGGTGCTGGTGATAGCTGCTGGCTGCTGGCTGCTGGTGCTGGCTGCTGGCTGCTGGCAACTGACTGCTGGCTGCTGGTGCTGGCTGCTGCCAGTTGGATCCTGGCTGCTGGTGCTGGAAGCTGGTGCTGGCTGCTGGCTGCTGGTGCTGGCTGCTGGCTGCTGGTGCTGGCTGCTGGTGCTGTCTGCTAATGCTGGCTGCTGGTGCTGGTTGTTGGCTGCTGGTGCTGGCTGATATCTGATGGTGCTGGCTGTTGGCTGCTAGTGCTGGCTGTTGGTTGCTTGTTCTGGCTGGTAGCTGCTGGCTGCTGGTGCTGGCTGCTGGTGCTGGCTGTAGGCTGCTGGAGTTGACTGCTGGTGTTGGCTGCTGGTCCTTGCTGTTAGCTGCAGGTGCTCGCTGATAGCTGCTGGCTGATGCCTGCTGGTGCTGGCTGCTGGCTGCTGGCTGTTGGTGCTGGCTGCTTCTTGCTGGTGCTGGCTGCTGGTGCTGGTTGCTTGTGCTGGCTGCTGGTGCTGGCTGTTGGCTGCTGGTTCCTGCTGGCAGCTTCTGGCTGCTGGCTGCCGGTGCTAGTTGCTGGTGTTCGCTGCCTGTTCTGGTTGCTGGCTGCTGGCTACTGGCTGCTGCCTAATGGTTGCTGGAGCTGGCTGCTGGCTGCTGGTGCTGGGCGTTGGCTGCTGGTGCTCGCTGATAGCTGCTGGCTGCTGGCTGCTGGTGGTGGTTGCTTGTGCTGGCTGCTGGTTTTAGTTGTTGGCTGCTGGTGCTGGCTGATAGCTGCTGGCGGTTGCCTGCTGGTGCTGGCTGCAGGTGCTATCTGTTGGCTGCTGGTGCCAGCTCATAGCTGTTGGCTCCTGGCAGCCGGTGCTGGCTAAAGGCTGCTGGCTGCAGGTGCTGGCTGCTAGCTGCTGGTGGTGGCTCCTTGTGCTGGCTGTTAGTTGCTGGTGCTGGCTGATAACTGCTGGTGCTGGCTGATAGCTGCTGGTGCTGGCTGTTGGCTGCTGGTGCTGGCTGTTGGCTGCTGGTACTGGTGTTGGCTGCTGGTGCTGGCTGCTGGTGCTAGCTGTTAGCTGCTGGCTACTGGCTGCTGGTGCTGGCTGCTGGTGCTGGCTGATGGCTGCTGGTGCTGGCTGATAGCTGCTGGCTGCTGGTGCTAGCTGCTGGTGCTGGCTGCTTGTGCAGACTGATGGCTGCTGGTGCTTGCTGATAGTTGCTGGCTGCTTGTGGCGGCTGCTGGTGCTGGCTGCTGGGGCTAGCTGCTGGCTGCTGGTGCAAGCTGCTGCTGCTGGCACCAGCAACTGACAGCCAGCACAAGGAGCCAGCACCAGCAGTCAGCAGCCAGCACCTGCAGCCAGCAGCTTTCAGCCAGCACAAACCGCCAGCAGACAACAGCTATCAGCCAGCACCAGCAGTTAGCAGCCATCAGCCAGCACCAGCAGCCAGCAGCCAGCATCTTTCAGCAAGCACCAGCAGCCACCAGCATGCACAAGCAGCCAGCACGAGCAGCCAGCACCAGCAGCCACCAGCCAGCAGCTATCAGACAGAACCAGCAGGTAACACCCAGAACCAGCAGGCAGCACCAGCAGCCAGCATCCAGCACCAGCAGCCAGCAGCCATCAGTCAGCACCAGCAGCCAGCAGCCAGCAACAGCAGCTAACAGCCAGCACCAGAAGCCAGCAGCTAGCAGCCAGCACCAGCAGCCAGCACCAGCAGCCAGCATCCAGCACCAGCAGCCAGCAGCCAGCAGACAGCACCAGCAGCCAGCAGCCAGCAGCTATCAGCCAGCACCAGCAGCGAACACCCAGCACCAGCAGCCAGCACCAGCGGCCAGCAACAGCACCCAGCAGCCAGCAACCAGCACCAGAGCCAGCAGCTATCAGCAAGCACCAGCAGCTAATAACCAGCACTAGCAGCCAGCACCAGCAGCGAGCACCAGCAGCCAGCAGCCATCAGCCAGCACCACCAGTCAGCAGCCAACTCAAGAAGCCAGCAGAGAGCAGCTATCAACCAGCCCCAGCAGCCAACAGCCAGCAAGAGCAGCCAGCACCAGCACAGCAGCCAGCACCAGCAGCCAGCGGCCACCACCAGAAGCCAGCAGCCAGCACAAGCAGCCAGCAGCCAGCAACAGCAGAAAGCAGCCAGCACCAGTAGTCAGCAGCCAGAAGCCAGCACCAGCAGCCAGATCCAGCAGCCAGCGGCCAGCAGCCAGCAACCAGCAGCCAGCATCAGCAGCCAGTCCCAGCAGCAAGCAGCCAGCACCAGCAGCTAGCAGCGATCAGCCAGCACCAGCAGCCAACAGCGAGCACGAGCAGCCAGCATTAGCAGCCAGCACCAGCAGCCAGCAGCCAGCTGCCAGCACCAGCAGTCAGCCACAGCAGCCAGCAGCCAGCACCAGCAGCCAGCAGCCAGCAGCTATCAGCCAGCACCTGCAGCTAACAACCAGCACCAGCAGCCAGCACCAGCAGCGAGCTGCCAGCACCAGCAGCGAGCACCAGAAACCAGCACCAGCAGCCAGCAGCCAGCACTAGCAGCCAGCACCAGCAGCCAGCAGCCATCACCCAGCACCAGCAGCCAGTAGCCAGCAGCGAGAAGCCAGCACCAGCAGCCAACAGCCAGCAGCCAGCACCAGCAGCCAGCAGCCAACAGCCAGCAGCCAGCCCCCAGCAACTATCAGCCAGCACCAGCAGCTAGCAGCCAGCACCAGCAGCTGACAGCCAGCACCAGCAGCCAGCACCAGCAGCCAGCAGCCAGCAACAGCAGCTAACAGCCAGCACCAGCTGCCAGCAACAAGTACCAGCAGCCAGCACCAGCACCAGCAGCCAGCAACAGCAGCCAGCAGCCAGCACAAGCAGCCAGCAACCAGCTGTAGCACCAGATACCAGTACCAGCAGCCAACTGCCAGAATCAGCAGCCAACAGCCAGCACCAGCAGCTAACAGCCAGCACCAGCAGCCAGCACCAGCAACCAGCAGCCAGCAACAGCAGCTAACAGCCAGCACCAGCAGCCAGCATCCAGCACCAGCAGCCAGCAGCCAGCAGACAGCACCAGCAGCCAGCAGCCAGCAACAGCAGCCAGCACCAGCGGCCAGCAGCCAGCAGCCAGCAGCCAGCACCAGCAGCCAGCAGCCAGCAGCTATCAGCCAGCACCAGCAGCGTACACCCAGCACCAGCAGCCAGCACCAGCGGCCAGCAACAGCGCCCAGCACCAGCAACCAGCAGCCAGCAACCAGCACCAGAGCCAGCAGCTATCAGCAAGCAACAGCAGCTAATAACCAGCACCAGCAGCCAGCACCAGCAGCGAGCACCAGCAGCCAGCAGCAATCAGCCAGCTCCACCAGTCAGCAGCCTGCAGCTAGCAGCTAGCACCAGCAGCCAACAGCAAGCACCAGCAGCCAGCACCAGGAGCCAGCAGAGAGCAGCTATCAGACAGCCCCAGCAGCCAACAGCCAGCAAGAGCAGCCAGCACCAGCAGCTAGCAGCCAGCAGCTATCAGCCAGCACCAGCAGCTAACAGCCAGCACCAGCAGCCAGCAGCCAGCACCAGCAACCAGCAGCCAGCAACAGCAGCTAACAGCCAGCACCAGCAGCCAGCAGCTATCAGCCAGCACCAGCAGCTAGCACCAGCAGCAAGCAGCGAGCAGCCATCAGCCAACACCAGAAGCCAGCAGCCAGTAGCCAGCAACAGCAGCTAGCACCAGCAGCCAGCAGCTAACAGCTAGCACTAGCAGCTAGCATCCAGCACCTGCAGCCAGAACCAGCACCAGCATTTAGCACCAGTATCCAGCATCAGCAGCCAGCAGCCAGCAACCAGCAGTAGCACCAGATACAAGTACCAGCAGCCAACAGCCAGCACCAGCAGCCAACTGCCAGCACCAGCAATCAGCCAGCACCAGCAGCTAACAGCCAGCACAAGCAGCCAGCAGCCCGCACCTGCAGCCAGCATCAGCAGACAGCAGCCATCACCAGCAACCAAAAGCCAGCACCAGCAGCCAGCAGCCAGCAGTTATCAGCCTGCACCAGCAACTAACAGCCATCACAAGGAGCCAGCACCAGCAGCTAGCAGCCAGCACCTGCAGCCAGCAGCCTTCAGCCAGCAACAGCTGCCAGCAGCTAACAGCTATCAGCCAGCACCAGCAGACAACAGACAGCACCTGCAGCCTGCACCAGCAGTCAGCAGCCAGCAGCTATCAGCCAGCAGCAGCAGACAACTGCCAAAACCAGCAGCTAGCACAAGCAGCCAGCACCAGCAGCCAGCAGCCAGCAGCTATCAGCTAACACCAGCAGCCAACGGCCAGCACCAGAAGCCACCAGCCAGCTCCAGCAACCAGTAGCCAGCAGCCAGCACCAGCAGCCAACAGACAGCACCTGCAGCCAGCACCAGCAGCCAGCAGATGCAGCTATCAGCCAGCAGCAGCAGCCAACAGCAAAAACCAGCAGCCAGCACAAGCAGCCAGCACCAGCAGCCAGCAGCCAGCAGCTATCACCAGCACCAGCAGCAAACAGCCAGCGCCAGCAGACAACACCGGCAGCCAGGAGACAGCAGCTCTCAGCCTGCACCAGCAGCCAACAGTAAGCAGCCAGCAGCCAGAACCAGCAGCCACCAGCTATCCGCTTCCACCAGCAGCTAACAGACAGCACCAGCAGCCAGCAGCGAGCACTAGCAGCCAACAGCCAGCACAAGCAGCCAGCACCAGCAGCCAGCACCAGCAGCCAGCAGCTATCAGCCAGCACCAGCAGTCAACAGACAATACCAGCAGCCAGCGAAAGCAGCCAGCAGCTATCATACAGCACCAGCAGCCAACAGCGAGCACCAGCAGCCAGCACCAGCATCCAGCACCCAGCACCAGCAACCAGCAGCCAGCAACCAGCACCAGAGCCAGCAACTGTCAGCCAGTACCAGCAGCCAGCAGCCAGCACCAGCAGCCAACAGCCAGCACCAGCAGTCAGCAAAAGCAGCCAGCAGCTATCCTACAGCACCAGCAACCAACAGCGTGCACCAGCAGCCAGCACCAGCAGCCAGCACCCAGCACCAGCAACCAGCAGCCAGCAACCAGCACCAGAGCCAGCAGCTATCAGCAAGCACCGGCAGCTAACAGCCAGCACCAGCAGCCGGCACCAGCAGCGAGCACCAGCAGCCAGCAGGCATCAGCCAGCACCACCAGCCAGCAGCCAGCAGCTATCTGCCAGTACCAACAGACAACAGACTGCACCAGCAGCCAGCAGAAGCAACCAGCAACCTGCACCAACAACAGCAGCCAGCATCAGGAGCCAGCACCGGCAGCCAGTTGGCAGCACCAGCAGCCAGCACCAGCAGCTAGCAGCTATCAGCCAGAACCAGCAGTCAGCAGCCAGCACCAGCAGCCAGCAGCTAGCCCCAGCAGCCAGCACCAGCAGCCGGCACCATCAGCCAGCAGCGAGCACCAGCAGCCAGCAGCCATCTACCAGCACCAGCAGCCAGCTTCCAGCAGCTATCAGCCAGTACCAACAGACAGCTCCAGCAACCATCTCCAGCAGCCAGCACCAGCAGCTAACAGCAAGGACCAGCAGCCAGCACCAGCAGACAGCAGCTTTCAGCCAGCGTCGTAAGCCAACAGCCAGCACCAGCAGCCAGCACCAGCAGCCACCACCAGAAGCCAGCAGCCAGCAGCTATCACCAGCACCAGCAGCAAACAGCCAGCGCCAGCAGAGAACACCAGCAGCCAGGAGACAGCAGCTCTCAGCCTGCACCAGCAGCCAACAGCAAGCAGCCAGCAGCCAGAACCAGCAGCCAGCAGCTATCCGCCTGCACCAGCAGCTAACAGACAGCACCAGCAGCCAGCAGCGAGCACAAGCAGCCAACAGCCAGCACAAGCAGCCAGCACCAGCAGCCAGCACCAGCAGCCAGCAGCTATCAGCCAGCACCAGCAGTCAAAAGACAATACCAGCAGCCAGCGAAAGCAGCCAGCAGCCAGCAGCTATCATACAGCACCAGCAGCCAACAGCGAGCACCAGCACCCAGCAACAGCAACCAGCAGCCAGCAACCAGCACTAGAGCCAGCAGCTATCAGCCAGTACCAGCAGCTAACAGCCAGCACCAACAGCCAGCACCAGCAGCGAGCTACAGCAGCCAGCAGCCATCAGCCAGCACCACCAGCCAGCAGTTAGCAGCTACCAGCTAGCACCAGCAGCCAAAAGCAAGCACCAGCAGCCAGCACCAGCAGCCAGCAGCCAGCAGCGAGCACCAGCAGCCAGCAGCCAGCATCAGCACCTACCAGCCAGCAGCCAGCAGCCAGCAGCCAGCAGCTAACAGCCAGCACCAGCAGCGAGCACCAGCAGCCAGCAGCCAGCAGCCAGCATTAGCAGCCAGCAGCCAGCAGACAGCACCAGCAGCCAGCAGCCAGCAGCCAGCAGACAGCACCAGCAGCCAGCAGCCAGCAACAGCAGCCAGCACCAGCGGCCAGCAGCCAGCAGCCAGCAGCCAGCACCCGCAGCCAGCAGCCAGCAGCTATCAGCCAGCACCAGCAGCTAACAACCAGCACCAGCAGCCAGCACCAGCAGCCAGCGGCCACCACCAGAAGCCAGCAGCCAGCACAAGCAGCCAGTAGCCAGCACCAGCAGAAAGCAGCCAGCACCAGTAGTCAGCAGCCAGAAGCCAGCACCAGCAGCCAGATCCAGCAGCCAGCGGCCAGCAGCCAGCAACCAGCAGCCAGCATCAGCAGCCAGTACCAGCAGCAAGCAGCCAGCACCAGCAGCCAGCAGCCACCACCAGCAGCAGCCCCAGCAGCAAGCAGCCAGCACCAGCAGCCAGCAGCGATCAGCCAGCACCAGCAGCCAACAGCGAGCACGAGCAGCCAGCATTAGCAGCCAGCACCAGCAGCCAGCAGCCAGCTGCCAGCACCAGCAGTCAGCAACAGCAGCCAGCAGCCAGCACCAGCAGCCAGCACCAGCAGCCAGCAGCTATCAGCCAGCACCTGCAGCTAAAAACTAGCACCAGCAGCCAGCACCAGCAGCGAGCTGCCAGCACCAGCAGCCAGCACCAGAAACCAGCACCAGCAGCCAGCAGCCATCAGCCATCACCCAGCACCAGCAGCCAGTAGCCAGCAGCGAGAAGCCAGCACCAGCAGCCAACAACCAGCAGCCAGCACCAGCAGCCAGCAGCCAACAGCCAGCGCCATCAGCCAGCACCAGCAGCCAGCAGCCAGCAGCCAGCACCAGCAGCCAGCAGCCAGCCCCCAGCAACTATCAGCCAGCACCAGCAGCTAGCAGCCAGCACCAGCAGCTATCAGCTATCAGCCAGCACCAGCAGCCAGCACCAGCAGCCAGCAGCCAGCAACAGCAGCTAACAGCCAGCACCAGCTGCCAGCAACAAGTACCAGCAGCCAGCACCAGCACCAGCAGCCAGCACCAGCAGACAGCAGCTTTCAGCCAGCGTCGTAAGCCAACAGCCAGCACCAGCAGCCAGCACCAGCAGCCACCACCAGAAGCCAGCAGCCAGCAGCTATCACCAGCACCAGCAGCAAACAGCCAGCGCCAGCAGACAACAACAGCAGCCAGGAGACAGCAGCTCTCAGCCTGCACCAGCAGCCAACAGCAAGCAGCCAGCAGCCAGAACCAGCAGCCAGCAGCTATCCGCCTGCACCAGCAGCTAACAGACAGCACCAGCAGCCAGCAGCGAGCACTAGCAGCCAACAGCCAGCACAAGCAGCCAGCACCAGCAGCCATCACCAGCAGCCAGCAGCTATCAGCCAGCACCAGCAGTCAAAAGACAATACCAGCAGCCAGCGAAAGCAGCCAGCAGCCAGGAGCTATCATACAGCACCAGCAGCCAACAGCGAGCACCAGCAGCCAGCACCAGCATCCAGCACCCAGCAACAGCAACCAGCAGCCAGCAACCAGCACTAGAGCCAGCAGCTATCAGCCAGTACCAGCTGCTAACAGCCAGCACCAACAGCCTGCACCAGCAGCGAGCAACAGCAGCCAGCAGCCATCAGCCAGCACCACCAGCCAGCAGTTAGCAGCTACCAGCTAGCACCAGCAGCCAAAAGCAAGCACCAGCAGCCAGCACCAGCAGCCAGCAGCCAGCAGCGAGCACCAGCAGCCAGCAGCCAGCATCAGCACCTACCAGCCAGCAGCCAGCAGCCAGCAGCCAGCAGCTAGCAGCCAGCACCAGCAGCGAGCACCAGCAGCCAGCAGCCAGCAGCTAGCACTAGCAGCCAGCAGCCAGCACCAGCAGCCAGCACCAGAAGCCAGCATCCAGCACCAGCAGCCAGCAGCCAGCAGCCAGCAGACAGCACCAGCAGCCAGCAGCCAGCAACAGCAGCCAGCACCAGCGGCCAGCAGCCAGCAGCCAGCAGCCAGCACCCGCAGCCAGCAGCCAGCAGCTATCAGCCAGCACCAGCAGCTAACAACCAGCACCAGCAGCCAGCACCAGCAGCCAGCGGCCACCACCAGAAGCCAGCAGCCAGCACAAGCAGCCAGCAGCCAGCACCAGCAGAAAGCAGCCAGCACCAGTAGTCAGCAGCCAGAAGCCAGCACCAGCAGCCAGATCCAGCAGCCAGCGGCCAGCAGCCAGCAACCAGCAGCCAGCATCAGCAGCCAGTACCAGCAGCAAGCAGCCAGCACCAGCAGCCAGCAGCCAGCAGCCACCACCAGCAGCAGCCCCAGCAGCAAGCAGCCAGCACCAGCAGCCAGCAGCGATCAGCCAGCACCAGCAGCCAACAGCGAGCACGAGCAGCCAGCATTAGCAGCCAGCACCAGCAGCCAGCAGCCAGCTGCCAGCACCAGCAGTCAGCAACAGCAGCCAGCAGCCAGCACCAGCAGAGAGCACCAGCAGCCAGCAGCTATCAGCCAGCACCTGCAGCTAAAAACTAGCACCAGCAGCCAGCACCAGCAGCGAGCTGCCAGCACCAGCAGCCAGCACCAGAAACCAGCACCAGCAGCCAGCAGCCATCAGCCATCACCCAGCACCAGCAGCCAGTAGCCAGCAGCGAGAAGCCAGCACCAGCAGCCAACAGCCAGCAGCCAGCACCAGCAGCCAGCAGCCAACAGCCAGCACCATCAGCCAGCACCAGCAGCCAGCAGCCAGCAGCCAGCACCAGCAGCCAGCAGCCAGCCCCCAGCAACTATCAGCCAGCACCAGCAGCTAGCAGCCAGCACCAGCAGCTATCAGCTATCAGCCAGCACCAGCAGCCAGCACCAGCAGCCAGCAGCCAGCAACAGCAGCTAACAGCCAGCACCAGCTGCCAGCAACAAGTACCAGCAGCCAGCACCAGCACCAGCAGCCAGCAACAGCAGCCAGCAGCCAGCACTAGCAGCCAGCAACCAGCTGTAGCACCAGATACCAGTACCAGCAGCCAATTGCCAGCACCAGCAGCCAACAGCAGCACCAGCAGCTAACAGCCAGCACCAGCAGCCAGCAGCCAGCACCAGCAACCAGCAGCCAGCAACAGCAGCTAACAGCCAGCACCAGCAGCCAGCAGCTAGCAGCCAGCACCAGCAGCCAGCACCAGCAGCCAGCAGCGAGCAGCCATCAGCCAACACCAGCAGCCACCAGCCAGCAACCAGCACTAGAGCCAGCAGCTATCAGCCAGTACCAGCAGCTAACAGCCAGCACCAGCAGCCAGCACCAGCAGCGAGCAACAGCAGCCAGCAGCCATCAGCCAGCACCACCAGCCAGCAGTTAGCAGCTACCAGCTAGCACCAGCAGCCAAAAGCAAGCACCAGCAGCCAGCACCAGCAGCCAGCAGCCAGCATCAGCAGCTACCAGCCAGCAGCCAGCAGCCAGCAGCCAGCAGCCAGCAGCTAGCAGCCAGCACCAGCAGCGAGCACCAGCAGCCAGAACCCAGCAGCCAGCACTAGCAGCCAGCAGCCAGCAGACAGCACCAGCAGCCAGCAGCCAGCACCAGCAGCCAGCACCAGCAGCCAGCATCCAGCACCAGCAGCCAGCAGCCAGCAGACAGCAGCCAGCAGCCAGCACCAGCAGCCAGCAGCCAGCACCAGCAGCGAACACCCAGCACCAGCAGCCAGCACCAGCGGCCAGCAACAGCACCCAGCACCAGCAACCAGCAGCCAGCAACCAGCACCAGAGCCAGCAGCTATCAGCAAGCACCAGCAGCTAATAACCAGCACCAGCAGCCAGCACCAGCAGCGAGCACCAGCAGCGAGCACCAGCAGCCAGCAGCCATCAGCCAGCACCACCAGTCAGCAGCCAGCAGCAACCAGCTAGCACCAGCAGCCAACAGCAAGCACCAGCAGCCAGCACCAGGAGCCAGCAGAGAGCAGCTATCAGCCAGCCCCAGCAGCCAACAGCCAGCAAGAGCAGCCAGCACCAGCAGCCAGCAGCCAGCAGCTATCAGCCAGCACCAGCAGCTAACAGCCAGCACCAGCAGACAGCACCAGCAGCCAGCGGCCACCACCAGAAGCCAGCAGCCAGCACAAGCAGCCAGCAGCCAGCACCAGCAGAAAGCAGCCAGCACCAGAAGTCAGCAGCCAGAAGCCAGCACCAGCAGCCAGATCCAGCAGCCAGCGGCCAGCAGCCAGCAACCAGCAGCCAGCATCAGCAGCCAGTACCAGCAGCAAGCAGCCAGCACCAGCAGCCAGCAGCCAGCAGCCAGCAGCCACCACCAGCAGCCAGTCCCAGCAGCAAGCAGCTAGCACCAGCAGCCAGCAGCGATCAGCCAGCACCAGCAGCCAACAGCCAGCACGAGCAGCCAGCATTAGCAGCCAGCACCAGCAGCCAGCAGCCAGCTGCCAGCACCAGCAGTCAGCAACAGCAGCCAGCAGCCAGCACCAGCAGCTAGCACCAGCAGCCAGCTGCTATCGGCCAGCACCTGCAGCTAACAACCAGCACCAGCAGCCAGCACCAGCAGCAAGCTGCCAGCACCAGCAGCCAGCACCAGAAAACAGCACCAGCAGCCAGCAGCCAGCACTAGCAGCCAGCACCAGCAGCCAGTAGCCATCACCCAGCACCAGCAGCCAGTAGCCAGCAGCGAGAAACCAGCACCAGCAGCCAACAGCCAGCAGCCAGCACCAGCAGCCAGCAGCCAACAGCCAGCACCATCAGCCAGCACCAGCAGCCAGCAGCCAGCAGCCAGCACCAGCAGCCAGCAGCCAGCCCCCAGCAACTATCAGCCAGCACCAGCAGCTAGCAGCCAGCACCAGCAGCTAGCAGCCAGCACCAGCAGCCAGCACCAGCATCCAGCAGCCAGCAACAGCAGCCATCACCCAGCACCAGCAGCCAGTAGCCAGCAGCGAGAAACCAGCACCAGCAGCCAACAGCCAGCAGCCAGCACCAGCAGCCAGCAGCCAACAGCCAGCACCATCAGCCAGCACCAGCAGCCAGCAGCCAGCAGCCAGCAGCCAGCACCAGCAGCCAGCAGCCAGCCCCCAGCAACAGCAGCCAGCAGCCAGCACAAGCAGCCAGCAACCAGCTGTAGCACCAGATACCAGCACCAGCAGCCAGCAGCCAGCACCAGCAACCAGCAGCCAGCAACAGCAGCTAACAGCCAGCACCAGCAGCCAGCAGCTAGCAGCCAGCACCAGGAGCCAGCAGAGAGCAGCTATCAGCCAGCCCCAGCAGCCAACAGCCAGCAAGAGCAGCCAACAGCCAGCAGCCAGCACCAGCAGCCAGCAGCCAACAGCCAGCACCATCAGCCAGCACCAGCAGCCAGCACCAGCACCAGCAGCCAGCAACAGCAGCCAGCAGCCAGCACAAGCAGCCAGCAACCAGCTGTAGCACCAGATACCAGCACCAGCAGCCAGCAGCCAGCACCAGCAACCAGCAGCCAGCAACAGCAGCTAACAGCCAGCACCAGCAGCCAGCAGTTAGCAGCCAGCACCAGCAGCCAGCACCAGCAGCCAGCAGCGAGCAGCCATCAGCCAACACCAGCAGCCAGCAGCCAGCAGCCAGCAGCCAGATCCAGCAGCCAGCAGCTATCAGCCAGTACCAGCAGCTAACAGCCAGCACCAGCAGCTAACAGACAGCACCAACAGCCAGCAAGCAGCACCAGCAACAGCAGCCATCAGCCAGCACCTGCAGCCAGCACCAGCAGCCAATAGCCAGCAGCTAACTGCCAGCACCAGCAGCCAGCAGCCAGCACCAACAGCCAACACCAGCACCAGAAGCCAGCAGCCAGTAGCCAGCAACAGCAGCTAGCACCAGCAGCCAGCTGCTAACAGCTAGCACTAGCAGCTAGCATCCAGCACCTGCAGCCAGAATCAGCACCAGCATTTAGCACCAGCATCCAGCATCAGCAGCCAGCAGCCAGCAACCAGCAGTAGCACCAGATACAAGTACCAGCAGCCAACAGCCAGCACCAGCAGCCAACTGCCAGCACCAGCAATCAGCCAGCACCAGCAGCTAACAGCCAGTACAAGCAGCCAGCAGCCTGCACCAGCAGCAAGCATCAGCAGACAGCAGCCGTCACCAGCAACCAACATCCAGCACCAGCAGCCAGCAGTTATCAGCCAGCACCAGCAACTAACAGCCATCACAAGGAGCCAGCACCAGCAGCTAGCAGCCAGCACCTGCAGCCAGCAGCCTTCAGCCAGCAACAGCTGCCAGCAGCTAACAGCTATCAGCCAGCACCAGAAGACAAAAGACAGCACCTGCAGCCAGCACCTGTAGTCAGCAGCCAGCAGCTATCGGCCAGCAGCAGCAGACAACAACCAAAACCAGCAGCTAGCACAAGCAGCCAGCACCAGCAGCCAGCAGCCAGCAGCTATCAGCTAACACCAGCAGCCAACGGCCAGCACCAGAAGCCACCAGCCAGCTCCAGCAACCAGTAGCCAGCAGCCAGCACCAGCAGCCAACAGACAGCACCTGCAGCCAGCACCAGCAGCCAGCAGCTGCAGCTATCAGCCAGCAGCAGCAGCCAACAGCCAAAACCAGCAGCCAGCACAAGCAGCCAGCACCAGCATCCAGCAGCCAGCAGCTATCACCAGCACCAGCAGCAAACAGCCAGCGCCAGCAGACAACACCTGCAGCCAGGAGACAGCAGCTCTCAGCCTGCACCAGCTGCCAACAGCAAGCAGCCAGCAGCCAGCAGCCAGCAGCCAGCAACAGCAGCCAGCAGCCAACAGCCAGCACCATCAGCCAGCACCAGCAGCCAGCAGCCAGCACCAGCAGCCAGCAGCCAGCTGCCAGCAACTATCGGCCAGCACCAGCAGCTAGCAGCCAGCACCAGCAGCTAACAGCCAGCACCAGCAGCCAGCACCAGCAGCCAGCAGCCAGCAGCCAGCAACAGCAACTAACAGCCAGCACCAGCAGCCAGCAACAAGTACCAGCAGCCAGCACCAGCACCAGCAGCCAGCAACAGCAGCCAGCAGCCAGCACAAGCAGCCAGCAACCAGCTGTAGCATCAGATACCAGTACCAGCAGCAAACTGCCAGCACCAGCAGCCAACAGCCAGCACCAGCAGCTAACAGCCAGCACCAGCAGCTAGCAGCCAGCACCAGCAACCAGCAGCCAGCAACAGCAGCTAACAGCCAGCACCAGCAGCCAGCAGCGAGCAGCCATCAGCCAGCACCAGCAGCCAGCACCAGCAGCCAGCAGCTATCAGCCAGCACCAGCAGTCAACAGACAATACCAGCAGCCAGCGAAAGCAGCCAGCAGCTATCATACAGCACCAGCAGCCAACAGCGAGCACCAGCAGCCTGCACCAGCATCCAGCACCCAGCAGCCAGCAACCAGCACCAGAGCCAGCAGCTGTCAGCCAGTACCAGCAGCCAAAAGCAACCACCAGCAGCCAGCACCAGCAGCCAGCAGCCAGCATCAGCACCTAACAGCCAGCATACAGCAGCCAGCAGCCAGCAGCTAGCAGCCAGCACCAGCAGCGAGCACCAGCACCCAGAAGCCAGCGGCCAGCACTAGCAGCCAGCAGCCAGCAGACAGCACCAGCAGCCAGCAGCCAGCACCAGCAGCCAGCACCAGCAGCCAGCACCAGCAGCCAGCATCCAGCACCAGCAGCCAGCAGCCAGCAGACAGCACCAGCAGCCAGCAGCCAGCACCAGCAGCCAGCACTAGTAGCCAGCAGCCAGCAGCCAGCACCAGCAGCCAGCAGCCAGCAGCTATCAGCCAGCACCAGCAGCGAACACCCAGCACCAGCAGCCAGCACCAGCAGCCAGCAACAGCACTTAGCACCAGCAACCAGCAGCCAGCAACCAGCACCAGAGCCAGCAGCTATCAGCAAGCACCAGCAGCTAATAACCAGCACCAGCAGCCAGCACCAGCAGCGAGCACCAGCAGCCAGCAGCCATCAGCCAGCACCACCAGTCAGCAGCCAGCAGCTACCAGCTAGCACCAGCAGCCAACAGCAAGCACCAGCAGCCAGCACCAGGAGCCAGCAGAGAGCAGCTATCAGCCAGCCCCAGCAGCCAACAGCCAGCAAGAGTAGCCAGCACCAGCAGCCAGCAGCCAGCAGCTATCAGCCAGCACCAGCAGCTAACAGCCAGCACCAGCAGCCAGCTCCAGCAGCCAGCGGCCAGCACCAGAAGCCAGCAGCCAGCACTAGCAGAAAGCAGCCAGCACCAGTAGTCAGCAGCCAGAAGCCAGCACCAGCAGCCAGATCCAGCAGCCAGCGGCCAGCAGCCAGCAACCAGCAGCCAGCATCAGCAGCCACTATCAGCAGCAAGCAGTCAGCACCAGCAGCCAGCAGCCAGCAGAAGCAGCCAGCACCAGCAGCCAGCACCAGCAGCCAGCAGCGATCAGCCAGCACCAGCAGCCAACAGCCAGCACGAGCAGTCAGCAACAGCAGCCAGCAGCCAGCACCAGCAGCCAGCACCAGCAGCCAGCAGCTATCAGCCAGCACCTGCAGCTAACAACCAGCACCAGCAGCCAGCACCAGCAGCGAGCTGCCAGCACCAGCAGCCAGCACCAGAAACCAGCACCAGCAGCCAGCAGCCAACACTAGCAGCCAGCACCAGCGGCCAGCAGCCTTCACCCAGCACCAGCAGCCAGTAGCCAGCAGCGAGAAGCCAGCACCAGCAGCCAACAGCCAGCACCAGTAGCCAGCACCAGCTGCCAGCACCAGCAGCCAGAAGCCAGCACCAGCAGCCACCAGCCAGCAGCCAGCAGCCAGCAGCCAGCAGCCAGCTACAGCATCCAGCAGCCAACAGCCAGCACCATCAGCCAGCACCAGCAGCCAGCAGCCAGAAGCCAGCACCAGCAGCCAGCAGCCAGCTGCCAGCAACTATCAGCCAGCACCAGCAGCTAGCAGCCAGCACCAGCAGCTAACAGCCAGCAGCTATCACCAGCACCAGCAGCAAACAGCCAGCGCCAGCAGACAACAACAGCAGCCAGGAGACAGCAGCTCTCAGCCTGCACCAGCAGCCAACAGCAAGCAGCCAGCAGCCAGAACCAGCAGCCAGCAGCTATCCGCCTGCACCAGCAGCTAACAGACAGCACCAGCAGCCAGCAGCGAGCACTAGCAGCCAACAGCCAGCACAAGCAGCCAGCACCAGCAGCCAGCACCAGCAGCCAGCAGCTGCAGCTATCAGCCAGCAGCAGCAGTCAACAGACAATACCAGCAGCCAGCGAAAGCATCCAGCAGCTATCATACAGCACCAGCAGCCAACAGCGAGCACCAGCAGCCAGCACCAGCATCCAGCACCCAGCAGTCAGCAACCAGCACCAGAGCCACCAGCTGTCAGCCAGTACCAGCAGCCAAAAGCAAGCACCAGCAGACAGCACCAGCAGATAGCAGCCAGCAGCGAGCACCAGCAGCCTGCAGCCAGCATCAGCAGCTAACAGCCAGCATACAGCAGCCAGCAGCCAGCAGCTAGCAGCCAGCACCAGCAGCGAGCACCAGCAGCCAGAAGCCAGCAGCCAGCACTAGCAGCCAGCAGCCAGCAGACAGCACCAGCAGCCAGCAGCCAGCACCAGCAGCCAGCACCAGCAGCCAGCATCCAGCACCAGCAGCCAGCAGCCAGCAGACAGCACCAGCAGCCAGCAGCCAGCACCAGCAGCCAGCACCAGCAGCCAGCAACAGCAGCCAGCAGCTATCAGCCAGCACCAGCAGTCAACAGACAATACCAGCAGCCAGCGAAAGCAGCCAGCAGCTATCATACAGCACCAGCAGCCAACAGCGAGCACCAGCAGCCAGCACCAGCATCCAGCACCCAGCAGCCAGCAACCAGCACCAGAGCCAGCAGCTGTCAGCCAGTACCAGCAGCCAAAAGCAACCACCAGCAGCCAGCACCAGCAGTCAGCAGCCAGCAGCGAGCACCAGCAGCCAGCAGCCAGCATCAGCAGCTAACAGCCAGCATACAGCAGAGAGCAGCCAGCAGCTAGCAGCCAGCACCAGCTGCGAGCACCAGCACCCAGAAGCCAGCAGCCAGCACCAGCAGCCAGCAGCTAGCAGCCAGCACCAGCAGCCAGCAGCCAGCAGCTATCAGCCAGCACCAGCAGCGAACACCCAGCACCAGCAGCCAGCACCAGCAGCCAGCAACAGCACTTAGCACCAGCAACCAGCAGCCAGCAACCAGCACCAGAGCCAGCAGCTATCAGCAAGCACCAGCAGCTAATAACCAGCACCAGCAGCCAGCACCAGCAGCGAACACCAGCAGCCAGCAGCCATCAGCCAGTACCACCAGTCAGCAGCCAGCAGCTACCAGCTAGCACCAGCAGCCAACAGCAAGCACCAGCAGCCTGCACCAGGAGCCAGCAGAGAGCAGCTATCAGCCAGCCCCAGCAGCCAACAGCCAGCAAGAGTAGCCAGCTACAGCAGCCAGCAGCCAGCAGCTATCAGCCAGCACCAGCAGCTAACAGCCAGCACCAGCAGCCAGCACCAGCAGCCAGCGGCCATCACCAGAAGCCAGCAGCCAGCACCAACAGAAAGCAGCCAGCACCAGTAGTCAGAAGCCAGAAGCCAGCACCAGCAGCCAGATCCAGCAGCCAGCGGCCAGCAGCCAGCAACCAGCAGCCAGCATCAGCAGCCAGTATTAGCAGCAAGCAGTCAGCACCAGCAGCCAGCAGCCAGCAGAAGCAGCCAGCACCAGCAGCCAGTCCCAGCAGCAAGCAGCCAGCACCAGCAGCCAGCAGCGAACAGCCAGCACCAGCAGCCAACAGCCAGCACGAGCAGCCAGCATTAGCAGCAAGCACCAGCAGCCAGCAGCCAGCTGCCAGCAGCTATCAGCCAGCACCTGCAGCTAACAACCAGCACCAGCAGCCAGCACCAGCAGCGAGCTGCCAGCACCAGCAGCCAGCACCAGAAACCAGCACCAGCAGCCAGCAGCCAACACTAGCAGCCAGCACCAGCGGCCAGCAGCCATCACCCAGCTCCAGCAGCCAGCAGCCAGCAGCGAGAAGCCAGCACCAGCTGCCAACAGCCAGCACCAGCAGCCAGCACCAGCTGCCAGCACCAGCAGCCAGAAGCCAGCACCAGCAGCCACCAGCCAGCTGCCAGCAGCCAGCAGCCAGCACAAGCAGCCAGCAGCCAACAGCAAGCACCATCAGCCAGCACCAGCAGCCAGCAGCCAGCAGCCAGCACCAGCAGCCAGCAGCCAGCAGCCAGCAGCCAGCAGCCAGCTGCCAGCAACTATCAGCCAGCACCAGCATCTAGCAGCCAGCACCAGCAGCTAACAGCAAGCACCAGCAGCCAGCACCAGCAGCCAGCAGCCAGCAACAGCAGCTAACAGCCAGCACCAGCAGCCAGCAACAAGTACCAGCAGCCAGCATCAGCACCAGCAGCCAGCAACAGCAGCCAGCAGCCTGCACAAGCAGCCAGCAACCAGCTGTAGCACCAGATACCAGTACCAGCAACCAACTGCCAGCACCAGCAGTCAACAGCCAGCACCAGCAGCTAACAGCCAGCACCAGCAGCCAGCAGCCAGCACCAGCAACCAGCAGCCAGCAACAGCAGCTAACAGCCAGCACCAGCAGCCAGCAGCTAGCAGCCAGCACCAGCAGCCAGCACCTGCAGCCAGCAGCGAGCAGCCATCAGCCAACACCAACAGCCAGCAGCCAGCAGCCAGAACCAGCAGCCAGCAGCTATCAGCCAGTACCAGCAGCTAACAGCCAGCACCAGCAGATAACAGACAGCACCAACAGTCAGCAGGCAGCACCAGCAACAGCAGCCATCAGCCAGCACCAGCAGCCAGCACCAGCAGCCAATAGCCAGCAGCTAACTGCCAGCACCAGCCGCCAGCAGCCAGCACCAGCAGCCAACACCAGCACCAGAAGCCAGCAGCCAGTAGCCAGCACAAGCATTTCGCACCAGCATCCAGCATCCAGCATCAGCAGCCAGCAGCCAGCAACCAGCAGTAGCACCATATACCAGTACCAGCAGCCAACAGCCAGCACCAGCAGCCAACTGCCAGCACCAGCAATCAGCCAGCTCCAGCAGCTAACAGCCAGCACCAGCAGCCAGCAGTTAACAGCCAGCACCAGCAACTAACAGCCATCATAAATACCCAGCACCAGCAGCTAGCAGGCAGCACCTGCAGCCAGCAGCCTTCAGCCAGCAACAGCTGCCAGCAGCTAACAGCTATCAGCCAGCACTAGCAGACAACAGACAGCACCTGCAGCCAGCACCAGCAGTCAGCAGCCAGCAGCTATCAGCCAGCAGCAGCAGACAACAGCCAAAACCAACAGCTAGCACAAGCAGCCAGCACCATCAGCCAGCAGCCAGCAGCTATCAGCTAACACCAGCAGCCAACGGCCAGCACCAGAAGCCAGCAGCCAGCACCAGAAGCCAGCAGCCAGCACAAGCAGCCAGCAGCCAGCACCAGCAGAAAGCAGCCAGCACCAGTAGTCAGCAGCCAGAAGCCAGCACCAGCAGCCAGATCCAGCAGCCAGTTGCCAGCAGCCAGCAACCAGCAGCCAGCATCAGCAGCCAGTACCAGCAGCAAGCAGCCAGCACCAGCAGCTAACAGCCAGCACCAGCAGCCAGCACCAGCAGCCAGCAGCCAGCAACAGCAGCTAACAGCCAGCATCAGCAGTCAGCAACAATTACCAGCAGCCAGCACCAGCAGGCAGCAACAGCAGAAAAGCCAGCACCAGCAGCTAACAGCCAGCACCAGCAGCCAGCAGCTAGCAGCCAGCACCAGCAGCCAGCACCAGCAGCCAGCAGCGAGCAGCCATCAGCCAACACCAGCAGCCAGCAGCCAGCAGCCAGAACCAGCAGCCAGCAGCTATCAGCCAGTACCAGCAGCTAACAGCCAGCACCAGCAGCTAACAGACAGCACCAAAAGCCAGCAGGCAGCACGAGCAACAGCAGCCATCAGCCAGCACCAGCAGTCAGCACCAGCAGCCAATAGCCAGCAGCTAACTGCCAGCACCAGCAGCCAGCAGCCAGCACCAGCAGCCAACACCAGCACCAGAAGCCAGCAGCCAGTAGCCAGCAACAGCAGCTCGCACCAGCAGCCAGCAGCTAACAGCCAGCACTAGCAGCTAGCATCCAGCACCTACAGCCAGAACCAGCACCAGCATTTAGCACCAGCATCCAGCATCAGCAGCCAGCAGCCAGCAACCAGCAGTAGCAACAGATACCAGTACCAGCAGCCAACAGCCAGCACCAGCAGACAACTGCCAGCACCAGCAATCAGCCAGCACCAGCAGCTAACAGCCAGCACAAGCAGCCAGCAGCCAGCACCAGCAGCCAGCATCAGCAGACAGCAGCCATCACCAGCAACCAGCAGCCAGCACCAGCAGCCAGCAGTTATCAGCCAGCACCAGCAACTAACAGCCATCACAAGGAGCCAGCAGCAGCAGCTAGCAGCCAGCACCTGCAGCCAGCAGCCTTCAACCAGCAACAGCTGCCAGCAGCTAACAGCTATCAGCCAGCAGCAGCAGCCAACAGCCAAAACCAGCACCCAGCACAAGCAGCCAGCACCAGCAGCCAGCAGCCAGCAGCTATCACCACCACCAGCAGCAAACAGCCAGCGCAAGCAGACAACACCAGCAGCCAGCAAACAGCAGCTCTCAGCCTGCACCAGCAGCCAACAGCAAGCAGCCAGCAGCCAGAACCAGCAGCCAGCAGATATCCGCCTGCACCAGCAGTCAACAGACAATACCAGCAGCCAGCGAAAGCAGCCAGCAGCCAGCAGCTATCATACAGCACCAGCAGCCAACAGCGAGCACCAGCAGCCAGCACCAGCATCCAGCACCCAGCACCAGCAACCAGCAGCCAGCAACCAGCACCAGAGCCAGCAGCTATCAGCCAGTACCAGCAGCCAACAGCCAGCACCAGCAGCCAGCACCAGCAGCGAGCAACAGCAGCCAGCAGCCATCAGCCAGCACCACCAGCCAGCAGTTAGCAGCTACCAGCTAGCACCAGCAGACAAAAGCATGCACCAGCAGCCAGCACCAGCAGCCAGCAGCCAGCAGCGAGCACCAGCAGCCAGCAGCCAGCATCAGCAGCTACCAGCCAGCAGCCAGCAGCCAGCAGCCAGCAGCTAGCAGCCAGCACCAGCAGCGAGCACCAGCAGTCAGCAGCCAGCAGGAAGCACTAGCAGCCAGCAGCCAGCAGACAGCACCAGCAGCCAGCAGCCAGCACCAGCAGCCAGCACCAGCAGCCAGCATCCAGCACCAGCAGCCAGCAGCCAGCAGACAGCACCAGCAGCCAGCACCAGCAGCCAGCACCAGCAGCCAGCAGCCAGCAGCCAGCACCAGCAGCCAGCAGCCAGCAGCTATCAGCCAGCACCAGCAGCGAACACCCAGCACCAGCAGCCAGCACCAGCGGCCAGCAACAGCACCCAGCACCAGCAACCAGCAGCCAGCAACCAGCACCAGAGCCAGCAGCTATCAGCAAGCACCAGCAGCTAATAACCAGCACCAGCAGCCAGCACCAGCAGCGAGCACCAGCAGCCAGCAGCCATCAGCCAGCACCACCAGTCAGCAGCCATCAGCTACCAGCTAGCACCAGATGCCAACAGCAAGCACCAGCAGCCAGCACCAGGAGCCAGCAGAGAGCAGCTATCAGCCAGCCCCAGCATCCAACAGCCAGCAAGAGCAGCCAGCACCAGCAGCCAGCAGCCAGCAGCCAGCAGCTATCAGCCAGCACCAGCAGCTAACAGCCAGCACCAGCAGCCAACACCAGCAGCCAGCGGCCAGCACCAGAAGCCAGCAGCCAGCACAAGCAGCCAGCAGCCAGCACCATCAGAAAGCAGCCAGCACCAGCAGCCAGCAGCCAGCACCAGCAGCCAGTCCCAGCAGCAAGCAGCCAGCACCAGCAGCCAGCAGCGATCAGCCAGCACCCGCAGCCAACAGCCAGCACGAGCAGCCAGCAATAGTAGCCTGCACCAGCAGACAGCAGCCAGCTGCCAGCACCAGCAGACAGCAACAGCAGCCAGCAGCCAGCGCCAGCGGCCAGCACCAGCAGCCAGCAGCTACTAGCCAGCACCTGCAGCTAACAACCAGCACCAGCAGCCAGGACCAGCAGCGAGCTGCCAGCACCAGCAGCCAGCACCAGAAACCAGCACCAGCAGACATCAGCCAGCACTACCAGCCAGCACCAGCAGCCAGCAGCCATCACCCAGCACCAGCAGCCAGCAGCCAGCAGCGAG
This sequence comes from Locusta migratoria, assembly GCA_026315105.1. NCBI lineage: Eukaryota > Metazoa > Arthropoda > Insecta > Orthoptera > Acrididae > Locusta > Locusta migratoria. The sequence goes on along the minus strand of CM048751.1, from coordinate 362,276,306 downwards.
AAGCCAGCACCAGCAGCCAACAGCCAGCACCAGCAGCCAGCACCAGCTGCCAGCACCAGCAGCCAGAAGCCAGCACCAGCAGCCACTAGCCAGCTGCCAGCAGCCAGCAACCAGCAGCCAGCATCAGCAGCCAGCAGCCAGCATCAGCAGCCAGTACCAGCAGCCAGCAGCCAGCAACCAGCAGCCAGCATCAGCAGCCAGTACCAGCAGCTAGCAGCCAGCACCAGCAGCCAGCAGCGATCAGCCAGCACCCGCAGCCAACAGCCAGCACGAGCAGCCAGCAATAGTAGCCAGCACCAGCAGCCAGCAGCCAGCTGCCAGCTCCAGCAGTCAGCAACAGCAGCCAGCAGCCAGCACCAGCAGCCAGCACCAGCAGCCAGCAGCTATTAGCCAGCACCTGCAGCTAACAACCAGCACCAGCAGCCAGCACCAGCAGCGAGCTGCCAGCACCAGCAGCCAGCACCAGAAACCAGCACCAGCAGCCATCAGCCAGCACTAGCAGCCAGCACCAGCAGCCAGCAGCCATCACCCAGCACCAGCAGCCAGCAACCAGCAGCGAGAAGCCAGCACCAGCAGCCAACAGCCAGCACCAGCAGCCAGCACCAGCTGCCAGCACCAGCAGCCAGAAGCCAGCACCAGCAGCCACCAGCCAGCTGCCAGCAGCCAGCAGCCAGCACCAGCAGCCAGCAGCCAACAGCAAGCACCATCAGCCAGCACCAGCAGCCAGCAGCCAGCAGCCAGCACCAGCAGCCAGCAGCCAGCAGCCAGCAGCCAGCAGCCAGCTGCCAGCAACTATCAGCCAGCACCAGCATCTAGCAGCCAGCACCAGCAGCTAACAGCAAGCACCAGCAGCCAGCACCAGCAGCCAGCAGCCAGCAACAGCAGCTAACAGCCAGCAGCCAGCAGATAACAGACAGCACCAACAGTCAGCAGGCAGCACCAGCAACAGCAGCCATCAGCCAGCACCAGCAGCCAATAGCCAGCAGCTAACTGCCAGCACCAGCCACCAGCAGCCAGCACCAGCAGCCAACACCAGCACCAGAAGCCAGCAGCCAGTAGCCAGCACAAGCATTTCGCACCAGCATCCAGCATCAGCAGCCAGCAGCCAGCAACCAGCAGTAGCACCATATACCAGTACCAGCAGCCAACAGCCAGCACCAGGAGCCAACTGCCAGCACCAGCAATCAGCCAGCACCAGCAGCTAACAGCCAGCACCAGCAGCCAGCAGCCAGCAGTTATCACCCAGCACCAGCAACTAACAGCCATCATAAAGACCCAGCACCAGCAGCTAGCAGGCAGCACCTGCAGCCAGCAGCCTTCAGCCAGCAACAGCTGCCAGCAGCTAACAGCTATCAGCCAGCACTAGCAGACAACAGACAGCACCTGCAGCCAGCACCAGCAGTCAGCAACCAGTAGCTATCAGCCAGCAGCAGCAGACAACAGCCAAAACCAGCAGCTAGCACAAGCAGCCAGCACCATCAGCCAGCAGCCAGCAGCTATCAGCTAACACCAGCAGCCAACTGCCAGCACCAGAAGCCAGCTGCCAGCACCAGAAGCCAGCAGCCAGCACAAGCAGCCAGCAGCCAGCACCAGCAGAAAGCAGCCAGCACCAGTAGTCAGCAGCCAGAAGCCAGCACCAGCAGCCAGATCCAGCAGCCAGCGGCCAGCAGCCAGCAACCAGCAGCCAGCATCAGCAGCCAGTACCAGCAGCAAGCAGCCAGCACCAGCAGCTAACAGCCAGCACCAGCAGCCAGCACCAGCAGCCAGCAGCCAGCAACAGCAGCTAACAGCCAGCATCAGCAGTCAGCAACAAGTACCAGCAGCCAGCACCAGCAGCCAGCAACAGCAGCCAACAGCCAGCACCAGCAGCTAACAGCCAGCACCAGCAGCCAGCACCAGCTGCCAGCACCAGCAGCCAGAAGCCAGCACCAGCAGCCACCAGCCAGCTGCCAGCAGCCAGCAGCCAGCAGCCAGCACAAGCAGCCAGCAGCCAACAGCAAGCACCATCAGCCAGCACCAGCAGCCAGCAGCCAGCAGCCAGCACCAGCAGCCAGCAGCCAGCAGCCAGCAGCCAGCAGCCAGCTGCCAGCAACTATCAGCCAGCACCAGCATCTAGCAGCCAGCACCAGCAGCTAACAGCAAGCACCAGCAGCCAGCACCAGCAGCCAGCAGCCAGCAACAGCAGCTAACAGCCAGCACCAGCAGCCAGCAACCAGCTGTAGCACCAGATACCAGTACCAGCAACCAACTGCCAGCACCAGCAGTCAACAGCCAGCACCAGCAGCTAACAGCCAGCACCAGCAGCCAGCAGCCAGCACCAGCAACCAGCAGCCAGCAACAGCAGCTAACAGCCAGCACCAGCAGCCAGCAGCTAGCAGCCAGCACCAGCAGCCAGCACCTGCAGCCAGCAGCGAGCAGCCATCAGCCAACACCAACAGCCAGCAGCCAGCAGCCAGAACCAACAGCCAGCAGCTATCAGCCAGTACCAGCAGCTAACAGCCAGCACCAGCAGATAACAGACAGCACCAACAGTCAGCAGGCAGCACCAGCAGCAGCAGCCATCAGCCAGCACCAGCAGCCAGCACCAGCAGCCAATAGCCAGCAGCTAACTGCCAGCACCAGCCGCCAGCAGCCAGCACCAGCAGCCAACACCAGCACCAGAAGCCAGCAGCCAGTAGCCAGCACAAGCATTTCGCACCAGCATCCAGCATCCAGCATCAGCAGCCAGCAGCCAGCAACCAGCAGTAGCACCATATACCAGTACCAGCAGCCAACAGCCAGCACCAGCAGCCAACTGCCAGCACCAGCAATCAGCCAGCTCCAGCAGCTAACAGCCAGCACCAGCAGCCAGCAGTTAACAGCCAGCACCAGCAACTAACAGCCATCATAAAGACCCAGCACCAGCAGCTAGGAGGCAGCACCTGCAGCCAGCAGCCTTCAGCCAGCAACAGCTGCCAGCAGCTAACAGCTATCAGCCAGCACTAGCAGACAACAGACAGCACCTGCAGCCAGCACCAGCAGTCAGCAGCCAGCAGCTATCAGCCAGCAGCAGCAGACAACAGCCAAAACCAACAGCTAGCACAAGCAGCCAGCACCATCAGCCAGCAGCCAGCAGCTATCAGCTAACACCAGCAGCCAACGGCCAGCACCAGAAGCCAGCAGCCAGCACCAGAAGCCAGCAGCCAGCACAAGCAGCCAGCAGCCAGCACCAGCAGAAAGCAGCCAGCACCAGTAGTCAGCAGCCAGAAGCCAGCAGCCAGCAACAGCAGCTAACAGCCAGCATCAGCAGTCAGCAACAAGTACCAGCAGCCAGCACCAGCAGGCAGCAACAGCAGCCAACAGCCAGCACCAGCAGCTAGCAGCCAGCACCAGCAGCCAGCACCAGCAGCCAGCAGCGAGCAGCCATCAGCCAACACCAGCAGCCAGCAGCCAGCAGCCAGAACCAGCAGCCAGCAGCTATCAGCCAGTACCAGCAGCTAACAGCCAGCACCAGCAGCTAACAGACAGCACCAAAAGCCAGCAGGCAGCACGAGCAACAGCAGCCATCAGCCAGCACCAGCAGTCAGCACCAGCAGCCAATAGCCAGCAGCTAACTGCCAGCACCAGCAGCCAGCAGCCAGCACCAGCAGCCAACACCAGCACCAGAAGCCAGCAGCCAGTAGCCAGCAACAGCAGCTCGCACCAGCAGCCAGCAGCTAACAGCCAGCACTAGCAGCTACCATCCAGCACCTGCAGCCAGAACCAGCACCAGCATTTAGCACCAGCATCCAGCATCAGCAGCCAGCAGCCAGCAACCAGCAGTAGCAACAGATACCAGTACCAGCAGCCAACAGCCAGCACCAGCAGCCAACTGCCAGCACCAGCAATCAGCCAGCACCAGCAGCTAACAGCCAGCACAAGCAGCCAGCAGCCAGCACCAGCAGCCAGCATCAGCAGACAGCAGCCATCACCAGCAACCAGCAGCCAGCACCAGCAGCCAGCAGTTATCAGCCAGCACCAGCAGCTAACAGCCATCACAAGGAGCCAGCAGCAGCAGCTAGCAGCCAGCACCTGCAGCCAGCAGCCTTCAACCAGCAACAGCTGCCAGCAGCTAACAGCTATCAGCCAGCAGCAGCAGCCAACAGCCAAAACCAGCACCCAGCACAAGCAGCCAGCACCAGCAGCCAGCAGCCAGCAGCTATCACCACCACCAGCAGCAAACAGCCAGCGCAAGCAGACAACACCAGCAGCCAGCAAACAGCAGCTCTCAGCCTGCACCAGCAGCCAACAGCAAGCAGCCAGCAGCCAGAACCAGCAGCCAGCAGATATCCGCCTGCACCAGCAGTCAACAGACAATACCAGCAGCCAGCGAAAGCAGCCAGCAGCCAGCAGCTATCATACAGCACCAGCAGCCAACAGCGAGCACCAGCAGCCAGCACCAGCATCCAGCACCCAGCACCAGCAACCAGCAGCCAGCAACCAGCACCAGAGCCAGCAGCTATCAGCCAGTACCAGCAGCCAACAGCCAGCACCAGCAGCCAGCACCAGCAGCGAGCACCAGCAGCCAGCAGCCATCAGCCAGCACCACCAGTCAGCAGCCATCAGCTACCAGCTAGCACCAGCAGCCAACAGCAAGCACCAGCAGCCAGCACCAGGAGCCAGCAGAGAGCAGCTATCAGCCAGCCCCAGCATCCAACAGCCAGCAAGAGCAGCCAGCACCAGCAGCCAGCAGCCAGCAGCTATCAGCCAGCACCAGCAGCTAACAGCCAGCACCAGCAGCCAGCACCAGCAGCCAGCGGCCAGCACCAGAAGCCAGCAGCCAGCACAAGCAGCCAGCAGCCAGCACCATCAGAAAGCAGCCAGCACCAGCAGCCAGCAGCCAGCAGCCAGCACCAGCAGCCAGTCCCAGCAGCAAGCAGCCAGCACCAGCAGCCAGCAGCGATCAGCCAGCACCCGCAGCCAACAGCCAGCACGAGCAGCCAGCAATAGTAGCCTGCACCAGCAGACAGCAGCCAGCTGCCAGCACCAGCAGACAGCAACAGCAGCCAGCAGCCAGCGCCAGCAGCCAGCACCAGCAGCCAGCAGCTATCCAGCACCAGAAACCAGCACCAGCAGACATCAGCCAGCACTACCAGCCAGCACCAGCAGCCAGCAGCCATCACCCAGCACCAGCAGCCAGCAGCCAGCAGCGAGAAGCCAGCACCAGCAGCCAACAGCCAGCACCAGCAGCCAGCACCAGCTGCCAGCACCAGCAGCCAGAAGCCAGCACCAGCAGCCACTAGCCAGCTGCCAGCAGCCAGCAGCCAGCAGCCAGCACCAGCAGCCAGCAGCCAACAGCAAGCACCATCAGCCAGCACCAGCAGCCAGCAGCCAGCACCAGCAGCCAGCAGCCAGCAACCAGCAGTAGTCAGCAGCCAGAAGCCAGCACCAGCAGCCAGATCCAGCAGCCAGCGGCCAGCAGCCAGCAACCAGCAGCCAGCATCAGCAGCCAGTACCAGCAGCTAGCAGCCAGCACCAGCAGCCAGCAGCCAGCAGCCAGCACCAGCAGCCAGCAGCCAGCAACCAGCAGCCAGCATCAGCAGCCAGTACCAGCAGCAAGCAGCCTGCACCAGCAGCCAGCAGCCAGCAGCCAGCAGCCAGCATCAGCAGCCAGTACCAGCAGCCAGCAGCCAGCAACCAGCAGCCAGCATCAGCAGCCAGTACCAGCAGCTAGCAGCCAGCACCAGCAGCCAGCAGCGATCAGCCAGCACCCGCAGCCAACAGCCAGCACGAGCAGCCAGCAATAGTAGCCAGCACCAGCAGCCAGCAGCCAGCTGCCAGCTCCAGCAGTCAGCAACAGCAGCCAGCAGCCAGCACCAGCAGCCAGCACCAGCAGCCAGCAGCTATTAGCCAGCACCTGCAGCTAACAACCAGCACCAGCAGCCAGCACCAGCAGCGAGCTGCCAGCACCAGCAGCCAGCACCAGAAACCAGCACCAGCAGCCATCAGCCAGCACTAGCAGCCAGCACCAGCAGCCAGCAGCCATCACCCAGCACCAGCAGCCAGCAACCAGCAGCGAGAAGCCAGCACCAGCAGCCAACAGCCAGCACCAGCAGCCAGCACCAGCTGCCAGCACCAGCAGCCAGAAGCCAGCACCAGTAGCCACCAGCCAGCTGCCAGCAGCCAGCAGCCAGCACCAGCAGCCAGCAGCCAACAGCAAGCACCATCAGCCAGCACCAGCAGCCAGCAGCCAGCAGCCAGCACCAGCAGCCAGCAGCCAGCAGCCAGCAGCCAGCAGCCAGCTGCCAGCAACTATCAGCCAGCACCAGCATCTAGCAGCCAGCACCAGCAGCTAACAGCAAGCACCAGCAGCCAGCACCAGCAGCCAGCAGCCAGCAACAGCAGCTAACAGCCAGCAGCCAGCAGCCAGAACCAGCAGCCAGCAGCTATCAGCCAGTACCAGCAGCTAACAGCCAGCACCAGCAGATAACAGACAGCACCAACAGTCAGCAGGCAGCACCAGCAACAGCAGCCATCAGCCAGCACCAGCAGCCAGCACCAGCAGCCAATAGCCAGCAGCTAACTGCCAGCACCAGCCGCCAGCAGCCAGCACCAGCAGCCAACACCAGCACCAGAAGCCAGCAGCCAGTAGCCAGCACAAGCATTTCGCACCAGCATCCAGCATCCAGCATCAGCAGCCAGCAGCCAGCAACCAGCAGTAGCACCATATACCAGTACCAGCAGCCAACAGCCAGCACCAGCAGCCAACTGCCAGCACCAGCAATCAGCCAGCACCAGCAGCTAACAGCCAGCACCAGCAGCCAGCAGCCAGCAGTTATCACCCAGCACCAGCAACTAACAGCCATCATAAAGACCCAGCACCAGCAGCTAGCAGGCAGCACCTGCAGCCAGCAGCCTTCAGCCAGCAACAGCTGCCAGCAGCTAACAGCTATCAGCCAGCACTAGCAGACAACAGACAGCACCTGCAGCCAGCACCAGCAGTCAGCAACCAGCAGCTATCAGCCAGCAGCAGCAGACAACAGCCAAAACCAGCAGCTAGCACAAGCAGCCAGCACCATCAGCCAGCAGCCAGCAGCTATCAGCGAACACCAGCAGCCAACTGCCAGCACCAGAAGCCAGCAGCCAGGACCAGAAGCCAGCAGCCAGCACAAGCAGCCAGCAGCCAGCACCAGCAGAAAGCAGCCAGCACCAGTAGTCAGCAGCCAGAAGCCAGCACCAGCAGCCAGATCCAGCAGCCAGCGGCCAGCAGCCAGCAACCAGCAGCCAGCATCAGCAGCCAGTACCAGCAGCAAGCAGCCAGCACCAGCAGCTAACAGCCAGCACCAGCAGCCAGCACCAGCAGCCAGCAGCCAGCAACAGCAGCTAACAGCCAGCATCAGCAGTCAGCAACAAGTACCAGCAGCCAGCACCAGCAGCCAGCAACAGCAGCCAACAGCCAGCACCAGCAGCTAACAGCCAGCACCAGCAGCCAGCAGCTAGCAGCCAGCACCAGCAGCCAGCACCAGCAGCCAGCAGCGAGCAGCCATCAGCCAACACCAGCAGCCAGCAGCCAGCAGCCAGAACCAGCAGCCAGCAACTATCAGCCAGTACCAGCAGCTAACAGCCAGCACCAGCAGCTAACAGACAGCACCAAAAGCCAGCAGGCAGCACCAGCAACAGCAGCCATCAGCCAGCACCAGCAGCCAGCACCAGCAGCCAATAGCCAGCAGCTAACTGCCAGCACCAGCAGCCAGCAGCGAGCACCAGCAGCCAACACCAGCACCAGAAGCCAGCAGCCAGTAGCCAGCAACAGCAGCTAGCACCAGCAGCCAGCAGCTAACAGCCAGCACTAGCAGCTAGCATCCAGCACCTGCAGCCAGCAACCAGCACCAGCATTTAGCACCAGCATCCAGCATCAGCAGCCAGCAGCCAGCAACCAGCAGTAGCAACAGATACCAGGACCAGCAGCCAACAGCCAGCACCAGCAGCCAACTGCCAGCACCAGCAATCAGCCAGCACCAGCAGCTAACAGCCAGCACAAGCAGCCAGCAGCCAGCACCAGCAGCCAGCATCAGCAGACAGCAGCCATCACCAGCAACCAGCAGCCAGCACCAGCAGCCAGCAGCCAGCAGTTATCAGCCAGCACCAGCAACTAACAGCCATCACAAGGAGCCAGCACCAGCAGCTAGCAGGCAGCACCTGCAGCCAGCAGCCTTCAGCCAGCAACAGCTTCCATCAGCTAACAGCTATCAGCCAGCACCAGCAGACAACAGACAGCACCTGCAGCCAGCACCAGCAGTCAGCAGCCAGCAGCTATCAGCCAGCAGCAGCAGCCAACAGCCAAAACCAGCAGCCAGCACAAGCAGCCAGCACCAGCAGCCAGCAGCCAGCAGCTATCACCAGCACCAGCAGCAAACAGACAGCGCCAGCAGACAACACCAGCAGCCAGCAGACAGAACCAGCAGCCAGCAGCTATCCGCCTGCACCAGCAGCTAACAGACAGCACCAGCAGCCAGCAGCGAGCACTAGCAGCCCACAGCCAGCACAAGCAGCCAGCAGCCAACAGCCAGCACCATCAGCCAGCACCAGCAGCCAGCAGCCAGCAGCCAGCTCCAGCAGCCAGCACTAGCAGCCAGCAGCCAGCAGACAGCACCAGCAGCCAGCAGCCAGCACCAGCAGCCAGCAGCCAACAGCCAGCACCATCAGCCAGCACCAGCAGCCAGCAGCCAGCAGCCAGCACCAGCAGCCAGCAGCCAGCCCCCAGCAACTATCAGCCAGCACCAGCAGCTAGCAGCCAACACCAGCAGCTAACAGCCAGCACCAGCAGCCAGCACCAGCAGCCAGCAGCCAGCAACAGCAGCTAACAGCCAGCACCAGCTGCCAGCAACAAGTACCAGCAGCCAACACCAGCACCAGCAGCCAGCAACAGCAGCCAGTAGCCAGCACAAGCAGCCAACAACCAGCTGTAGCACCAGATACCAGCACCAGCAGCCAGCAGCCAGCACCAGCAACCAGCAGCCAGCAACAGCAGCTAAAAGCCAGCACCAGCAGCCAGCAGCTAGCAGCCAGCACCAGCAGCCAGCACCAGCAGCCAGCAGCGAGCAGCCATCAGCCAACACCAGCAGCCAGCAGCCAGCCCCCAGCAACTATCAGCCAGCACCAGCAGCTAGCAGCCAACACCAGCAGCTAACAGCCAGCACCAGCAGCCAGCACCAGCAGCCAGTAGCCAGCAACAGCAGCTAGCACCAGCAGCCAGCAGCTAACAGCTAGCACTAGCAGCTAGCATCCAGCACCTGCAGCCAGAACCAGCACCAGCATTTAGCACCAGCATCCAGCATCAGCAGCCAGCAACCAGCAACCAGCAGTAGCACCAGATACAAGTACCAGCAGCCAACAGCCAGCACCAGCAGCCAACTGCCAGCACCACCAATCAGCCAGCACCAGCAGCTAACAGCCAGTACAAGCAGCCAGCACCAGCAGCCAGCAGCTGCAGCTATCAGCCAGCAGCAGCAGCCAACAGCCAAAACCAGCAGCCAGCACAAGCAGCCAGCACCAGCAGCCAGCAGCCAGCAGCTATCACCAGCACCAGCAGCAAACAGCCAGCGCCAGCAGACAACACCTGCAGCCAGGAGACAGCAGCTCTCAGCCTGCACCAGCAGCCAACAGCAAGCAGCCAGCAGCCAGAACCAGCAGCCAGCAGCTATCCGCCTGCACCAGCAGCTAACAGACAGCACCAGCAGCCAGCAGCGAGCACTAGCAGCCAACAGCCAGCACAAGCAGCCAGCACCAGCAGCCAGCACCAGCAGCCAGCAGCTATCAGCCAGCACCAGCAGTCAACAGACAATACCAGCAGCCAGCGAAAGCAGCCAGCAGCTATCATACAGCACCAGCAGCCAACAGCGAGCACCAGCAGCCAGCACCAGCATCCAGCACCCAGCAGCCAGCAACCAGCACCAGAGCCAGCAGCTGTCAGCCAGTACCAGCAGCCAAAAGCAACCACCAGCAGCCAGCACCAGCAGCCAGCAGCCAGCAGCGAGCACCAGCAGCCAGCAGCCAGCATCAGCAGCTAACAGCCAGCATACAGCAGACAGCAGCCAGCAGCTAGCAGCCAGCACGAGCTGCGAGCACCAGCACCCAGAAGCCAGCAGCCAGCACCAGCAGCCAGCAGCTAGCAGCCAGCACCAGCAGCCAGCAGCCAGCAGCTTTCAGCCAGCACCAGCAGCGAACACCCAGCACCAGCAGCCAGCACCAGCAGCTAGCAACAGCACTTAGCACCAGCAACCAGCAGCCAGCAACCAGCACCAGAGCCAGCAGCTATCAGCAAGCACCAGCAGCTAATAACCAGCACCAGCAGCCAGCACCAGCAGCGAACACCAGCAGCCAGCAGCCATCAGCCAGTACCACCAGTCAGCAGCCAGCAGCTACCAGCTAGCACCAGCAGCCAACAGCAAGCACCAGCAGCCTGCACCAGGAGCCAGCAGAGAGCAGCTATCAGCCAGCCCCAGCAGCCAACAGCCAGCAAGAGTAGCCAGCTACAGCAGCCAGCAGCCAGCAGCTATCAGCCAGCACCAGCAGCTAACAGCCAGCACCAGCAGCCAGCACCAGCAGCCAGCGGCCATCACCAGAAGCCAGCAGCCAGCACCAGCAGAAAGCAGCCAGCACCAGTAGTCAGCAGCCAGAAGCCAGCACCAGCAGCCAGATCCAGCAGCCAGCGGCCAGCAGCCAGCAACCAGCAGCCAGCATCAGCAGCCAGTATTAGCAGCAAGCAGTCAGCACCAGCAGCCAGCAGCCAGCAGAAGCAGCCAGCACCAGCAGCCAGTCCCAGCAGCAAGCAGCCAGCACCAGCAGCCAGCAGCGAACAGCCAGCACCAGCAGCCAACATCCAGCACGAGCAGCCAGCATTAGCAGCAAGCACCAGCAGCCAGCAGCCAGCTGCCAGCAGCTATCAGCCAGCACCTGCAGCTAACAACCAGCACCAGCAGCCAGCACCAGCAGCGAGCTGCCAGCACCAGCAGCCAGCACCAGAAACCAGCACCAGCAGCCAGCAGCCAACACTAGCAGCCAGCACCAGCTGCCAGCACCAGCAGCCAGAAGCCAGCACCAGCAGCCACCAGCCAGCTGCCAGCAGCCAGCAGCCAGCAGCCAGCACCAGCAGCCAGCAGCCAACAGCAAGCACCATCAGCCAGCACCAGCAGCCAGCAGCCAGCAGCCAGCACCAGCAGCCAGCAGCCAGCAGCCAGCAGCCAGCAGCCAGCTGCCAGCAACTATCAGCCAGCACCACCATCTAGCAGCCAGCACCAGCAGCTAACAGCAAGCACCAGCAGCCAGCACCAGCAGCCAGCAGCCAGCAACAGCAGCTAACAGCCAGCACCAGCAGCCAGCAACAAGTACCAGCAGCCAGCATCAGCACCAGCAGCCAGCAACAGCAGACAGCAGCCTGCACAAGCAGCCAGCAACCAGCTGTAGCACCAGATACCAGTACCAGCAACCAACTGCCAGCACCAGCAGTCAACAGCCAGCACCAGCAGCTAACAGCCAGCACCAGCAGCCAGCAGCCAGCACCAGCAACCAGCAGCCAGCAACAGCAGCTAACAGCCAGCACCAGCAGCCAGCAGCTAGCAGCCAGCACCAGCAGCCAGCACCTGCAGCCAGCAGCGAGCAGCCATCAGCCAACACCAACAGCCAGCAGCCAGCAGCCAGAACCAGCAGCCAGCAGCTATCAGCCAGTACCAGCAGCTAACAGCCAGCACCAGCAGATAACAGACAGCACCAACAGTCAGCAGGCAGCACCAGCAACAGCAGCCATCAGCCAGCACCAGCAGCCAGCACTAGCAGCCAATAGCCAGCAGCTAACTGCCAGCACCAGCCGCCAGCAGCCAGCACCAGCAGCCAACACCAGCACCAGAAGCCAGCAGCCAGTAGCCAGCACAAGCATTTCGCACCAGCATCCAGCATCCAGCATCAGCAGCCAGCAGCCAGCAACCAGCAGTAGCACCATATACCAGTACCAGCAGCCAACAGCCAGCACCAGCAGCCAACTGCCAGCACCAGCAATCAGCCAGCTCCAGCAGCTAACAGCCAGCACCAGCAGCCAGCAGTTAACAGCCAGCACCAGCAACTAACAGCCATCATAAAGACCCAGCACCAGCAGCTAGCAGGCAGCACCTGCAGCCAGCAGCCTTCAGCCAGCAACAGCTGCCAGCAGCTAACAGCTATCAGCCAGCACTAGCAGACAACAGACAGCACCTGCAGCCAGCACCAGCAGTCAGCAGCCAGCAGCTATCAGCCAGCAGCAGCAGACAACAGCCAAAACCAACAGCTAGCACAAGCAGCCAGCACCATCAGCCAGCAGCCAGCAGCTATCAGCTAACACCAGCAGCCAACGGCCAGCACCAGAAGCCAGCAGCCAGCACCAGAAGCCAGCAGCCAGCACAAGCAGCCAGCAGCCAGCACCAGCAGAAAGCAGCCAGCACCAGTAGTCAGCAGCCAGAAGCCAGCACCAGCAGCCAGATCCAGCAGCCAGCGGCCAGCAGCCAGCAACCAGCAGCCAGCATCAGCAGCCAGTACCAGCAGCAAGCAGCCAGCACCAGCAGCTAACAGCCAGCATCAGCAGTCAGCAACAAGTACCAGCAGCCAGCACCAGCAGGCAGCAACAGAAGCCAACAGCCAGCACCAGCAGCTAACAGCCAGCACCAGCAGCCAGCAGCTAGCAGCCAGCACCAGCAGCCAGCACCAGCAGCCAGCAGCGAGCAGCCATCAGCCAACACCAGCAGCCAGCAGCCAGCAGCCAGAACCAGCAGCCAGCAGCTATCAGCCAGTACCAGCAGCTAACAGCCAGCACCAGCAGCTAACAGACAGCACCAAAAGCCAGCAGGCAGCACGAGCAACAGCAGCCATCAGCCAGCACCAGCAGTCAGCACCAGCAGCCAATAGCCAGCAGCTAACTGCCAGCACCAGCAGCCAGCAGCCAGCACCAGCAGCCAACACCAGCACCAGAAGCCAGCAGCCAGTAGCCAGCAACAGCAGCTCGCACCAGCAGCCAGCAGCTAACAGCCAGCACTAGCAGCTTGCATCCAGCACCTGCAGCCAGAACCAGCACCAGCATTTAGCACCAGCATCCAGCATCAGCAGCCAGCAGCCAGCAACCAGCAGTAGCAACAGATACCAGTACCAGCAGCCAACAGCCAGCACCAGCAGCCAACTGCCAGCACCAGCAATCAGCCAGCACCAGCAGCTAACAGCCAGCACAAGCAGCCAGCAGCCAGCACCAGCAGCCAGCATCAGCAGACAGCAGCCATCACCAGCAACCAGCAGCCAGCACCAGCAGCCAGCAGTTATCAGCCAGCACCAGCAACTAACAGCCATCACAAGGAGCCAGCAGCAGCAGCTAGCAGCCAGCACCTGCAGCCAGCAGCCTTCAACCAGCAACAGCTGCCAGCAGCTAACAGCTATCAACCAGCAGCAGCAGCCAACAGCCAAAACCAGCACCCAGCACAAGCAGCCAGCACCAGCAGCCAGCAGCCAGCAGCTATCACCACCACCAGCAGCAAACAGCCAGCGCAAGCAGACAACACCAGCAGCCAGCAAACAGCAGCTCTCAGCCTGCACCAGCAGCCAACAGCAAGCAGCCAGCAGCCAGAACCAGCAGCCAGCAGATATCCGCCTGCACCAGCAGTCAACAGACAATACCAGCAGCCAGCGAAAGCAGCCAGCAGCCAGCAGCTATCATACAGCACCAGCAGCCAACAGCGAACACCAGCAGCCAGCACCAGCATCCAGCACCCAGCACCAGCAACCAGCAGCCAGCAACCAGCACCAGAGCCAGCAGCTATCAGCCAGTACCAGCAGCCAACAGCCAGCACCAGCAGCCAGCACCAGCAGCGAGCAACAGCAGCCAGCAGCCATCAGCCAGCACCACCAGCCAGCAGTTAGCAGCTACCAGCTAGCACCAGCAGACAAAAGCAAGCACCAGCAGCCAGCACCAGCAGCCAGCAGCCAGCAGCGAGCACCAGCAGCCAGCAGCCAGCATCAGCAGCTACCAGCCAGCAGCCAGCAGCCAGCAGCCAGCAGCTAGCAGCCAGCACCAGCAGCGAGCACCAGCAGTCAGCAGCCAGCAGCCAGCACTAGCAGCCAGCAGCCAGCAGACAGCACCAGCAGCCAGCAGCCAGCACCAGCAGCCAGCACCAGCAGCCAGCATCCAGCACCAGCAGCCAGCAGCCAGCAGCCAGCAGACAGCACCAGCAGCCAGCACCAGCAGCCAGCACCAGCAGCCAGCAGCCAGCACCAGCAGCCAGCAGCCAGCAGCTATCAGCCAGCACCAGCAGCGAACACCCAGCACCAGCAGCCAGCACCAGCGGCCAGCAACAGCACCCAGCACCAGCAACCAGCAGCCAGCAACCAGCACCAGAGCCAGCAGCTATCAGCAAGCACCAGCAGCTAATAACCAGCACCAGCAGCCAGCACTAGCAGCGAGCACCAGCAGCCAGCAGCCATCAGCCAGCACCACCAGTCAGCAGCCATCAGCTACCAGCCAGCCCCAGCATCCAACAGCCAGCAAGAGCAGCCAGCACCAGCAGCCAGCAGCCAGCAGCTATCAGCCAGCACCAGCAGCTAACAGCCAGCACCAGCAGCCAGCACCAGCAGCCAGCGGCCAGCACCAGAAGCCAGCAGGCAGCACAAGCAGCCAGCAGCCAGCACCATCAGAAAGCAGCCAGCACCAGCAGCCAGCAGCCAGCAGCCAGCACCAGCAGCCAGTCCCAGCAGCAAGCAGCCAGCACCAGCAGCCAGCAGCGATCAGCCAGCACCCGCAGCCAACAGCCAGCACGAGCAGCCAGCAATAGTAGCCTGCACCAGCAGACAGCAGCCAGCTGCCAGCACCAGCAGACAGCAACAGCAGCCAGCAGCCAGCACCAGCAGCCAGCACCAGCAGCCAGCAGCTATTAGCCAGCACCTGCAGCTAACAACCAGCACCAGCAGCCAGCACCAGCAGCGAGCTGCCAGCACCAGCAGCCAGCACCAGAAACCAGCACCAGCAGACATCAGCCAGCACTACCAGCCAGCACCAGCAGCCAGCAGCCATCACCCAGCACCAGCAGCCAGCAGCCAGCAGCGAGAAGCCAGCACCAGCAGCCAACAGCCAGCACCAGCAGCCAGCACCAGCTGCCAGCACCAGCAGCCAGAAGCCAGCACCAGCAGCCACTAGCCAGCTGCCAGCAGCCAGCAGCCAGCAGCCAGCACCAGCAGCCAGCAGCCAACAGCAAGCACCATCAGCCAGCACCAGCAGCCAGCAGCCAGCACCAGCAGCCAGCAGCCAGCAACCAGCAGTAGTCAGCAGCCAGAAGCCAGCACCAGCAGCCAGATCCAGCAGCCAGCGGCCAGCAGCCAGCAACCAGCAGCCAGCATCAGCAGCCAGTACCAGCAGCTAGCAGCCAGCACCAGCAGCCAGCAGCCAGCAGCCAGCAGCCAGCACCAGCAGCCAGCAGCCAGCAACCAGCAGCCAGCATCAGCAGCCAGTACCAGCAGCAAGCAGCCTGCACCAGCAGCCAGCAGCCAGCAGCCAGCAGCCAGCATCAGCAGCCAGTACCAGCAGCCAGCAGCCAGCAACCAGCAGCCAGCATCAGCAGCCAGTACCAGCAGCTAGCAGCCAGCACCAGCAGCCAGCAGCGATCAGCCAGCACCCGCAGCCAACAGCCAGCACGAGCAGCCAGCAATAGTAGCCAGCACCAGCAGCCAGCAGCCAGCTGCCAGCTCCAGCAGTCAGCAACAGCAGCCAGCAGCCAGCACCAGCAGCCAGCACCAGCAGCCAGCAGCTATTAGCCAGCACCTGCAGCTAACAACCAGCACCAGCAGCCAGCACCAGCAGCGAGCTGCCAGCACCAGCAGCCAGCACCAGAAACCAGCACCAGCAGCCATCAGCCAGCACTAGCAGCCAGCACCAGCAGCCAGCAGCCATCACCCAGCACCAGCAGCCAGCAACCAGCAGCGAGAAGCCAGCACCAGCAGCCAACAGCCAGCACCAGCAGCCAGCACCAGCTGCCAGCACCAGCAACCAGAAGCCAGCACCAGCAGCCACCAGCCAGCTGCCAGCAGCCAGCAGCCAGCACCAGCAGCCAGCAGCCAACAGCAAGCACCATCAGCCAGCACCAGCAGCCAGCAGCCAGCAGCCAGCACCAGCAGCCAGCAGCCAGCAGCCAGCAGCCAGCTGCCAGCAACTATCAGCCAGCACCAGCATCTAGCAGCCAGCACCAGCAGCTAACAGCAAGCACCAGCAGCCAGCACCAGCAGCCAGCAGCCAGCAACAGCAGCTAACAGCCAGCAGCCAGCAGCCAGAACCAGCAGCCAGCAGCTATCAGCCAGTACCAGCAGCTAACAGCCAGCACCAGCAGATAACAGACAGCACCAACAGTCAGCAGGCAGCACCAGCAACAGCAGCCATCAGCCAGCACCAGCAGCCAGCACCAGCAGCCAATAGCCAGCAGCTAACTGCCAGCACCAGCAGCCAGTAGCCAGCACAAGCATTTCGCACCACCATCCAGCATCAGCAGCCAGCAGCCAGCAACCAGCAGTAGCACCATATACCAGTACCAGCAGCCAACAGCCAGCACCAGCAGCCAACTGCCAGCACCAGCAATCAGCCAGCACCAGCAGCTAACAGCCAGCACCAGCAGCCAGCAGCCAGCAGTTATCACCCAGCACCAGCAACTAACAGCCATCATAAAGACCCAGCACCAGCAGCTAGCAGGCAGCACCTGCAGCCAGCAGCCTTCAGCCAGCAACAGCTGCCAGCAGCTAACAGCTATCAGCCAGCACTAGCAGACAACAGACAGCACCTGCAGCCAGCACCAGCAGTCAGCAACCAGCAGCTATCAGCCAGCAGCAGCAGACAACAGCCAAAACCAGCAGCTAGCACAAGCAGCCAGCACCATCAGCCAGCAGCCAGCAGCCATCAGCTAACACCAGCAGCCAACTGCCAGCACCAGAAGCCAGCAGCCAGCACCAGAAGCCAGCAGCCAGCACAAGCAGCCAGCAGCCAGCACCAGCAGAAAGCAGCCAGCACCAGTAGTCAGCAGCCAGAAGCCAGCACCAGCAGCCAGATCCAGCAGCCAGCGGCCAGCAGCCAGCAACCAGCAGCCAGCATCAGCAGCCAGTACCAGCAGCAAGCAGCCAGCACCAGCAGCTAACAGCCAGCACCAGCAGCCAGCACCAGCAGCCAGCAGCCAGCAACAGCAGCTAACAGCCAGCATCAGCAGTCAGCAACAAGTACCAGCAGCCAGCACCAGCAGCCAGCAACAGCAGCCAACAGCCAGCACCAGCAGCTAACAGCCAGCACCAGCAGCCAGCAGCTAGCAGCCAGCACCAGCAGCCAGCACCAGCAGCCAGCAGCGAGCAGCCATCAGCCAACACCAGCAGCCAGCAGCCAGCAGCCAGAACCAGCAGCCAGCAGCTATCAGCCAGTACCAGCAGCTAACAGCCAGCACCAGCAGCTAACAGACAGCACCAAAAGCCAGCAGGCAGCACCAGCAACAGCAGCCATCAGCCAGCACCAGCAGCCAGCACCAGCAGCCAATAGCCAGCAGCTAACTGCCAGCACCAGCAGCCAGCAGCGAGCACCAGCAGCCAACACCAGCACCAGAAGCCAGCAGCCAGTAGCCAGCAACAGCAGCTAGCACCAGCAGCCAGCAGCTAACAGCCAGCACTAGCAGCTAGCATCCAGCACCTGCAGCCAGAACCAGCACCAGCATTTAGCACCAGCATCCAGCATCAGCAGCCAGCAGCCAGCAACCAGCAGTAGCAACAGATACCAGTACCAGCAGCCAACAGCCAGCACCAGCAGCCAACTGCCAGCACCAGCAATCAGCCAGCACCAGCAGCTAACAGCCAGCACAAGCAGCCAGCAGCCAGCACCAGCAGCCAGCATCAGCAGACAGCAGCCATCACCAGCAACCAGCAGCCAGCACCAGCAGCCAGCAGCCAGCAGTTATCAGCCAGCACCAGCAACAAACAGCCATCACAAGGAGCCAGCACCAGCAGCTAGCAGGCAGCACCTGCAGCCAGCGGCCTTCAGCCAGCAACAGCTTCCATCAGCTAACAGCTATCAGCCAGCACCAGCAGACAACAGACAGCACCTGCAGCCAGCACCAGCAGTCAGCAGCCAGCAGCTATCAGCCAGCAGCAGCAGCCAACAGCCAAAACCAGCAGCCAGCACAAGCAGCCAGCACCAGCAGCCAGCAGCCAGCAGCTATCACCAGCACCAGCAGCAAACAGACAGCGCCAGCAGACAACAAAAGCAGCCAGCAGACAGAACCAACAGCCAGCAGCTATCCGCCTGCACCAGCAGCTAACAGACAGCACCAGCAGCCAGCAGCCAGCACTAGCAGCCCACAGCCAGCACAAGCAGCCAGCAGCCAACAGCCAGCACCATCAGCCAGCACCAGCAGCCAGCAGCCAGCAGCCAGCACCAGCAGCCGGCACTAGCAGCCAGCAGCCAGCAGACAGCACCAGCAGCCAGCAGCCAGCACCAGCAGCCAGCAGCCAACAGCCAGCACCATCAGCCAGCACCAGCAGCCAGCAGCCAGCAGCCAGCACCAGCAGCCAGCAGCCAGCCCCCAGCAACTATCAGCCAGCACCAGCAGCTAGTAGCCAACACCAGCAGCTAACAGCCAGCACCAGCAGCCAGCACCAGCAGCCAGCAGCCAGCAACAGCAGCTAACAGCCAGCACCAGCTGCCAGCAACAAGTACCAGCAGCCAGCACCAGCACCAGCAGCCAGCAACAGCAGCCAGCAGCCAGCACAAGCAGCCAGCAACCAGCTGTAGCACCAGATACCAGCACCAGCAGCCAGCAGCCAGCACCAGCAACCAGCAGCCAGCAACAGCAGCTAACAGCCAGCACCAGCAGCCAGCAGCTAGCAGCCAGCACCAGCAGCCAGCACCAGCAGCCAGCAGCGAGCAGCCATCAGCCAACACCAGCAGCCAGCAGCCAGCAGCCAGCAGCTAGATCCAGCAGCCAGCAGCTATCAGCCAGTACCAGCAGCTAACAGCCAGCACCAGCAGCTAACAGACAGCACCAAAAACCAGCAAGCAGCACCAGCAACAGCAGCCATCAGCAAGCACCAGCAGCCAGCACCAGCAGCCAATAGCCAGCAGCTAACTGCCAGCACCAGCAGCCAGCAGCCAGCACCAACAGCCAACACCAGCACCAGAAGCCAGCAGCCAGTAGCCAGCAACAGCAGCTAGCACCAGCAGCCAGCAGCTAACAGCTAGCACTAGCAGCTAGCATCCAGCACCTGCAGCCAGAACCAGCACCAGCATTTAGCACCAGCATCCAGCATCAGCAGCCAGCAACCAGCAACCAGCAGTAGCACCAGATACAAGTACCAGCAGCCAACAGCCAGCACCAGCAGCCAACTGCCAGCACCAGCAATCAGCCAGCACCAGCAGCTAACAGCCAGTACAAGCAGCCAGCACCAGCAGCCAGCAGCTGCAGCTATCAGCCAGCAGCAGCAGCCAACAGCCAAAACCAGCAGCCAGCACAAGCAGCCAGCACCAGCAGCCAGCAGCCAGCAGCTATCACCAGCACCAGCAGCAAACAGCCAGCGCCAGCAGACAACACCTGCAGCCAGGAGACAGCAGCTCTCAGCCTGCACCAGCAGCCAACAGCAAGCAGCCAGCAGCCAGAACCAGCAGCCAGCAGCTATCCGCCTGCACCAGCAGCTAACAGACAGCACCAGCAGCCAGCAGCGAGCACTAGCAGCCAACAACCAGCACAAGCAGCCAGCACCAGCAGCCAGCACCAGCAGCCAGCAGCTATCAGCCAGCACCAGCAGTCAACAGACAATACCAGCAGCCAGCGAAAGCAGCCAGCAGCTATCATACAGCACCAGCAGCCAACAGCGAGCACCAGCAGCCAGCACCAGCATCCAGCACCCAGCAGCCAGCAACCAGCACCAGAGCCAGCAGCTGTCAGCCAGAACCAGCAGCCAAAAGCAACCACCAGCAGCCAGCACCAGCAGCCAGCAGCCAGCAGCGAGCACCAGCAGCCAGCAGCCAGCATCAGCAGCTAACAGCCAGCATACAGCAGACAGCAGCCAGCAGCTAGCAGCCAGCACCAGCTGCGAGCACCAGCACCCAGAAGCCAGCAGCCAGCACCAGCAGCCAGCAGCTAGCAGCCAGCACCAGCAGCCAGGAGCCAGCAGCTATCAGCCAGCACCAGCAGCGAACACCCAGCACCAGCAGCCAGCACCAGCAGCCAGCAACAGCACTTAGCACCAGCAACCAGCAGCCAGCAACCAGCACCAGAGCCAGCAGCTATCAGCAAGCACCAGCAGCTAATAACCAGCACCAGCAGCCAGCACCAGCAGCGAACACCAGCAGCCAGCAGCCATCAGCCAGTACCACCAGTCAGCAGCCAGCAGCTACCAGCTAGCACCAGCAGCCAACAGCAAGCACCAGCAGCCTGCACCAGGAGCCAGCAGAGAGCAGCTATCAGCCAGCCCCAGCAGCCAACAGCCAGCAAGAGTAGCCAGCTACAGCAGCCAGCAGCCAGCAGCTATCAGCCAGCACCAGCAGCTAACAGCCAGCACCAGCAGCCAGCACCAGCAGCCAGCGGCCATCACCAGAAGCCAGCAGCCAGCACCAGCAGAAAGCAGCCAGCACCAGTAGTCAGCAGCCAGAAGCCAGCACCAGCAGCCAGATCCAGCAGCCAGCGGCCAGCAGCCAGCAACCAGCAGCCAGCATCAGCAGCCAGTATTAGCAGCAAGCAGTCAGCACCAGCAGCCAGCAGCCAGCAGAAGCAGCCAGCACCAGCAGCCAGTCCCAGCAGCAAGCAGCCAGCACCAGCAGCCAGCAGCGAACAGCCAGCACCAGCAGCCAACAGCCAGCACGAGCAGCCAGCATTAGCAGCAAGCACCAGCAGCCAGCAGCCAGCTGCCAGCAGCTATCAGCCAGCACCTGCAGCTAACAACCAGCACCAGCAGCCAGCACCAGCAGCGAGCTGCCAGCACCAGCAGCCAGCACCAGAAACCAGCACCAGCAGCCAGCAGCCAACACTAGCAGCCAGCACCAGCGGCCAGCAGCCATCACCCAGCTCCAGCAGCCAGCAGCCAGCAGCGAGAAGCCAGCACCAGCTGCCAACAGCCAGCACCAGCAGCCAGCACCAGCTGCCAGCACCAGCAGCCAGAAGCCAGCACCAGCAGCCACCAGACAGCTGCCAGCAGCCAGCAGCCAGCAGCCAGCACCAGCAGCCAGCAGCCAACAGCAAGCACCATCAGCCAGCACCAGCAGCCAGCAGCCAGCAGCCAGCACCAGCAGCCAGCAGCCAGCAGCCAGCAGCCAGCAGCCAGCAGCCAGCTGCCAGCAACTATCAGCCAGCACCAGCATCTAGCAGCCAGCACCAGCAGCTAACAGCAAGCACCAGCAGCCAGCACCAGCAGCCAGCAGCCAGCAACAGCAGCTAACAGCCAGCACCAGCAGCCAGCAACAAGTACCAGCAGCCAGCATCAGCACCAGCAGCCAGCAACAGCAGCCAGCAGCCTGCACAAGCAGCCAGCAACCAGCTGTAGCACCAGATACCAGTACCAGCAACCAACTGCCAGCACCAGCAGTCAACAGCCAGCACCAGCAGCTAACAGCCAGCACCAGCAGCCAGCAGCCAGCACCAGCAACCAGCAGCCAGCAACAGCAGCTAACAGCCAGCACCAGCAGCCAGCAGCTAGCAGCCAGCACCAGCAGCCAGCACCTGCAGCCAGCAGCGAGCAGCTATCAGCCAACACCAACAGCCAGCAGCCAGCAGCCAGAACCAGCAGCCAGCAGCTATCAGCCAGTACCAGCAGCTAACAGCCAGCACCAGCAGATAACAGACAGCACCAACAGTCAGCAGGCAGCACCAGCAACAGCAGCCATCAGCCAGCACCAGCAGCCAGCACCAGCAGCCAATAGCCAGCAGCTAACTGCCAGCACCAGCCGCCAGCAGCCAGCACCAGCAGCCAACACCAGCACCAGAAGCCAGCAGCCAGTAGCCAGCACAAGCATTTCGCACCAGCATCCAGCATCCAGCATCAGCAGCCAGCAGCCAGCAACCAGCAGTAGCACCATATACCAGTACCAGCAGCCAACAGCCAGCACCAGCAGCCAACTGCCAGCACCAGCAATCAGCCAGCTCCAGCAGCTAACAGCCAGCACCAGCAGCCAGCAGTTAACAGCCAGCACCAGCAACTAACAGCCATCATAAAGACCCAGCACCAGCAGCTAGCAGGCAGCACCTGCAGCCAGCAGCCTTCAGCCAGCAACAGCTGGCAGCAGCTAACAGCTATCAGCCAGCACTAGCAGACAACAGACAGCACCTGCAGCCAGCACCAGCAGTCAGCAGCCAGCAGCTATCAGCCAGCAGCAGCAGACAACAGCCAAAACCAACAGCTAGCACAAGCAGCCAGCACCATCAGCCAGCAGCCAGCAGCTATCAGCTAACACCAGCAGCCAACGGCCAGCACCAGAAGCCAGCAGCCAGCACCAGAAGCCAGCAGCCAGCACAAGCAGCCAGCAGCCAGCACCAGCAGAAAGCAGCCAGCACCAGTAGTCAGCAGCCAGAAGCCAGCACCAGCAGCCAGATCCAGCAGCCAGCGGCCAGCAGCCAGCAACCAGCAGCCAGCATCAGCAGCCAGTACCAGCAGCAAGCAGCCAGCACCAGCAGCTAACAGCCAGCACCAGCAGCCAGCACCAGCAGCCAGCAGCCAGCAACAGCAGCTAACAGCCTGCATCAGCAGTCAGCAACAAGTACCAGCAGCCAGCACCAGCAGGCAGCAACAGCAGCCAACAGCCAGCACCAGCAGCTAACAGCCAGCACCAGCAGCCAGCAGCTAGCAGCCAGCACCAGCAGCCAGCACCAGCAGCCAGCAGCGAGCAGCCATCAGCCAACACCAGCAGCCAGCAGCCAGCAGCCAGAACCAGCAGCCAGCAGCTATCAGCCAGTACCAGCAGCTAACAGGCAGCACCAGCAGCTAACAGACAGCACCAAAAGTCAGCAGGCAGCACGAGCTACAGCAGCCATCAGCCAGCACCAGCAGTCAGCACCAGCAGCCAATAGCCAGCAGCTAACTGCCAGCACCAGCAGCCAGCAGCCAGCACCAGCAGCCAACACCAGCACCAGAAGCCAGCAGCCAGTAGCCAGCAACAGCAGCTCGCACCAGCAGCCAGCAGCTAACAGCCAGCACTAGCAGCTAGCATCCAGCACCTGCAGCCAGAACCAGCACCAGCATTTCGCACCAGAATCCAGCATCAGCAGCCAGCAGCCAGCAACCAGCAGTAGCAACAGATACCAGTACCAGCAGCCAACAGCCAGCACCAGCAGCCAACTGCCAGCACCAGCAATCAGCCAGCACCAGCAGCTAACAGCCAGCACAAGCAGCCAGCAGCCAGCACCAGCAGCCAGCATCAGCAGACAGCAGCCATCACCAGCAACCAGCAGCCAGCACCAGCAGCCAGCAGTTATCAGCCAGCACCAGCAACTAACAGCCATCACAAGGAGCCAGCAGCAGCAGCTAGCAGCCAGCACCTGCAGCCAGCAGCCTTCAACCAGCAACAGCTGCCAGCAGCTAACAGCTATCAGCCAGCAGCAGCAGCCAACAGCCAAAACCAGCACCCAGCACAAGCAGCCAGCACCAGCAGCCAGCAGCCAGCAGCTATCACCACCACCAGCAGCAAACAGCCAGCGCAAGCAGACAACACCAGCAGCCAGCAAACAGCAGCTCTCAGCCTGCACCAGCAGCCAACAGCAAGCAGCCAGCAGCCAGAACCAGCAGCCAGCAGATATCCGCCTGCACCAGCAGTCAACAGACAATACCAGCAGCCAGCGAAAGCAGCCAGCAGCCAGCAGCTATCATACAGCACCAGCAGCCAACAGCGAGCACCAGCAGCCAGCACCAGCATCCAGCACCCAGCACCAGCAACCAGCAGCCAGCAACCAGCACCAGAGCAAGCAGCTATCAGCCAGTACCAGCAGCCAACAGCCAGCACCAGCAGCCAGCACCAGCAGCGAGCAACAGCAGCCAGCAGCCATCAGCCAGCACCACCAGCCAGCAGTTAGCAGCTACCAGCTAGCACCAGCAGACAAAAGCAAGCACCAGCAGCCAGCACCAGCAGCCAGCAGCCAGCAGCGAGCACCAGCAGCCAGCAGCCAGCATCAGCAGCTACCAGCCAGCAGCCAGCAGCCAGCAGCCAGCAGCTAGCAGCCAGCACCAGCAGCGAGCACCAGCAGTCAGCAGCCAGCAGCCAGCACTAGCAGCCAGCAGCCAGCAGACAGCACCAGCAGCCAGCAGCCAGCACCAGCAGCCAGCACCAGCAGCCAGCATCCAGCACCAGCAGCCAGCAGCCAGCAGACAGCACCAGCAGCCAGCACCAGCAGCCAGCACCAGCAGCCAGCAGCCAGCAGCCAGCACCAGCAGCCAGCAGCTATCAGCCAGCACCAGCAGCGAACACCCAGCACCAGCAGCCAGCACCAGCGGCCAGCAACAGCACCCAGCACCAGCAACCAGCAGCCAGCAACCAGCACCAGAGCCAGCAGCTATCAGCAAGCACCAGCAGCTAATAACCAGCACCAGCTGCCAGCACCAGCAGCGAGCACCAGCAGCCAGCAGCCATCAGCCAGCACCACCAGTCAGCAGCCATCAGCTACCAGCTAGCACCAGCAGCCAACAGCAAGCACCAGCAGCCAGCACCAGGAGCCAGCAGAGAGCAGCTATCAGCCAGCCCCAGCATCCAACAGCCAGCAAGAGCAGCCAGCACCAGCAGCCAGCAGCCAGCAGCCAGCAGCTATCAGCCAGCACCAGCAGCTAACAGCCAGCACCAGCAGCCAGCACCAGCAGCCAGCGGCCAGCACCAGAAGCCAGCAGCCAGCACAAGCAGCCAGCAGCCAGCACCATCAGAAAGCAGCCAGCACCAGCAGCCAGCAGCCAGCAGCCAGCACCAGCAGCCAGTCCCAGCAGCAAGCAGCCAGCACCAGCAGCCAGCAGCGATCAGCCAGCACCCGCAGCCAACAGCCAGCACGAGCAGCCAGCAATAGTAGCCTGCACCAGCAGACAGCAGCCAGCTGCCAGCACCAGCAGACAGCAACAGCAGCCAGCAGCCAGCGCCAGCAGCCAGCACCAGCAGCCAGCAGCTATTAGCCAGCACCTGCAGCTAACAACCAGCACCAGCAGCCAGCACCAGCAGCGAGCTGCCAGCACCAGCAGCCAGCACCAGAAACCAGCACCAGCAGACATCAGCCAGCACTACCAGCCAGCACCAGCAGCCAGCAGCCATCACCCAGCACCAGCAGCCAGCAGCCAGCAGCGAGAAGCCAGCACCAGCAGCCAACAGCCAGCACCAGCAGCCAGCACCAGCTGCCAGCACCAGCAGCCAGAAGCCAGCACCAGCAGCCACTAGCCAGCTGCCAGCAGCCAGCAGCCAGCAGCGAGCACCAGCAGCCAGCAGCCAACAGCAAGCACCATCAGCCAGCACCAGCAGCCAGCAGCCAGCACCAGCAGCCAGCAGCCAGCAACCAGCAGTAGTCAGCAGCCAGAAGCCAGCACCAGCAGCCAGATCCAGCAGCCAGCGGCCAGCAGCCAGCAACCAGCAGCCAGCATCAGCAGCCAGTACCAGCAGCTAGCAGCCAGCACCAGCAGCCAGCAGCCAGCAGCCAGCACCAGCAGCCAGCAGCCAGCAACCAGCAGCCAGCATCAGCAGCCAGTACCAGCAGCAAGCAGCCTGCACCAGCAGCCAGCAGCCAGCAGCCAGCAGCCAGCATCAGCAGCCAGTACCAGCAGCCAGCAGCCAGCAACCAGCAGCCAGCATCAGCAGCCAGTACCGGCAGCTAGCAGCCAGCACCAGCAGCCAGCAGCGATCAGCCAGCACCCGCAGCCAACAGCCAGCACGAGCAGCCAGCAATAGTAGCCAGCACCAGCAGCCAGCAGCCAGCTGCCAGCTCCAGCAGTCAGCAACAGCAGCCAGCAGCCAGCACCAGCAGCCAGCACCAGCAGCCAGCAGCTATTAGCCAGCACCTGCAGCTAACAACCAGCACCAGCAGCCAGCACCAGCAGCGAGCTGCCAGCACCAGCAGCCAGCACCAGAAACCAGCACCAGCAGCCATCAGCCAGCACTAGCAGCCAGCACCAGCAGCCAGCAGCCATCACCCAGCACCAGCAGCCAGCAACCAGCAGCGAGAAGCCAGCACCAGCAGCCAACAGCCAGCACCAGCAGCCAGCACCAGCTACCAGCACCAGCAGCCAGAAGCCAGCACCAGCAGCCACCAGCCAGCTGCCAGCAGCCATCAGCCAGCACCAGCAGCCAGCAGCCAACAGCAAGCACCATCAGCCAGCACCAGCAGCCAGCAGCCAGCAGCCAGCACCAGCAGCCAGCAGCCAGCAGCCAGCAGCCAGCAGCCAGCTGCCAGCAACTATCAGCCAGCACCAGCATCTAGCAGCCAGCACCAGCAGCTAACAGCAAGCACCAGCAGCCAGCACCAGCAGCCAGCAGCCAGCAACAGCAGCTAACAGCCAGCAGCCAGCAGCCAGAACCAGCAGCCAGCAGCTATCAGCCAGTACCAGCAGCTAACAGCCAGCACCAGCAGATAACAGACAGCACCAACAGTCAGCAGGCAGCACCAGCAACAGCAGCCATCAGCCAGCACCAGCAGCCAGCACCAGCAGCCAATAGCCAGCAGCTAACTGCCAGCACCAGCCACCAGCAGCCAGCACCAGCAGCCAACACCAGCACCAGAAGCCAGCAGCCAGTAGCCAGCACAAGCATTTCGCACCAGCATCCAGCATCAGCAGCCAGCAGCCAGCAACCAGCAGTAGCACCATATACCAGTACCAGCAGCCAACAGCCAGCACCAGCAGCCAACTGCCAGCACCAGCAATCAGCCAGCACCAGCAGCTAACAGCCAGCACCAGCAGCCAGCAGCCAGCAGTTATCACCCAGCACCAGCAACTAACAGCCATCATAAAGACCCAGCACCAGCAGCTAGCAGGCAGCACCTGCAGCCAGCAGCCTTCAGCCAGCAACAGCTGCCAGCAGCTAACAGCTATCAGCCAGCACTAGCAGACAACAGACAGCACCTGCAGCCAGCACCAGCAGTCAGCAACCAGCAGCTATCAGCCAGCAGCAGCAGACAACAGCCAAAACCAGCAGCTAGCACAAGCAGCCAGCACCATCAGCCAGCAGCCAGCAGCTATCAGCTAACACCAGCAGCCAACTGCCAGCACCAGAAGCCAGCAGCCAGCACCAGAAGCCAGCAGCCAGCACAGGCGGCCAGCAGCCAGCACCAGCAGAAAGCAGCCAGCACCAGTAGTCAGCAGCCAGAAGCCAGCACCAGCAGCCAGATCCAGCAGCCAGCGGCCAGCAGCCAGCAACCAGCAGCCAGCATCAGCAGCCAGTACCAGCAGCAAGCAGCCAGCACCAGCAGCTAACAGCCAGCACCAGCAGCCAGCACCAGCAGCCAGCAGCCAGCAACAGCAGCTAACAGCCAGCATCAGCAGTCAGCAACAAGTACCAGCAGCCAGCACCAGCAGCCAGCAACAGCAGCCAACAGCCAGCACCAGCAGCTAACAGCCAGCACCAGCAGCCAGCAGCTAGCAGCCAGCACCAGCAGCCAGCACCAGCAGCCAGCAGCGAGCAGCCATCAGCCAACACCAGCAGCCAGCAGCCAGCAGCCAGAACCAGCAGCCAGCAGCTATCAGCCAGTACCAGCAGCTAACAGCCAGCACCAGCAGCTAACAGACAGCACCAAAAGCCAGCAGGCAGCACCAGCAACAGCAGCCATCAGCCAGAACCAGCAGCCAGCACCAGCAGCCAATAGCCAGCAGCTAACTGCCAGCACCAGCAGCCAGCAGCGAGCACCAGCAGCCAACACCAGCACCAGAAGCCAGCAGCCAGTAGCCAGCAACAGCAGCTAGCACCAGCAGCCAGCAGCTAACAGCCAGCACTAGCAGCTAGCATCCAGCACCTGCAGCCAGAACCAGCACCAGCATTTAGCACCAGCATCCAGCATCAGCAGCCAGCAGCCAGCAACCAGCAGTAGCAACAGATACCAGTACCAGCAGCCAACAGCCAGCACCAGCAGCCAACTGCCAGCACCAGCAATCAGCCAGCACCAGCAGCTAACAGCCAGCACAAGCAGCCAGCAGCCAGCAGCCAGCACCAGCAGCCAGCATCAGCAGACAGCAGCCATCACCAGCAACCAGCAGCCAGCACCAGCAGCCAGCAGCCAGCAGTTATCAGCCAGCACCAGCAACTAACAGCCATCACAAGGAGCCAGCAGCAGCAGCTAGCAGCCAGCACCTGCAGCCAGCAGCCTTCAGCCAGCAACAGCTGCCAGCAGCTAACAGCTATCAGCCAGCAGCAGCAGCCAACAGCCAAAACCTGCACCCAGCACAAGCAGCCAGCACCAGCAGCCAGCAGCCAGCAGCTATCACCAGCACCAGCAGCAAACAGCCAGCGCAAGCAGACAACACCAGCAGCCAGCAAACAGCAGCTCTCAGCCTGCACCAGCAGCCAACAGCAAGCAGCCAGCAGCCAGAACCAGCAGCCAGCAGATATCCGCCTGCACCAGCAGTCAACAGACAATACCAGCAGCCAGCGAAAGCAGCCAGCAGCCAGCAGCTATCATACAGCACCAGCAGCCAACAGCGAGCACCAGCAGCCAGCAGCGATCAGCCAGTACCAGCAGCCAACAGCCAGCACCAGCAGCCAGCACCAGCAGCGAGCAACAGCAGCCAGCAGCCATCAGCCAGCACCACCAGCCAGCAGTTAGCAGCTACCAGCTTGCACCAGCAGACAAAAGCAAGCACCAGCAGCCAGCACCAGCAGCCAGCAGCCAGCAGCGAGCACCAGCAGCCAGCAGCCAGCATCAGCAGCTACCAGCCAGCAGCCAGCAGCCAGCAGCCAGCAGCTAGCAGCCAGCACCAGCAGCGAGCACCAGCAGTCAGCAGCCAGCAGCCAGCACTAGCAGCCAGCAGCCAGCAGACAGCACCAGCAGCCAGCAGCCAGCACCAGCAGCCAGCACCAGCAGCCAGCATCCAGCACCAGCAGCCAGCAGCCAGCAGACAGCACCAGCAGCCAGCACCAGCAGCCAGCACCAGCAGCCAGCAGCCAGCAGCCAGCACCAGCAGCCAGCAGCCAGCAGCTATCAGCCAGCACCAGCAGCGAACACCCAGCACCAGCAGCCAGCACCAGCGGCCAGAAACAGCACCCAGCACCAGCAACCAGCAGCCAGCAACCAGCACCAGAGCCAGCAGCTATCAGCAAGCACCAGCAGCTAATAACCAGCACCAGCAGCCAGCACCAGCAGCGAGCACCAGCAGCCAGCAGCCATCAGCCAGCACCACCAGTCAGCAGCCATCAGCTACCAGCTAGCACCAGCAGCCAACAGCAAGCACCAGCAGCCAGCACCAGGAGCCAGCAGAGAGCAGCTATCAGCCAGCCCCAGCATCCAACAGCCAGCAAGAGCAGCCAGCACCAGCAGCCAGCAGCCAGCAGCTATCAGCCAGCACCAGCAACTAACAGCCAGCACCAGCAGCCAGCACCAGCAGCCAGCGGCCAGCACCAGAAGCCAGCAGCCAGCACAAGCAGCCAGCAGCCAGCACCATCAGAAAGCAGCCAGCACCAGCAGCCAGCAGCCAGCAGCCAGCACCAGCAGCCAGTCCCAGCAGCAAGCAGCCAGCACCAGCAGCCAGCAGCGATCAGCCAGCACCCGCAGCCAACAGCCAGCACGAGCAGCCAGCAATAGTAGCCAGCACCAGCAGACAGCAGCCAGCTGCCAGCACCAGCAGACAGCAACAGCAGCCAGCAGCCAGCACCAGCAGCCAGCACCAGCAGCCAGCAGCTATTAGCCAGCACCTGCAGCTAACAACCAGCACCAGCAGCCAGCACCAGCAGCGAGCTGGCAGCACCAGCAGCCAGCACCAGAAACCAGCACCAGCAGCCATCAGCCAGCACTACCAGCCAGCACCAGCAGCCAGCAGCCATCACCCAGCACCAGCAGCCAGCAGCCAGCAGCGAGAAGCCAGCACCAGCAGCCAACAGCCAGCACCAGCAGCTAGCACCAGCTGCCAGCACCAGCAGCCATAAGCCAGCACCAGCAGCCACTAGCCAGCTGCCAGCAGCCAGCAGCCAGCAGCCAGCACCAGCAGCCAGCAGCCAACAGCAAGCACCATCAGCCAGCACCAGCAGCCAGCAGCCAGCAGCCAGCAACAGCAGCCAGCAGCCAGCAACCAGCAGTAGTCAGCAGCCAGAAGCCAGCACCAGCAGCCAGCAGCCAGCAACCAGCAGCCAGCATCAGCAGCCAGTACCAGCAGCTAGCAGCCAGCACCAGCTGCCAGCAGCCAGCAGCCAGCAGCCAGCACCAGCAGCCAGCAGCCTACAGCAAGCACCATCAGC
This sequence comes from Locusta migratoria, assembly GCA_026315105.1. Taxonomy (NCBI): domain Eukaryota; kingdom Metazoa; phylum Arthropoda; class Insecta; order Orthoptera; family Acrididae; genus Locusta; species Locusta migratoria. The sequence goes on along the minus strand of CM048751.1, from coordinate 362,245,942 downwards.
CAGCACCAGCAGCCAGCAGCCAGCAGCCAGCACCAGCAGCCAGCAGCCAGCAACCAGCAGTAGTCAGCAGCCAGAAGCCAGCACCAGCAGCCAGCAGCCAGCAACCAGCAGCCAGCATCAGCAGCCAGTACCAGCAGCTAGCAGCCAGCACCAGCAGCCAGCAGCCAGCAGCCAGCACCAGCAGCCAGCAGCCAGCAACCAGCAGCCAGCATCAGCAGCCAGTACCAGCAGCAAGCAGCCTGCACCAGCAGCCAGCAGCCAGCAGCCAGCAGCCAGCACCAGCAGCCAATCCCAGCAGCAAGCAGCCAGCACCAGCAGCCAGCAGCGATCAGCCAGCACCCGCAGCCAACAGCCAGCACGAGCAGCCAGCAATAGTAGCCAGCACCAGCAGCCAGCAGCCAGCAGCCAGCAGCCAGCAACCAGCAGCCAGCATCAGCAGCCAGTACCAGCAGCAAGCAGCCTGCACCAGCAGCCAGCAGCCAGCAGCCAGCACCAGCAGCCAATCCCAGCAGCAAGCAGCCAGCACCAGCAGCCAGCAGCGATCAGCCAGCACCCGCAGCCAACAGCCAGCACGAGCAGCCAGCAATAGTAGCCAGCACCAGCAGCCAGCAGCCAGCTGCCAGCACCAGCAGACAGCAACAGCAGCCAGCAGCCAGCACCAGCAGCCAGCACCAGCAGCCAGCAGCTATTAGCCAGCACCTGCAGCTAACAACCAGCACCAGCAGCCAGCACCAGCAGCGAGCTGCCAGCACCAGCAGCCAGCACCAGAAACCAGCACCAGCAGCCATCAGCCAGCACTAGCAGCCAGCACCAGCAGCCAGCAGCCATCACCCAGCACCAGCAGCCAGCGGCCAGCAGCGAGAAGCCAGCACCAGCAGCCAACAGCCAGCACCAGCAGCCAGCACCAGCTGCCAGCACCAGCAGCCAGAAGCCAGCACCAGCAGCCACCAGCCAGCTGCCAGCAGCCAGCAGCCAGCAGCCAGCACCAGCAGCCAGCAGCCAACAGCAAGCACCATCAGCCAGCACCAGCAGCCAGCAGCCAGCAGCCAGCACCAGCAGCCAGCAGCCAGCAGCCAGCAGCCAGCTGCCAGCACCAGCAGCCAGAAGCCAGCACCAGCAGCCACCAGCCAGCTGCCAGCAGCCAGCAGCCAGCAGCCAGCACCAGCAGCCAGCAGCCAACAGCAAGCACCATCAGCCAGCACCAGCAGCCAGCAGCCAGCTGCCAGCACCAGCAGACAGCAACAGCAGCCAGCAGCCAGCACCAGCAGCCAGCACCAGCAGCCAGCAGCTATTAGCCAGCACCTGCAGCTAACAACCAGCACCAGCAGCCAGCACCAGCAGCGAGCTGCCAGCACCAGCAGCCAGCACCAGAAACCAGCACCAGCAGCCATCAGCCAGCACTAGCAGCCAGCACCAGCAGCCAGCAGCCATCACCCAGCACCAGCAGCCAGCAGCCAGCAGCGAGAAGCCAGCACCAGCAGCCAACAGCCAGCACCAGCAGCCAGCACCAGCTGCCAGCACCAGCAGCCAGAAGCCAGCACCAGCAGCCACCAGCCAGCTGCCAGCAGCCAGCAGCCAGCAGCCAGCAGCCAGCACCAGCAGCCAGCAGCCAACAGCAAGCACCATCAGCCAGCACCAGCAGCCAGCAGCCAGCAGCCAGCACCAGCAGCCAGCAGCCAGCAGCCAGCAGCCAGCAGCCAGCTGCGAGCAACTATCAGCCAGCACCAGCATCTAGCAGCCAGCACCAGCAGCTAACAGCAAGCACCAGCAGCCAGCACCAGCAGCCAGCGGCCAGCAACAGCAGCTAACAGCCAGCACCAGCAGCCAGCAACAAGTACCAGCAGCCAGCACCAGCACCAGCAGCCAGCAACAGCAGCCAGCAGCCTGCACAAGCAGCCAGCAACCAGCTGTAGCACCAGATACCAGTACCAGCAGCCAACTGCCAGCACCAGCAGCCAACAGCCAGCACCAGCAGCTAACAGCCAGCACTAGCAGCCAGCAGCCAGCACCAGCAACCAGCAGCCAGCAACAGCAGCTAACAGCCAGCACCAGCAGCCAGCAGCTAGCAGCCAGCACCAGCAGCCAGCACCTGCAGCCAGCAGCGAGCAGCCATCAGCCAACACCAACAGCCAGCAGCCAGCAGCCAGAACCAGCAGCCAGCAGCCAGCAGCATCTAGCAGCCAGTACCAGCAGGTAACAGCCAGCACCAGCAGATAACAGACAGCACCAACAGTCAGCAGGCAGCACCAGCAACAGCAGCCATCAGCCAGCACCAGCAGCCAGCACCAGCAGCCAATAGCCAGCAACTAACTGCCAGCACCAGCCGCCAGCAGCCAGCACCAGCAGCCAACACCAGCACCAGAAGCCAGCAGCCAGTAGCCAGCACAAGCATTTAGCACCAGCATCCAGCATCAGCAGCCAGCAGCCAGCAACCAGCAGTAGCACCAGATACCAGTACCAGCAGCCAACAGCCAGCACCAGCAGCTAACAGCCAGCACCAGCAGCCAGCAGCCAGCAGTTATCAGCCAGCACCAGCAACTAACAGCCATCACAAAGACCCAGCACCAGCAGCTAGCAGGCAGCACCTGCCGCCAGCAGCCTTCAGCCAGCAACAGCTGCCAACAGCTAACAGGTATCAGCCAGCACTTGCAGACAACAGACAGCACCTGCAGCCAGCACCAGCAGTCAGCAGCCAGCAGCTATCAGCCAGCAGCAGCAGACAACAGCCAAAACCAGCAGCTAGCACAAGCAGCCAGCACCATCAGCCAGCAGCCAGCAGCTATCAGCTAACACCAGCAGCCAACGGCCAGCACCAGAAGCCAGCAGCCAGCACCAGAAGCCAGCAGCCAGCACAAGCAGCCAGCAGCCAGCACCAGCAGAAAGCAGCCAGCACCAGTAGTCAGCAGCCAGAAGCCAGCACCAGCAGCCAGATCCAGCAGCCAGCGGCCAGCAGCCAGCAACCAGCAGCCAGCATCAGCAGCCAGTACCAGCAGCAAGCAGCCAGCACCAGCAGCTAACAGCCAGCACCAGCAGCCAGCACCAGCAGCCAGCAGCCAGCAACAGCAGCTAACAGCTAGCATCAGCAGTCAGCAACAAGTACCAGCAGCCAGCACCAGCAGCCAGCAACAGCAGCCAACAGCCAGCACCAGCAGCTAACAGCCAGCACCAGCAGCCAGCAGCTAGCAGCCATCACCAGCAGCCAGCACCAGCAGCCAGCAGCGAGCAGCCATCAGCCAACACCAGCAGCCAGCAGCCAGCAGCCAGAACCAGCAGCCAGCAGCTATCAGCCAGTACCAGCAGCTAACAGCCAGCACCAGCAGCTAACAGACAGCACCAAAAGCCAGCAGGCAGCACCAGCAACAGCAGCCATCTGCCAGCACCAGCAGCCAGCACCAGCAGCCAATAGCCAGCAGCTAACTGCCAGCACCAGCAGCCAGCAGCCAGCACCAGCAGCCAACACCAGCACCAGAAGCCAGCAGCCAGTAGCCAGCAACAGCAGCTAGCACCAGCAGCCAGCAGCTAACAGCCAGCACTAGCAGCTAGCATCCAGCACCTGCAGCCAGAACCAGCACCAGCATTTAGCACCAGCATCCAGCATCAGCAGCCAGCAGCCAGCAACCAGCAGTAGCAACAGATACCAGTACCAGCAGCCAACAGCCAGCACCAGCAGCCAACTGCCAGCACCAGCAATCAGCCAGCACCAGCAGCTAACTGCCAGCACAAGCAGCCAGCAGCCAGCACCAGCAGCCAGCATCAGCAGACAGCAGCCATCACCAGCAACCAGCAGCCAGCACCAGCAGCCAGCAGCCAGCAGTTATCAGCCAGCACCAGCAACTAACAGCCATCACAAGGAGCCAGCAGCAGCAGCTAGCAGCCAGCACCTGAAGCCAGCAGCCTTCAGCCAGCAACAGCTGCCAGCAGCTAACAGCTATCAGCCAGCAGCAGCAGCCAACAGCCAAAACCAGCACCCAGCACAAGCAGCCAGCACCAGCAGCCAGCAGCCAGCAGCTATCACCAGCACCAGAAGCAAACAGCCAGCGCCAGCAGACAACACCAGCAGCCAGCAAACAGCAGCTCTCAGCCTGCACCAGCAGCCAACAGCAAGCAGCCAGCAGCCAGAACCAGCAGCCAGCAGATATCCGCCTGCACCAGCAGCTAACAGACAGCACTAGCAGCCAGCAGCGAGCACTAGCAGCCAACAGCCAGCACAAGCAGCCAGCACCAGCAGCCAGCACCAGCAGCCAGCAGCTATCAGCCAGCACCAGCAGTCAACAGACAATACCAGCAGCCAGCGAAAGCAGCCAGCAGCCAGCAGCTATCATACAGCACCAGCAGCCAACTGCGAGCACCAGCAGCCAGCACCAGCATCCAGCACCCAGCACCAGCAACCAGCAGCCAGCAACCAGCACCAGAGCCAGCAGCTATCAGCCAGTACCAGCAGCCAACAGCCAGCACCAGCAGCCAGCACCAGCAGCGAGCAACAGCAGCCAGCAGCCATCAGCCAGCACCACCAGCCAGCAGTTAGCAGCTACCAGCTAGCACCAGCAGCCAAAAGCAAGCACCAGCAGCCAGCACCAGCAGCCAGCAGCCAGCAGCGAGCACCAGCAGCCAGCAGCCAGCATCAGCAGCTATCAGCTAGCAGCCTGCAGCCAGCAGCCAGCACCTAGCAGCCAGCACCAGCAGCGAGCACCAGCAGTCAGCAGCCAGCAGCCAGCACTAGCAGCCAGCAACCAGCAGACAGCACCAGCAGCCAGCAGCCAGCACCAGCAGCCAGCACCAGCAGCCAGCATCCAGCACCAGCAGCCAGCAGCCAGCAGACAGCACCAGCAGCCAGCACCAGCAGCCAGCACCAGCAGCCAGCAGCCAGCAGCCAGCACCAGCAGCCAGCAGCCAGCAGCTATCAGCCAGCACCAGCAGCGAACACCCAGCACCAGCAGCCAGCACCAGCGGCCAGCAACAGCACCCAGCACCAGCAACCAGCAGCCAGCAACCAGCACCAGAGCCAGCAGCTATCAGCAAGCACCAGCAGCTAATAACCAGCACCAGCAGCCAGCACCAGCAGCGAGCACCAGCAGCCAGCAGCCATCAGCCAGCACCACCAGTCAGCAGCCATCAGCTACCAGCTAGCACCAGCAGCCAACAGCAAGCACCAGCAGCCAGCACCAGGAGCCAGCAGAGAGCAGCTATCAGCCAGCCCCAGCATCCAACAGCCAGCAAGAGCAGCCAGCACCAGCAGCCAGCAGCCAGGACCAGCAGCCAGCAGCCAGCAGCGAGAAGCCAGCACCAGCAACCAACAGCCAGCACCAGCAGCCAGCACCAGCTGCCAGCACCAGCAGCCAGAAGCCAGCACCAGCAGCCACCAGCCAGCTGCCAGCAGCCAGCAGCCAGCAGCCAGCACCAGCAGCCAGCAGCCAACAGCAAGCACCATCAGCCAGCACCAGCAGCCAGCAGCCAGCAGCCAGCACCAGCAGCCAGCAGCCAGCAACCAGCAGTAGTCAGCAGCCAGAAGCCAGCACCAGCAGCCAGATCCAGCAGCCAGCGGCCAGCAGCCAGCAACCAGCAGCCAGCATCAGCAGCCAGTACCAGCAGCTAGCAGCCAGCACCAGCAGCCAGCAGCCAGCAGCCAGCAGCCAGCACCAGCAGCCAGTCCCAGCAGCAAGCAGCCAGCACCAGCAGCCAGCAGCGATCATCCAGCACCCGCAGCCAAAAGCCAGCACGAGCAGCCAGCAATAGTACCCAGCACCAGCAGCCAGCAGCCAGCTGCCAGCACCAGCAGACAACAACAGCAGCCAGCATCCAGCACCAGCACCCAGCAGCTATTAGCCAGCACCTGCAGCTAACAACCAGCACCAGCAGCCAGCACCAGCAGCGAGCTGCCAGCACCAGCAGCCAGCACCAGAAACCAGCAGCAGCAGCCATCAGCCAGCACTAGCAGCCAGCACCAGCAGCCAGCAGCCATCACCCAGCACCAGCAGCCAGCAGCCAGCAGCGAGAAGCCAGAACCAGCAGCCAACAGCCAGCACAAGCAGCCAGCACCAGCTGCCAGCACCAGCAGCCAGAAGCCAGCACCAGCAGCCACCAGCCAGCTGCCAGCAGCCAGCAGCCAGCAGCCAGCAGCCAGCAACCAGCAGCCAGCATCAGCAGCCAGTACCAGCAGCAAGCAGCCAGCACCAGCAGCCAGCAGCCAGCAGCCAGCAGCCAGCACCAGCAGCCAATCCCAGCAGCAAGCAGCCAGCACCAGCAGCCAGCAGCGATCAGCCAGCACCCGCAGCCAACAGCCAGCACGAGCAGCCAGCAATAGTAGCCAGCACCAGCAGCCAGCAGCCAGCTGCCAGCTCCAGCAGTCAGCAACAGCAGCCAGCAGCCAGCACCAGCAGCCAGCACCAGCAGCCAGCAGCTATTAGCCAGCACCTGCAGCTAACAACCAGCACCAGCAGCCAGCACCAGCAGCGAGCTGCCAGCACCAGCAGCCAGCACCAGAAACCAGCACCAGCAGCCATCAGCCAGCACTAGCAGCTAGCACCAGCAGCCAGCAGCCATCACCCAGCACCAGCAGCCAGCAGCCAGCAGCGAGAAGCCAGCACCAGCAGCCAACAGCCAGCACCAGCAGCCAGCACCAGCTGCCAGCACCAGCAGCCAGAAGCCAGCACCAGCAGCCACCAGCCAGCTGCCAGCAGCCAGCAGCCAGCAGCCAGCACCAGCAGCCAGCAGCCAACAGCAAGCACCATCAGCCAGCACCAGCAGCCAGCAGCCAGCAGCCAGCACCAGCAGCCAGCAGCCAGCAGCCAGCAGCCAGCAGCTATCAGCCAGTACCAGCAGCTAACAGCCAGCACCAGCAGATAACAGACAGCACCAACAGTCAGCAGGCAGCACCAGCAACAGCAGCCATCAGCCAGCACCAGCAGCCAATAGCCAGCAGCTAACTGCCAGCACCAGCCGCCAGCAGCCAGCACCAGCAGCCAACACCAGCACCAGAAGCCAGCAGCCAGTAGCCAGCACAAGCATTTAGCACCAGCATCCAGCATCAGCAGCCAGCAGCCAGCAACCAGCAGTAGCACCAGATACCAGTACCAGCAGCCAACAGCCAGCACCAGCAGCCAACAGCCAGCACCAGCAATCAGCCAGCACCAGCAGCTAACAGCCAGCACCAGCAGCCAGCAGTTATTAGCCAGCACCAGCAACTAACAGCCATCACAAAGACCCAGCACCAGCAGCTAGCAGGCAGCACCTGCAGCCAGCAGCCTTCAGCCAGCAACAGCTGCCAGCAGCTAACAGCTATCAGCCAGCACTAGCAGACAACAGACAGCACCTGCAGCCAGCACCAGCAGTCAGCAGCCAGCAGCTATCAGCCAGCAGCAGCAGACAACAGCCAAAACCAGCAGCTAGCACAAGCAGCCAGCACCATCAGCCAGCAGCCAGCAGCTATCAGCTAACACCAGCAGCCAACGGCCAGCACCAGAAGCCAGCAGCCAGCTCCAGCAACCAGTAACCAGCATCCAGCACCAGCAGCCAACAGACAGCACCTGCAGCCAGCACCAGCAGCCAGCAGCCAGCAGCTATCAGCCAGCAGCTATCAGCTAGCACCAGCAGCCAACGGCCAGTACCAGAAGCCAGCAGCCAGCTCCAGCAACCAGTAGCCAGCAGCAGGAGCCAGCAGCCAGCAGCCAGCACAGGCAGCGAGCACCAGCAACCAGCAACCAGCAGCCAGCAGCCAGCAGCTGCCAGCCAGCACCAGCAACCAGCAGCCAGCACCAGCAGCCAGCAGACAGCAGCCAGCACCAGCAGCCATCAGCCAGCAGCTGTCAGCGAGCACCTGCAGCTAACAGCAAGGACCAGCAGCCAGCACCAGCAGCCAGCACCAGCAGCCTACAGCCAGCACCAGCAGCCAGCATCAGCAGCCAGAAGCCAGCAGCTACCAGCCAGCTCCAGCAGCCAACAGCCAGCACCAGCAGCCAACAGGTAGCACCATCAGCTATCAGCCAGCACCAGCAGCCAACAACCACACCAGCAGCCATCACTAGCAGCCAGAACCAGTAGCCAGCACCAGCAGCCAGCAGCGAGCACCAGCAGCCAGCATCCAGCAGCTATCAGCGAGCACCTGCAGCTACCAGCAAGGACCAGCAGCCAGCACCAGCAGCCAGCACCGGGAGCCAGGAGCCAACTGCCAGCAGCCAGCACCAGCAGCCAGCTGCCAGCTGCCAGCAGCCAGCAGCCAGCACCAGCAGCCAGCAGCCAGCAGCTATCCCCGGCAACAACAGGAGTCACCCAGCACCAGCAGCCAGCACGAGCAGCCAGCACCAGCATTCAGTACCAGAAGCCTGCAGGGAGCAGCTATCAGCCAGCAACAGCAGTTAGCTGCCTGCAGGTATCAGAGTATTCTTAAATGAATGAAGTCTCCTAATTTCCGAAATACTTCTGAATAGATGCAAGGTGGAGCGATTTTGCATCGTGGTATTTGCTTAAGATGATTCCAGAAAACTTTGTAAAGTAGCAGAGAGTGCGATTATCATTTAATCCACGTAATTTTTCTGTCAGGTTCTGTTCACTTTTTGCCGACTGTTCTGCACGTTTTACACGCTTATTTTTGTGTAGGACATTTTTTTGTACGTATCTTTCCATATTACATACAATTTTTCTTTCCAACTTGCTCGAATTTGGGTATTAATAACTGTAGTAACCCATATAACTTTAAATAGGCATCTCATTCGCATATTACTTTTTAACAAAGACAGTACATCGTGAAGTGATTCAGTATGCAACAATCGATCAAATATTGACCATTTTCGAAGTAAAATCACCACATCTTAAGATTCTAAAAACAATTATTCGACCTACCTCTGCATCATAATTATGTATATGATTAAAAATCTAATTATCTCTCATTTGCCTAGTTCGTCTTTCAGCTCAACTTAGTACAATAATCGTGTTAGCATTTGTAGTAATTTATAAATGCAAATACAACATAAGCACTTGTCATTAAAACGTTTACCAGATTATTAAGTAATTACAGTTCATTGATTCTACTGATACTCATCTTTTTAACATTGTGATGTATGGGGTTCTGCTCGCTGCAAAATTATTCTCCTGGGACGTCGTGGTAGAAATAAATACTCGTAGGTACTATATTTCACTTCTTCTCTAATTTCCAATCAAACTGCTTCTGATTCCACCAGAACAATACAACTTCATAACATACACAATGCAACAGAACTTAGTTGATAGTACTCCCATTTTAAAACGCAGATTAACATATATTTCAAAGCACTTTACTACCGCCGAAACTCGAACTCCCCCACGCAAGGTGCTGAGGCAAATATATAACATCGACAATAACGACATTACATTATGCATTGTTCATAACAATTGAATATACTAATTTACAGTTGAATCGGTTATTGCAAGAAGGTCATAAGTCAACTTTATTACGAAAATGAGTTATCCATTGGAAACGGATGGGAAAGTGTAGCCGGATTCAGACGTACAAGAAGGGCAGAAGTCAGCTATCAAATGGTGTCACTATCCACCCTTGAAATCTTCGTTCATCACAAAAAGTCATGAATCATGGACTCATGCCGTTTTTGTTCAAATGTTTGTAAAGTCTATGGGACTTAACTACGGGGCTATCAGTCCCTAAACTTACAAACTACATGAACTACTTACGAACTAGGACGGCACAAATATCCATGCCCGAGGGGGGATTCGAACCCCCGACCGTAGTGGCCGTGCAGACCGTGACTGGAGCGCCTTACATGCCGTTTTTGCAATGACTGTGTGGTGGTGTATTTAATCGAATGCAGAAGTTATTGGCGGCGTTGCGCTGCTTTCCAGCGTATTTTATCGTCTGAGGTTAGCATCACTGCGACAATCCATCGTTGTGTTTACAGCATTGTAGGTTCAAATAATTGGTCATTACTGTCGTATTCAGAAGCAACTTATTTGTCGAGGTGTAATTATGTCTGCGTCTTCTTCGGACTCTGAAATGCCTCCTGTAGGTAAGAACCGGACAAGACATGCTGATAAGTAAAAAGGAATATTATTCGAGATTGAAAAGTAAAGGGAGTGGAATACGTGAATTGGAAAGGTGAGAAAACTCAGCGTCGGAGTACAGGAGATGACTGCAAGTGAGTAAAATACGTGTACTTGATTTATGTATGGAAGTAAGTGCATATACCTGCATAGTATGCAATTTAAGCATTATCGTAATTGATAACTTCGACTGGACTGTTTTTCTCTCTTTGATGATAACGCGAACAGTTTCAGTGACACGAATCAACAAGATATCTTCCTGTAAGGTCTAATCGAAGTTCAAGATGTCAAGACCAGAAGACCACGAAAAGAGAATGCTAAATTATGAATGTTTTTGGCGAATATAATATGAAAACCAAGCAGTCTACTTTTATGTGTACCATGATGGCAAAACGAAGAAAGGCGCAAATGAGGTTTGCTCATTTATGTATAACTACATCGAGAAGTATATCTCAAAAGATGTGAATGAGCTTCATCTCTTCTCTGACGGGTGTACTGGTCAAAACAAAAATCACCAATGATTCGCTTTTGTCTAGCACTTGTATCAACTGGGAGATTTAGGAAGATGAAACTTTACTTCCCTATACACGAGCATAGTTTCCTTCCAAACGATAGAGATTTTGGGACCATAAAAAATTTGTAAGACGTCATGGCCGGATCTACTTACCTGAAGAGTACGACATAATGATCAAAAAGGCATCAAGTAAATACTCAGTGGAAACTATTGATAATGTTGTTGTCTTAGCCTTTAAGAACTGGTGGCCTGCCTATTTTAAAAAAGACTTGTCTCTCCGAATCAAGCGTGGGAAAATTTCCCAAGGAACAAAAAGTTTCTTTTTCTCCTTGAAAATGGATGACTTTTCATTATGATGCACATTGTCCTGGGCAAGTAGAAACGGAGGAATTCATCTCCATAGCTTCAATAAGCATCCTGTACTTCCCATCGAGTTGGCGTATTCTGGAATGCAAGTGCCGATCAGTGTCAAAAAATACGAGATTTATTGAAAGTGAAGAGGTATATTCCAGCTAAATATGTGGAATTTTATCACCAACTGCAAGAATGGCCAATGGAAGGGGGAACAAATAATGAAGATGATGATCAAGAAGATTGACTTGGTTTATTGTACTCTATTTTCATGTTGTTATAAAAAACACAAATGTCGCAAAAAAAAAATTTACTTCAGATAATAATATTCACATTTCATTTTACTGTGTAAAATATTAACTGTTTTTTTTTTCAATAAAATAGGCATTTATTTGCATGTAATGCTTTCATTTGTTGCAACACGCGGTCGTTCATTGCAAAAAGGTCATAAGTCAGCAATTTTTAAATTAATATTGTGATTAAACTATTAAGTAAAAAAAACAAAAATACACAGTGCTTGGTACCTCACTAAATATTAATATTAAAATAACAATAAATAAATAAATTGTTTATGCTGAAGAACGTTTTTTCCTTCTGCTGTAAAATTTTACTTTCATGACTAATGACCTTTCTGAAATGACCGATTTAATTAAGAAACACTCAAGTAAAACATTTCATATACACAAAAATAATCGGAATATAAAATTAAAACTATACATACAATAATTTTACATGGCGCACATCTTTTTAAGTCTTAATCATGGTACTTTTTGTTTGACTACAAACAGCAATGTTAAATGTCAATTAATTTGTTAATGAGTACATCATACGGGTTACTAACATATATTGAACTACCAAATATCTTGGCAATTCTGAAACTAGGTTCAAAATCTCATGTCAGTTAATATATACAAAGAATTACAATATAGAAATCTCGACTATTACATTAACACAATTAGCTGGTCAGCACAACACGTTTATGAGCCTAACATATTTACAGTGCTATTTATTTTCATGTCTTTTGGATTTTCATGTCTTTTCTGCTTAGTTCTTGAAATAATGTACAATAACAAAACTATTGTTTATAGAACTATCTGGAAAGATAATATACACCTCTCTTAATTAATGAAATCTATCGCATGTTAACTAATCGCAGTATCACCGGACACTGTCTTACACTGATTCCTAGGCTGGCTATTTCGTTTGTAACTCACTTCACACGCAACATATATCACTATTAGACCACACAATTCCGGGTTCACTGCAGACGGTATCGTGCGATAACATCATTGAGATGAGAGGCCCAGGAGTATCATCACAATACCCCCCCCCCCCCCATCAGCTCGACAATGTCCTCATAAGTCGAAGTGATGTAAGAGTAAAGCACCTACTTTGGATGGCTTGGTTCCGGTGGCTAACTTGGCTGCGTTAGTACCTCACTTAGTCCTGTCTGGGGCAGTACCTCGCCTCCTACTTTCCAAACTTCACAGAATCTCTCCTGCGAATCATGCAAGACCAGCACTCTTGGAAGAAAGGATATGGTGGAGCATTGGCTTAGCCACAGCCTAAGGGATGTTTCCAGAATGAAACTTTCACTCTGCAGCGGAGTGTGCGCTGATATGAAACTTCCTGGCAGATTAAAATTGTGTGCCGGAACCGGGACTCGAACCTGGGACCTTTGCCTTTCGCGGGCAAACGCACTACCGACTGTGCTATCCCGATACGACTCACGATGCCGCCTGACAACCTTACTTCCGCCAGTACCTCGCCTCCTACTTCTGTGAAGTTTGGAAAGTAGGAGGCGAGGTACTGGCGGAAGTAAGGTTGTGAGGCGGCGTCGTGAGTCGTATCGGGATAGCACAGTCGGTAGTGCGCTTGCCCGCGAAAGGCAAAATTTACTTTTTTCACGTTCTGAACTGAGTTTTTTAAAACTTTGAGGACATGAAACATAGTATCTTACGAAGTCATTAGAAATTAACATTAATTAACTGATTCTATCATGACTTCTATCAATATCTCAAATACTTTAGCTCTTTAATTGTTAGGCAACAATTTGAATTCAAATTTTAACTATGACATAAATTAATACATTGAATACTCTAACTAAACAAACTATATTGAAATAAACATTCTTATTAACATAAAAAATTACATACACACATTTCATACCTAAACACTAAAGAAGAAAGGTAGAATGATAGATATGAGATAATCTGAACAGGTTACAGAATGAGTAGGAGATGTGGTACCAGAAACCGAAATCAGAAGTATGCTTGTCAACGCACTTAGCACACACAGAATGTGCACTTTCCTGAGGTTTACAAAAGTTGATATTCAACATATTGACAATACAAGTTTGAAGATATTTCATCAAAGAATACATATATACAAAACTCTTATATCTGCAATAAAATTTACAAAAGTAGCACCTGTACAAAATCTTATTATTACCCACTACTGTCTGTATGGCTTGAGTTCTGTTGTATTCCTCTTCACAGGCTCCACTGATATCTTCAAATTTGCAAATGAGAGAGTGAATCAACAACAAGATTATCCTTGCCTTTAATGTATTCCACAGAGAAATCAAACTGTTGCAAAAATAGTGCCCATCTTGTAATCCGGTTATGGTAAAGTTTGCACTCCTGAATGTAGGTCAAAGCCTTACGGTCTGTGAATACAATATTTCGTGGCCTAACAAGTAGTTTCTGAATTTTGTGAAAGTCCAAAAAATTGCTAAAAGTTCTCTTTCCCTAACGGTGTAGGCCTTCTCGTGTTTCTGTAATGTCCTGCTCGCAAATTGAATGGTCCGGTGTTCTGGCTGGTTATTAATGGTTTTCACTTGAAACACATGAGCACCAATTCCATAATCACTACTGTCAGTACTTAAACAAAACGGTAATGACAAGTTCGATCTGTATAAAATATTGCTGTTACAAAGCTGTTTTTTAATCTCTTTAAACGCTCGTCTGCATTCTTCTGACCAATTCCAAACAATATTTTTCTTCAGCAGGTTTTCAAATATGGGGCATTCAAGACGTGAGTACTTATATATTTGCAGTAAAACCCACACAGGCCAAAAAAGATATGAGTTGTTTCTTGGTCTTGGGCACAGGAAACTTTGCTATGGCTTCAATTTTCTCATTGTCTGGGAGTATACCTTCTTCAGTTATAATGTGACTAACAAATTTGATCTGTTCCACAGAAAATTTACATTTTTCTAGCTTAATAGGCGTCCCTCCTGCTCTTAATCTTCTGCACACTTCTTCCAGTAAGCTTATGTGTTCTTCCCAGGTTTGACCAGTTACAAGAATATCATCCACATACACAGTTAACTTTTCAAAAAGATCTTTGCCTAATACCAAATCAAAAGCTGATAAATTCAGCTATAGAAACATTTAATCCAAATGGGACCACACAGTACTGATAGCTTCTTCCATTATACAAGAAAGCCGTGTATTTCCTTGCGTCTCTGGCAAGTAGCACCTAATGAAAACCAGAAGTCAAGTCCAGGCTAGTCATATATTTTATATGTTCAAATTTATACAATAGTTCGTCGATGCTCTCTGGATGGTCAGTTTCCCTTTCTAAAAACTTGTTCAGATGTCTGGAGTCAAGTACAATCCTCACATCTCCATTCTCCTTGGATATCACGATGATCGGATTGTTGTATTCACTAGTACTCCTCTCAATTATGTTCCAGTTTTCCATCTTTTCAAGTTATTTCTCTACTACTTTCCTTTTTGCAATAATGACACCGAATGATTTGATGTAAAATGGTTTGTGTGGTTTGACCCGCAAGGTACACTGGTAGTTTTTCACTCTCCCTGGTCTGTCATCAAACACATCATGATAGTTCACCAAGACTCTTCTCAGCTCTTCTTTTTGTTCTTCGTCTAATTAGTTGGCTTCCTCCACCTTGGTATTTACAATTTCATGATAATTAATATCCTCCGTGGCTTCTTCAGGCTCTTCATGCATGTCTTCTACATCTCTATTACGATTTAATAAATCTAATTCTACACTCTGCTTACTCAGGCTATTCCCATTTTTCAATATCATAGCAGTACAATGTAAAACACCAGTCTTCGGATCCACAAACATAACTTTTCTTCCTCCCCAGTCAAATACAGCATTCACTTTCATGATCCAGTCAGTTCCTAGCAAGATATCCTCACACAGATTAGGTATTACTAGACATCCTTGACATAGATTGACAGCATTCACACTAAAGTTCAACAAGGCTTGCTGGTTAACTACCTTGCTGTGTCTGCCGGCAGCACCCTTGATCTTGATTCCTACTATAGGCATCTCCATTTAGTCCGGTACATGTTTCACACAATCTCTAAATTGTTCAGAAATTCCACTGATTGGACTACCTGTATCAACTAACGCTTCCTTGCCTTTTCCATCAATAAACACAGTATTATATGGGCATCCAGTGACATCATATTGTATATCGTCCTCTTCTTCAAGAGTAATATCTTCAATAATATCTTCACGTTTCATAGTACAAGAATCGTCATTAGCTTGTACATGATTCAGTGACATGTTACTTTCAACAGGTTGACAATCCATACATCCATTAGCAACACAATTATCATTGGTAACACACTGCTCTAACCTAGGCACATTATCTTCTAGCTCATGATATTTACACAGTAACTTATCTATAACATTGGTTTTCTCTTCCTTATCAATGTAGCTCTGTATGTCACAATGCAAGATTTCTTTCTCTACCCTTTCTTGTCTGTTTATGCTTCAACAACTTTCAGTACTGCTCAATTTCACTGGTACGACTTGATTCTCACAAGACTTGACATCATCTACAACCCACTCTGTCTCACACTGGCCATCAGATACGATGCAACCTTCCTTGACTTCAACATAAATCATCCTATCAAGTTTCTTCTCCAAATTTTCACACTCCATGACCTCCACATCTTCTTCACTATCTTCAACACTGTCATCCTCAGACTTCTCTGAACTCACACTAGACAAAACATAAAAATCTTTATGATTCTCAGTCTTCAGAGTTTCATGAGCAGTAACATTCAGTCTGTCTTCATCATCTTCAACCTTATCACTTAGCAATTTACACACTTCAAACACATCATGTTCTTCATTTATTTAGGGTTCTTCTAAAGCCATATCTTCACATGCATTATACATATTGGCTACAGTATCATCATCGAGTACAACCTCTTCTGGTTCTATTCACTTGTCCTCTTCTTTGAAAGCCTGGTTGTTAATGACTTCCCACAGTTCTTTGTTAAACTTCAGCCGATTTACCCTGTGTGTTACCTTCTGTCCCTGTCCATATTGCTTACTTTCCCATTTGTGTCCAAATCTGATCCTATTTGTGGTAGCCTGATTTCTTGTCCTATTTCTCACTCCAACCTGACAGGCTTCCATATCCATTATACTTGTAGTAACCTTGGTTTCTATCGTTCCTTCCTTGTCTGTTCCTATAATCCATACTCCTACCTTGCTGTCTAGTTCGGTTCTCACGACTATCTCTTGATGATTATCTCTTCTGTCTCTTCAATGATGGTCTCTCCCTCTCTCATAACTTCTGTTTAATCTTCCAACAAATCTTAAGAAATCCTCAACTGAATCGTCAGGTCCGCAATCTAATGCTTGCTCTATTCTACGTGGTAATCTTCTACGTAGGGTGTCCACCAATGTGGTTTCATTTAAAGGTGAGTCAAGATGTACTAATTTTCTGATTTCAGCCTCACAAAAGTCCCTCATATTGCCGTAACTTTTCCTGTACTTTCCCCCATGTAAGAAATCACTTCTTACTCTAGCCTGCTTGATTTTGGATCAGAATTTATTCAAAAAGCACCTCTCAAACTTACTATATGACATGTCCTCTGTATCTAACTGATTGACCCAAGTATAAGTTTAATTGTCCAAAATTCTCTTTACAAATTTAATTTTCATTGCTTCGGTCATTTCTATAGTGAAGTTGTCATAGCAATGATGTAAAAAGTCTTTAGGATGGATTTTCCCTCCCTCAGGGTATGTCTTAAATACTTCATTTGCCCAATTAAAGCCACCACATATCGACATTTTGCTATTAACTACACTTTCTTGCAATGAACTGACCCTTTGACTGAGGTTATACACATCCTTCTTAAGAATACCAGAATTTGTCAGACTTTCACTAATTTTATTTTCTAATTATACTTTAACTTCCTGAATTTCAGTTTTTCTAATTTTATTTTCCTGATCAAAATACTTTTCTACAGTACTAATTTTGTTTCAAGATCGGACTCAACATTAATGATTTTACTCTCTACTACCGTCAAACGAGTGTCCAACTGTCGTGGTCCTAACTTCATCGCCCTTTCAAGATCATATGTTTGTTTCCTGACTTCGTCAACTGCCCTGTTTGTTTCGTTCAACTGAGACTTTAAATCTGCTAAACCGCCATCTAACGTTTTGCTCAGATCGTTCTTAACTGCCGTCACTTCCTTTTTAAGTTCATGATTTCCCTTGTCAATACGTTCAGTTAATTGTTCTGTTAATAGATATAACAACTCTATAACACCTGGTGATGCAAGAATTATTTCTGCACTATTTGATACATTGCTACGAGGTGTACTGGCCATCACATTCTGATCTGACATGTCTACATTAGATTTCCTATTCTCAGTTGACATCGTCTAATACGGTGCCAAACAACCCAGACTTCAAATACAAATTAATAAGCGCTGCTGTACTTATCTTATTATTCCGTGTCCAGCGATGCGTCGATCCAGGCCCAAGCATCCAATTTCCAGGTTAAGTGCTCTGTTTTTCTTTGCCGTATAATTCCAGATTCACGACCTCCTTGGTTTTTCAAACATCGATTATATATATCCAAACATACTTTTCCTGCAACATAAACACTCTGTAGACACTGTATATAACGCAATCCCAGCTATGCTCCACCAATTAAAACGTTTACTAGGTTATTAAGTAATTACAGTTCATTGATTCTACCGATACTCGTCTTTTCAACATTATGATGTATGGGGATTCTGCTCACTGCAAAATTATTCTCCTGGGGCGTCGTGGTAGAAATAAGTACTCGTAGGTACAATTTTTCACTTTTTCTTTTCAATTGCTTCGGATTCCACTAAAACATTACAACTTCATAACATACACAATGCAACAGAATTAGTTGATAATACTTCCATTTTAAAATGCAGACTAACATAGATTTCAAACACTTTACAACTGCCAAAACTTGAAATCCCCCACGCAAGGTGGTAAGGCAAATATATAACATCAACAATAATGACATTACATTATGCATTGTTCATAACAATTGAATATACTAATTTAGAATTAAGAAACATTCAAGTAAAACATTTCATGCACAAAAAATAATCACAATATAAAATGAAAACTATACATACAATAATTTAGATGGCGCATATCTTTTTAAGTCTTAATCGCGTTACTTTTTGTTTGACAAGAAGCACCAATGTTAAATGTCAATTACTTTGTTAATGAGTACATCATAGATATTCCTAACATATATTGAAGTATCAAATATCTTGGCAATTCTGAAACTAGGTTCAAAATCTCACGTCAGTTAATATATACAAAGAATTGCAATATAGAAATCTCGACTATTACATTATTTAACACAATTAGCTTGACAACACAACTTGTTTATGAGCCTAACATATATAAAATGCTATTTATTTTCCTGTCTTTTCTGCTTAGTTCTTGAAATAATGTACAATGACAAAACTATTGTTTATAGAACTATCTGGAAAGATAATATCCGCTTCTCTTAATTAATGAAATCTATCACTTGTTAACTAATCACAGTATCACCATGGCGCTTAGAAGGTAAAGTGCCGTCACTTCTGTTTTCATCGTATCTTCTGTAATCGTAGTTGCTGTGCTCTGCGACAGATTGCGCAACGATCGCTTGTGGTTGGCTGAAGTAATTTCCAACAGTGCGCCTCGTATGATACGTTTAGAATTGTTGTTGTGTGTAGCAGTGTTTCATTATGTTAAATAATTTTCTATCATAAAACTGCGGTGGCGTAATATTTACGTGTGTGTGAGTGTGTGTGTGTGTGTGTGTGTGTGTGTGTGTAGACTTTTTATGCATTTACCTATAATTCGTGTGGTGTACTGAATTATTGCCATCGGAGAAACTGTGTTTGTGAATTATGTTGTGCTGTTTCGTTCCCGGATGTCGATCTGGATACGACAAGTCATATGCAGTAGGTAGGCTCTTTTTTAGACCACCAAAGAGCGCCAGTGATTTTGCTAAATTGGCTAAAGTTATTCCGAGGAAGGACTTTCAATTAACAAATAAATCATTCGTATGTGACAGACATTTCGCTGATGATTTGCTTCTTAAAACTGACTCCTTCGTTATAGAAGGAAACAGGGCCGAAACACCAAGAACGAGATGGAAGTTAAAGCCAGGTTCAGTGCCTCATATTTTTCCAAACTTGCCAAGCTATTTATCAACTCACTTGAAACCACGCAGATCTCCTCCAAAGAGAGTAGTGAAGGAAACAGTCCCCTCATGTACCGAAACATCAGCGATTTGACACCAGTTGCAGTACCTAGTGCTTCCCATGTAGCAGATAGTAAGGCTGATTCAAGAAAAATCATCGACGGTCTCAAACGGAAAGTAAAAAAATCTAAAAAGAATGCTAGTGATAACACACAATCAGCTATTGAAAGAGAGGAAGAGAGTAATTTTGATAGAAAAAAAGGTTTTTACTGAAAAACAATTGAAGTCATGTGCATGTAGTGCTTTGAATTTTCTGAGCGAAAAACAAAAGTTGGTCATAGACAATATGCTTAGGAAGTGCCAAACAATCCCAACCTGTATGCGATATACTGATGAGTTTAGTTTGGAAAGCTTGCTTCTCAAAATTATATCACCTAAGGGCTACAAGCATTGTCGAAGGCACGACTTACTTCCTCTCCTTCTGAAGATCATTTGAGAAAGCTCTGCAAGGGATTTAAATGTTCATATGGCGTCAACACACATGCCATAAATGCTATTAGAGAAGTATTTATAAAGGAACAAGACGAAAACAAACGTTTAGGCGTTGTCATTTTCGATGAAGTAAAATTAAGGGAAGACATTCGGTTTAATTCCTCCTCACTTAAAGTCGATGGTTTCGTGGACTTAGGTGATTTAACTCCAGAGGAAAAAAAGAATACTTTGGCGGACCATGCTTTGGTATTCATGTTTATTCCTCTCCTTTATAGCTGGATCCAACCGGTTGCCGTTTATGCGAGCAAAAATGCAAAAGTGGAGATATCTTAGTTAAAATATTGATACAGGTAGTTATACAGTTAGAAGAAGCTGGAGCAAGGGTGATAGGTTTCAGAAGTGATGGAAATCAACCAAATAAAAAGGCTTGGAATATTCTAGGGATTACTGGCAAAGCTGAAAATATTAAATGTAGTATCCAAAATCCAGTAAATCAGGACAGAAAACTTTGGGTCTTTTCAGACTACGTACACATATTGAAATGTATAAGGAACTATTTTCAAGATAAAACTAGGTTGTTGCACAAAAATCAAGAAATAGATTTCAAATACTATAGGTGTATGCTTTGGACTCGTCCCACGAATTTGCAGGCCTGAGGGCCTGTCCAACATTTTATTTGCTTATTATACATGACCTGATATTCGTAATTGCCTTAAAGGATGTCAACGTTTTATATTATCAATACAGATGGCATAATTCCCTTATCTTGTCTTAATCTTGTCAAATACAGCGTTTTAAAATTGTGTACGATCTGAGTAGTGCATATACGGAAACGTTCCTCTCGCAGCACTTCGCGACGGTGGAGCCACCTAGCGGCAGGCCCGTGTAAACTTGTCGAGTGCCTACACTCGTTCTTCTAGACGCTATAGTATCACCGAGACACTGTCCTACACTGATTCCTAGGCTGGCTATTTCGTTTGTAACTAACTTCACACGCAACATATATCACTATCGGACCACACAATTCCGGGTTCGACACAGACGGTATCGTACGATAACATTGAGATGAGAGGCCCGGCAGTATCGTCACAACATGCGACACAGTACTTCTCTCAGTTTTAGATAATCACCTGGAAGAGGATACCTAGACAGAAACGAACGCTCCATATTTATTATTTCTCCATGAAAATACTATACGCTATACAAGTAATAACTGATCTGTAAAATGTAACACTGTTTCCGACTTGGTCTTTGCTTCTGTTCTCACTGTTACAATTAGAAACAGCACACGAACGAACCATGTTTACGCACTGTTTCGATACAAATGGCGCCTTCTGTCACGTTCAAAGTGGGGATGCGACACTAGCGCCAGCGAGCGGTCTAGTTTTCATTTACAGCAGGTGGCGCCGGGACCCTGCGCGGTCGGCAGATGGCGGCAGCGGCAGCGGCAGCGGCCTCTGCCGGCGCCACCGCGCTGGCGCCAGTTGTGCAGTTGTGGGTCACGGCCAGCGGCCAGCGGGCAGCGGCCGGCGCCGGCAGCCGCGCTCCCAGCGGCGCGCCAAGGCCGCGCCCGCTCTCTCGCTCTCTCTCTCTCTCTCCACTTTCCTTTGCGCGCGACCGACCGGCCCAACGCGACGTGACGTCACCACAAGCTGGTGCTGACGTCACCGGGTCTCCAACAGGTTCCGCCGCCTGCTGTAATGGTTGTGGCCCGCCTCTGACCTGGCGTTCACCTCTTACTGCAGTGAAGACTCTTCGAGACTGACACGACAGTCTCATTCCACACTGAACTGCGCGTCCCCTTGAGGCTTTACGAACTTTTATTTATTTAATCGTGACAAAAACATCCAAACTTTGGAGTATTGAAAGGTGGGTGTGGTGCAAAATATGGGTAAGGTAGGGGGGGAGGGAGCAAGGACGGCATTCAAATGGAGTATGCAGATAGTTTCTTCACTTGATATTAAAGGAAAGGCGTCGCTGACCCACCATCGATCAGTTAATGAATTTATATTGTAATTTGCAAGCAATAAAATCCATCTATAATTATGGAAAGGGGGCAAACTAATTTGAATGACTTGAGTAATTTGTTTTGACTCGTTTTATTCTCTGCAGTCGAATGAACGTCAAAGTTGAAACCAAAATTCACATACAATTGAACGAACACAATATACAAAACAAACTATACACTCATACAGCAAGTGACTGGTAATTCGAGGATAATTGTATCTGATTCCAAACACTCGTGACAATCCCACATTTAACTGGAAACCGTGGCATAACCGAGAGGAATATTCCGATACCAAATATCTGTGAGTTTACCTGACTTTTCAGTAGTCCGAAAACGTGAGCAGCCCCCGAAACACTAGCAAATTCACACAATACTGTACTAAACTGTGCCGGCTGGCGATGTCAGCAACGGCTGGGCGGCGGCTGCGAGTGTCGATAGCTGCAAGTCGCGGACCCGGAGATAATTCCACTTCGTATTCCAGAAGCGATATTTAACTAATATCAGCCAACTTCGACCCGGCGAATCTTAGTGCCGACGATCTCACTCGTTCCTCTACTTCGTGCCGCTACAGATAATTTATGTGTGATACATGAATGTACTGTAAGCAGAGGTGACACCAGAACTGTGACAATAGCGATTAGCGCGTCGGAGCGTCTAATATCAAGGAGGCTGACCTTGCTCTCGGCTTGCCAATAGTGAGGGCTATTGGCACAAGTTTTGGAGCAACTCCAAAAGTTGTACCACACACTCTAAGTACAGCTGCTCGATGACAAGTATAAACTGAGAGCAGAAGAGAAGGGTCTGCTCTCCTCGGATACGCAAACGTCGGTCTCCTTCCCTCTACCTCTCAAAATCTCCGTCTCGTCTCTGCAAAGCCTCCAGGCTCCGCCTATGTCTATTGAAATGCCAATCCACAGCGAGGCGCCAAAGTACGGCCAATCACGGCCGCCTTACTATAAATAAGCAGCCAATGGCCAGCACTCCCGCGGTTCCACCGCCTAGCGTTCTCACGGGACTGGCGTATGGCCTTCAGGCACCGCCGAAAACCCGGCCAGCAAGATATTCATAGCAAACGGCCAAACTACTTCATTATTGTACAACTGCAGCACACGCGAATTGGCGCCAGAGAAGTACAATGTCCTAGCGGGTGCTACCCTGCCACTCGCCAACTGGTAGTCTCACAGGTCTGTCTTTCATACACTTGCCCAGCTCCCCCGCAAAGAACCGACACCGTCCTTGGTGGCGTATTGCACTCCTCCAGAAGCTCTCCCCAGACACCAGCGTCGGTGGCGGCAGCCAGAGGGCGGTAACGTGTGCGAAATACCAGGTGGTCATAACGTCAGTATACATCTGAAAACTTAATAAAGCACAGAATAACGTAGTTGGAGAGGTAAAAATTGACACACATGCTTGGAATGACATGCGGTTTCATTAGAACTAACAAAAATATAAAAGTTCAAAAAATGTCTGACAGACGACGCTTCATCCGAGCAGAAAAGCAATAATTAGCATAACAAATTAAGACAAAGCAAAGACGATGTTCTCAACAGGAAATGCTCAATATGTTCACCATCATTCCTCAACAATAGCTGTACTCGAAGAATAATGTTGTGAACAGCACTGTAAAGCATGTCCGGAGTTATGGTGAGGCATTGGCGTCGGATGTTGTCTTTCAGCATCCCTAGAGCTGTCGGTCGATCACGATACACTTGCGACTGCAGGTAACCACAAAGCCAATAATCGCAAGGACTGAGATCTGGGGACCTGGGAGGCCAAGCCTGACGAATGTGGCGGCTGAGCACACGATCATCACCAAATGACGCGCGCAAGAGATGGGTGGGACGCCATCCTGCATAAAAATCGTACTTTCGAGCAGGTGTGTATCAGCCAGGCTGAGGATGATGCGATTCTGTAACATATCAGCGTACCTCTCACCCGTTACGGTATCAGTTACAAAACCAGTAACATGGAATTCCTTGAAGAAAACAAAGCCAGATAACGGTAGATGTGGTAAATCCAACCCATACCATGAATTTCTTGTCGTGCAATGGAGTTTCCACGACAGTTCTAGAATTTTCGGTAGCCCAAATTCTGCAGCTGTGGGCGTTGACAGACTCTCGGAGCGTGAAATGAGCTTCGTTGGTCCACAACACGTTACTCAATCAATCGTCATCTTCCGCCATCTTTTGAAACGACCACATCACAAATGCCCTCCGCTACTCTAAGTCGCCAGGTAACAATTCATGATGCCGATGAATTTTGTAAGGATAGTATCGGAGGGTACGCGTAAGTGCCAACCAAACAGTAGTGTATGGAATGCCGGTGCGACGTGCGACTGCACGAGCGCTGACTTCCTCGTGCACAGACTAACCCGCTGCAGTCTACATTTCTTCCTGAACTGTCTCAGCAGCATTACGCCTGGTGCTCGGTCGGCACTACGGGGTCTATTGTATAAGCAACACGGGGCTTCGAACTTCGATATCATTCTCGACACAGCTGCATTTGTCAGCGTACCTTTACCCATTCGAATCCCCTTTCTGTGGCGATAGGATCGTAACGCTGAACTAACACAGTTCCTATTCTGATAATACAGCTTCAATAAAAGCGCCTTTTTAGGCAACGTCAACATGCTGCGACTGCTGGTGCATCTGATTCTGTCTCTCATTACACGATTTTCATGCGCAGTCACTGACGTTTTGCTGTTTAACGCCATCCTTCGGACATTTTTCAACTTTATTTTTGTTCGAATAAAACCCCATGTCATTCCAGGCGTGTGTATCAATTTTACCTCTCTATCTACATAAAACCGTGATTTATTAAGTTTTAAAATTTATACTGTCTTTTTGATCACCCGCTACATGGCAGGCTCACGCCTCAGTTCTACCTACTGTGGCCTTGGGCCGTAAGGCGTCTCCGGGAACTGTTGCGCCTCTGAGTAAGAAGGCCGCCCTCACGCTCGCCACTCGTCTACCGTTAGCTCTGGACTTGTGTTCCTCACCCCTGCTACAGGCCTCACACAACAAAGGGACAGAATATTTCTCTTTCGCCACAAGAGTAGTATAGCTGTGCCGGTTTCGCCACACTGAGAATCGCCCGTCTACGATAGTGTCATCGACGCCAGATGATCGGCCAATTGCCGGACCGCAGATCAAAGGATGCCGCCACAGGATGATTGATAGGTCTTCCCAAAGAACGAAAGATGATTGACAGTTTACATTTAGGTCGTTTTGATTCGCCACTAGCCCGACTGCTTATCAAAGAACATCGCCATATCGCACTAAAGGATTGACAGGTTGCAACACCTCCCTCGGCCACACACGACGCCCCCCCCTCCACCACTTGGCGCCGCCACCAGACAGGCAGCACCTCCGACAGGTCCAGACCTCTAGACCCCTCGACAAGTCTGTACTCGCACTCTCTCCCACACACCTGACCGATAACGCGACCCCTACTCGCTCGGCCGATTGCCGGACCGCCGCCTCCGCCGCCGACAGATGCTACCCCCCTCCTCCTCCACACTCGCGACCGCTTCTCAAAGGACGCCGTCACCCGCCCTACCCGCGAGAACAAACAATACCGCGACGATTGTCTTGGCCGCATCGACACAGCTTCTGCCGGCCGACCCCTGCCCTGCTTACTGCACTCTTTTTACTGCGACCGCGCCCCGCCAGGTCAGCAGTCAATTAAATTGCTTATTTATTATTAAGCGCGCCGCAGCGATCCGTACGCCAGATCTCGATTTATGTAACAACAATTTCCGCCGTTTATTATTATTATGCTCGGGAAAAAAATAAAGCTACCATAGTGTTCGTCGTATGTATTTTTAACAAGAATTTCGGTGCAAAAAAACAATTTAGAACACAAATGCTTAGTTAGTCTCGTATACTACAGCTTGTAGCAGTAAAATATTAAAACTCGTCTCCAAAATTTGCAAGTAAGAATTTACACTTCCCTCTCCATGCTCTTCGCTTATACTACAGCCGACAGGCGTGTATGATAATAATAGCGCAGGATAGATAATAAACGCCACAAACTTACGTATCCATCTTAACATATACTCTTTCGATATACAAAAACAATTCTAACCAGAGCCAACTAACCAAAAGAAAAGAAATGGTCCGTTTCGGAACTCGACCACAACCTTAGATCTATAAATGTATCTCTTCGTTTAGACGATGCAAGCAACAGCTATCGAACGGAATGTAACTTGTATGCCAACCACTCTTTCGATAAAACAGCAACAGCAGCAGCAGCAGAAGACGACATATTGTTTATACAAAAAATTCCAAATAACGAAAATCGGCAATGACATCTAACACGTCTCTAAATATACATCTGCAAGCACCGTTAACAATCGTCCAGAACGCAGAGCGCTCTCTCGGCAGGCTACATAAAAGAAACATATGCTAAGTGTTTAAAAGCACCTAAGTTACATCTCCAAATGAGCAGCAGGGACAAGGATAGCTCGCAATGCATTTATTTAATGGAGCTGAGCCATGCCGAAAGTTCCGAAATTTAACACACTCTCACTCTTTAGCGATCTTGCCCTGTTACGTTTCCTTCTTCTTAGATCGAGGTATAGATGCGCATTCCGAGAATTCGGGTACTTTAATTTTACCTCTTATTTCCTTGCTACAGCAGTACACATCCCATCTAAGGAATCTCTATGTCATGTTACGATGCAAACTACAATTATCTGACACCGATATTTCAACGCCCCAGAAGACATTTAAACCCTATTGTGTAACGGAGAGTCGAAATAAAAGAAAAATACGTGAAATAATATACCGATTTCCGACCGTCTACACTAAAACTTTTCGAAAGTATTGGCCTAAAAAGACACTTATTCGACAATACAGCAACCACAGAACCGAGGTTACCTGTGCAATGCAGCACAGATTTCCAGCTCGACCCGCCCTTTACCCACAAAATTACTACTCCAAGTTCCTTTCTTGTGCATTCCACTAATCCGAACTAAGATTTATTATTTTAATTACAAGTATATGTCTACCGCAAACCAAGATGCTAACCTACACACCGCAGCACATGATCCTATATAGGACATGGAGTGTTTACACTTTTTTTTGTTACAGTACAACTGAGTACATGCAACGAAATGTTCGCAAACACTTATATCGCACCCAACGCCCGCATACTTCGATCATAACCTGCTCTCTAAGGAATGGATGGGAGTCACACACAGTACAAACACGTTTGTCGTGTGTTCCGCTAATTTTAGTCAATACAACGATTCTAGACCAATCCCCCCGGCTGTTTAGTGTAAAAGCAAATATTTTTCTCCACACTATCTGTTTAAACTGGACTTGCACATAAGCAATTGACTCCTTTTAAAAGCCTTCGACTTCGCCATATAACCCAGTCTTCGTTTACCCTTCTTCTTAGGACTTGTGGAATAACGTAGGCGATATCTACGTCAGTGGAGAATAAAGTCCTGGAATGCTAAACAAATATAGCTCCTTGCTCGACTCTACAAGTAATTTACAATTGAAACTAAAAAACATAATGTCCGAGAGAGCGGTCAATTTTCGGGTACTCTTAATACCCAAGTAATCAAATCTAAAAGCGTTTGCACAGTACAACGGCGCACTTTGTAAATACCGTATCTTCTCTTTTAGAACACATAAACAATCTTCTTGCACAATCCTCCATCCTGGTAATGCCATCTTCTCGACCCAGCGAAAAATTAAAAGTCCTAACAATCAACTGCCTGGACGCTTTATAAAATCGATAACTTTGCTTACACCAGGGCTCGTGATTTTTCGACAAATTTATTTTGGTTCTACAATTCGACGCCAACCACGTTAAGCAGTCATTTCCAATTGTCTTATCCTCGCCCGTAACTACTTTGATATGACTCCCTCCATCCGAAAGTCAAGCTCGGTTTAAGAAATCCCTTCGAAATCTTGTGTGTTGTCCAAAAATCCAGGAGATAGAAGCCATCTACACGAAGCTGCTGCTGTAGTATAGATGGAGGCACCTCCATTAAAAAACATCGATTAGTTGCAGTTTATAAGATATATACCCACAAGACGTATATATTTCCCCCATGTATTCCAGAAATAGTAACTTCGTCTTATCTCCAACGTTTGTAGTATCGAACTAGCGGAATTTACTACACACACACACACACACACACACACACACACACACACACTCCATTGACTACAACTAGCACACGTTGATTTTCGACGAAAGAATTATGATTTACCGCAGCAGGGATATCCGCTACGTAACATAATGCACCCCAGCCGTAAAGTAGTCAATACTAGCATACGATTAAACAGGCGATGCTTGGACGAAAGATCATTGCAAAGTTTATTTTACAACCACCAAAGTCGGTTTCTTTAGAGCTCTACCGTGACGTGTATTTAGGGTATATCAACACCTTTTACTAAAATTCCATCCCATCTAACCTACAACACTCTCTGTAAGCGCCAAACATTTCCATCACAGTAACAGAAGTACACCTGCAGTCAACACGAACCTACAACAAACGAATCTAGCCATTCCAACTCGTTTTTTGTCCCAACTAGCATGCCGCAAGCTCTGTATACGTCCAAACACAAACCCAGACAGCGCTATCCTTACATCCGTCACTAACCCGGTGCCAACTCAAAATTCCCCCACAGACGGTGTTCATTTGTGAAACAAAACTTTCAGAGGCAGGGAATGTTTAACTAGGGCGGCATATACTAAATAACTGACTACAACACGAGGTTTGAGTATTTACTAAAATTGTTCATTGTCCAATGCATGATTATGTCTGGGAAGAACCAGTAAATTCGTTATAATCCGGCAGGTATGATTAGTTGGAGCCCCCCCAGCCCCAATTGGCTATATGATTATATAATCATTTGGATGATGTTCCAGACGTGATTACTAATTACAGTTCGTTGTTCTATTGCGAAAAAAAAAGAAAAAAAAGGACTAAATGAGGTTGCGATGAATAGTTTCTGAGTTCCGACTGCTGTTCAAAGTCAAAGTCCACGCCCGTCCAGCGCGGCGCAGTCTGCGGCTCCGTTCGCCGCCGCTCGCCTCACTGGACTTCGCTGCACTCGCAACACACGTCTGCCATCGGGACTGAACTGCCGTCTGATCGCTGGTCCTGGGCTCCCCCTTGTATACGACTTGCGGAGCCTTTCCAGTAATACGTACCCCCCCCCCCCAGGCTCTAATGCAAATACATACTTTACTTTAATTTCTAACACTAATAATAACCCCAAAATGTTAAGTTTAAACAAAGCAGTACCTTCAGCATTACAAATAAGTCTTTCGGTCGTCGCACAATGAATATTTAATTAATCAATTAGGTTAAGTGTTTTTCAGGTATATTTTACAGTCCATATTTCAGTGTACTGTTCATAATTACTGTGCTCATAAACTGAAACAAAATACGGTAAATAAACAAAATAATTTGGTTTACACAAAGACAACATATGAAAATAAACAATCATAATACACTGTTAGCTATTAAAATTGCTACACCACGAACAAGACGTGCTACAGACGCGAAATTTAACCAACAGGAAGAAGATGCTGTGATATGCACCATGATTAGCTTTTCAGAGCATTCACACAAGGTTGGTGCCGGTGGCGACACCTACAACGTGCTGACATTAGGAAAGTTTCCAACCGATTTCTCATACAGAAACAGCAGTTGACTGGCGTTGCCTGGCGAAATGTTGTTATGGTGCCTCTTATAAGGAGAAGGGCGTAGCATCACGTTTCCGACTTTGATAAAGGTGGAATTGTAGCGTATCGCGATTACAGTTTATCGTATCGCGAAATTGCTCCTCGCGTTGGTCGCGATACAATGACTGTTAGCAGAATATGGAATTGGTAGGTTCATGAGAGCAATACGGAACGCCGTGCTGGATCCCATCGGCCTCGTATCACTAGCAGTCGAGATGACAGGCATCTTATCTGCATGACTGTAACGGATCGTGCAGCCATGTCTCGATCCAAGAGTCAACAGATGGGGACGTTTGCAAGAAATTAACCATCTGCACGAACAGTTCGACGACGTTTGCAGCAGCATGGACTATCAGCTCGGAGACCATGGTTACCCTTGACTTGCGTCACAGACAGGAGCGCCTGCGTTGGTGTAACGAAGTGATGAACTTGGGTGCACGAATGGCAAAACACCATTTTTTCGGATGAATCCAGGTTCTGTTTACAGTATCTTGATGGTCGCATCCGTGTTTGGCGACATCGCGGTGAACGCACATTGGAAGCGTGTATTCGTCATCGCCAAACTGGCGTATCACCCGGCTTGATGGTATGCGTTGCCATTGGTCACACGTCTCGGTCACCTCTTGTTCGCATCGACAGCACTTTCAATAATGACCGTTAGATTTCAGATGTGTCACGACCCGTGGCTCTACCGTTCATTCGATCCCTGCGAAACCCTACATTTCAGCAGGATAATGCACAATCACATGTTGCAGGTCCTGTACGGGCCTTTCTGGATACGGGAAATGTTCGACTGCTGCCCTGTCCAGCACTTTCTCGGGGTTGGAACACTTGCTCGGAGTGACACTTGCGCGGAGTGACACTTGCGCGGAACCCAGGGCCCTCGGAGCGGCTAATGGCTTTTCCTGGGTACAGGCACACCAACAAGTCTAGCACTGCTGTTGTCAAGTTTCCACATTGTCAACATAACACGAAAATCAGTGAAATTGCACAACCCTTTCAAAGCTGAAGAGCAATATATAACTTGTTCTAACTACATATTAATCCGTTGAGTGTTCCTCCTGTAAACAAAAAGGTATTTTAATAGTGATAATGTTTGGGGAGTTATTAAGACAGACTCTGCTACTACAAGACGATGACTTTCCACAGTCATACCTCCTAAAAGCATATTATTCAGAACACTAAGCATATAAAGACACCTGCGCAAGCAATAAATATATTAGGCATCCTGCACAGATACGTTGATGTAATTGACCGCTATGTAGTTAACCCCACTATCACGCAACTTCCAACTCTTTAAAAATAGCTACTGTGTTTTTTAATAGGAGACGCAACCTTACACCTTCAATTAAAAAACGTTAATAATAAGTCAATGAGTATTTTACAAACTTGAAGAGTATTTCGTAGACCCCAAAACGATTTGGCTGTATTCGAATTACAAATACATCTAATAAATATTTGAAATACGGAATGTGTAAGGGAACGTCACACACCGAAAAATACTAAAGATAAATTATATTTTCCATCACCGTCATATAGAACCATTTTTACTCCGAACTTGACATAAACAAACAGGGAGAAACAAGTTGCAAGACTTCCAGTAAAAATGAAGCGAAATTGGCAGCAAATAGTTGGTTATAAATTACATTGCTTGTTAACTGTATAAATATAAATTACGGAATACGCGGAACTACTGTTCAGTACAGTCAGAAAGGTCTAAGGTAATAGGCAGTGGTTTACAATCAGATATCCGTATCACTCTCCTCCTCAAGAAGTCTGTGTGAAGATTTATATTCAGTACATTCAAGAAAAAGGCTACTGTGGTGTTGAAACTACAAGAAGCAGCTCATTTACTCAGGAAGGGAAAACGTTATGGTGCCCGTAAATTTGAATGGCTGTATCTCTTGTAGTAACATTCATTTTTTCATGAAATGTTAAAATCCAATATACCAGAATTTTGTTTTTCTAAACTCGGTGCCAACTTTTTTTGTCGAAATTTTTGCAGGAAGTAGTCTTGACGTGATTTCATACTTCTATGCGTTAATATTATCAAACATGTAATTTGTGTCACAAATTGCGAGGCCGGTCCGGTCGGTGGTTCGAGTCCTTCCTCGGACATGGGTATGTTTGTTTGTACTTTGCCTAAGTTATTGTAAGTAAGATTAAGTAGTGTGTAAGTCTAGCGACCAATGACCTAAGTAGTTTGGCCGCATAAGACTACACATATACACGTAATTTATTTATTTCATAACCACATTTAAGTACTAATAATTAAAGAAACTTAAATGTAGAAATTTGAAATAAACACTGAGAACAAATGATTGATATTTCTCATAAGATGAATGCACACAACCGTTGAATTATGTCTTGTGAATGTACCTACAAAATCTGCCCTATGAAAATTGTAGTGTGAGTCACAAATTTGTTTTTTCTGTGATAACATTAAAAACATAAAAAGTGCAGAACTCGAAAACCAGTGAAGTTTTGGAGTTGAAGCGTTTTGTGTTGTTAAATCTTTACATAGTAGACACGATTTTAAAATGTGGTTGCTATCGTCAAAGTAGACGAAACGTTAAATTTTTAGGTGTAATCTTCGCCGTGTAGACTGTATGTTGTAGAAGTCTACGTCGAACCTAATCATACCTCTGATGAGAGAACGTTGTTTGCACTTCTCCTGCGTTTCCAGTCGGCTGTGCTGTGCTACGTAACGACATCGTACCGTTCCACTTTACCGAGAGCTATATATGTATTGGTGTGATGTCTGTTCTTTCGAAATAAGACATCACACCATTATATGTATCATTTAGACGCAAAGATTCTGGGTTCTGTTTTCATCGCTAACGCGATTAACAACGTTAGACCTCGTGTGTAAACAGTTAAAGGTTATGAGTGCCACTGGAAAAATTCGTAAGTAACACCTGTTGTTTGAGACTTGAAGATGACCTGAAATTAGCGGAAATCGATATCTCATAATAAACAAAAGGTGTAGCTGTCTATATTTCATAATGCTATTCCTAACATATTTAAAAGCTGCTCAAAACCACCTACAAAAAACCTTTATAATGAGATTGTATATAATTCCACGATCAAATTGTGTTTTAGTTATTTCTAGTAATACACCCAAATATCTGCCCTTGCTTTTAGTGCCTTGAGCAGCTGTTTATGATTGTAAAAAGATATAAAATAGCCAAGATCGATTATCATCAATTTATTAAAGACGACCGGTTTCGCTGAACTATGTCAGCATCATCAGGTCAAATAAAATATTTTACAATGCCATAATCTTGTAATGTCAAACAGTTGTTATATAACAATTTACAGTGCATAGGTGCACTTTGTCATTATAATAAAACATACATTACAAGATTATGGCATTGTAAAATATTTTATTTGACCTGATGATGCTGACATAGTTCGTCGTTAATAAATTGATGATAAGCGATCTTGGCTATTTTATATCTTTTTACAATATTATAAGTGGATCGCCTCCTAAAACGTAAACCAACTCAGCTGTTTATTTTTAGAGGTATTACTAGGGACAGGAAAAATTCCCATTTGCGATAAATGCGAATATAGATGCGAATTCTGACTCAAGATGCAGTAAATCCGAAATTGTAGTTAGCAACGGTTGCGCTCAATTCCGATTTAATCACATTCCTCTTCACATGGTGCTGTATTGTAGTGATATTTGTATGACGTGTTATCTCCCTGTTGAATGAGGCTGTGATATCTCCGGGCCGTTACTACAGCTCCACCTCGCTCGGTGGGCCTTTCCCTGATACGGCACAGGTAGCGGCTGGAGGGCGTGGAGTAGGGGTGGTGTATCCCTACTTCTGGAGCACCCTGTTCACTACCTGCAGCGTCCGGGTCTCCCAGCAAGTGTCTACACATTCCCTTTCCCCGCAAGTGTCACTCCCAGCAAGTGTCACAAACTCCACTTTCTCCAGATCTCCCACCAATTGAAAACGTCTGGTCAATGGTGGCTGAGCCACTGGCTCGTCACAATACGCCAGTCGCTACTCTTGATGAACTGTGGTATCGTGTTGAAGCTGCATGGGCATCTGTACCGCTGTTTGACTCAATGCCCACTACGGTCGGGGGTTCGATTCCCTCCTCGGGCATGGATATTTGCGCCGCCGTTAGTCTTAGCTAGTTCATAAGTAGTTTGTAAGTTTAGGGACTGATGACCCCGTAGTTAAGTCCCATAAGCTATACAAACTTTTGAACACTTTTGACTCAATGCCCAGCCGTATCAAGGCCGTTATTACGGCCAGAGGTGGTTGTTCTGGGTACTGATTTCTCATGATCTATGCACTCAAATTGCGTGAAAATGTAATCACGTGAAAGTTCTAGTAAAATATATTTGTCCATTACTATTGTTCCTCCTTAAAAGTGCGTTGTTATGCGCGATATAAATGTTGCAGGTAATATGGTTACACCTAACTTTGCATCTTGATGAGACCTTTCATTTGAGCCCTGAATCGTTACTGTTGTTCAATTAGTTTAGCTCTGGATTTTTCCAAGTGAATAAATATTAGTTTTCTGAAGAACTTTTGATATAAAATTAATGTAACTGACGTGAACCCATCATGTGAATCGTGTTGTTCTCCTCTTTCATTTGTTACTACGTACTGATCTTTACCTGTGATAGTGACAGCGTAGTATCTAAAATTAAAGCAAATGCCGTTTTCCGGCGTGAAAAGTGTCAGTGTGGATGTGACGTCACGGGCTACCCATTTGCACGCGTCCTGCCAGCGCGATCGCCGCCACGCTGATGGGGAAGATGTCACACGCAGGTCGGAGTTCTTGAATGCGGCTGAAATTGCTAGACTATCGGCAGAATGTTCAAACGTCTGTAGAGCTTATGGGACTCAACTGCGGATTCACCAGTCCCTAAACTTACAAACTACCTATGAACTATCTTATACTGAAGACGGCACAAACACCCATGCCTGAGGGGGGATTGGGGACTGAGGCGCTCCAGTCACGGTCTACACGGCCACTACGGTCGGGGGTTCGATTCCCCCCTCGGGCATGGGTATTTGTGCCGTCCTTAGGATTAGGTAGTTCATAAGTAGTTTGTAAGTTTAGGGACTGATGACCCCGTAGTTAAGTCCCATAAGCTGTACAAACATTTGAACATTTTTTGAGGGGGGACTCGAACCCCCGACCGCGGCCGACTGCCCGCCTGTCCGACTGCCCGGTCACTCGCCGCGACTTTCGACGCTCCTCGAAGTCCAGTGCGCTTCCCGCGTTGCTGTAGCCTCACAATTGGCTCTCTGTGTATTCCTTCCACCTCTCAGCTTTCCCTTATTTGCTTAGTGCTGGTTTTCCATCTGACCTCAAATGTTCAAATGTTCGTTAAGATTATGGGACTTAACTACGGGGTCATCAGTCCCTAAACTTACAAACTACTTATGAACTACTTACGAACTAGGACGGCACAAATATCCATGCCCGAGGGGGGATTCGAGCCCCCGACCGTACTGGCCGTGCAGACCGTGACTGGAGCGCCTCAGTCTCCTCGGCCACCGCGGCCGGCCCATCTGACCTCATGATATTCATGCTGCTGCTTTTCTTGTCCCCGATTGTTTCTTTTATTTTCCTGTAGGCGGTATCTATCTTTCCCACAGATATACATTCTTCTGCGGTCTTGTATTTGTCCTGTAGCCTCTCCACCTTAGCTATTCTGTACTTGCTGCCAACCTCATTTTTCAGACGTCTATACCCAGTTTTCTTTGTTTCACTTGCTGCATTTTTACATTTTCTCCTCTCATCAATTAAGTTCAGTACCTCCTGTTGTAATCCGGGTATTTCCATTAGGCGCTGTCCTTCTGCCTTTGTGGCTCTCACTTCTGTTTCACTTCCCCCTGTTTCGGTCAGTCCTTGCCTAATATTCCCTCTGAAACTCTCAGCCACCTTTGGTTCCTTCGTGTCTCCAGTCTCCATCTCCTTAGTGTTTTACCTGTCTCTTACGTTTTCATCTTCAGTTCATAGCCAACACGTTTTGGTCAGACTCTATATATGTCTTACAGTTTAAAACCAGGTTTCTAAAGCTATGTCTGGCCACTATAACGTCAATCTAGCACCTTACAGTGTCTCCTGGTCTCTTCCAAGCATACGACTTTCTTTCATTATCATGACACCAGGTGTTTATGATGATTAAATTGCTCGATGCACAAAATTATAATAGTCGACCTCCTCTTTCGTACTCTTGCCCAGAACCCACCTACTACATTTTCTTCTCTTCCCTTTCTACTACCGAGTTCCAGTCCCCCATCACTATCAAGTTTTCGTTTCCCATAACTGTCTCAATAATTTCTTTTATCTCCGCATACATTTCTGCGATCTCGTCGTCATCGATAGAGCTAGTTGGTATATAAACTTGTCCTACTGTAGTCGGTGTTGGCTTTGTGTCTACCTTTACTATGATAATGCGTTCACTATGCTGTTCATACTAACTTACTAGCCAAACTTAAAGAATGTATAGAACTCCTGGCAATGGGAGAAGCTCTGCAGGATTACTAGCATATGTATTAAATTAATTTATAAAGTTAGCAGGCACATTAATATGTGCTGTATCTCACTTCTTTCCCAAGATTTTATATTGGGCGAACAAATGCCCTCACTGTACCTAAACCGATCTCTGAACATTGAGAACTGTATGATCATAATAGTCGTATTTCATGCTGGTGGAGAAGTTGTTGTGGTCTTCAGCCCGTAGACAGGTTTGATGCGGCTCTCATCGCTACCCTATCCTGTGCAAGCCACTTCATTTGAGAATACATACGGCAACCTACATCCTTTTGAAACTGCTTACTATATTCATCTTTCCGTCTCCCTCTACGATTTTTATCCCACACACTTTCTTCTAATGTCAAGTTGATGATTCATTTATGTCTCAGAATGCATCCACCAACCTATCCCTTCTATTAGTTGGGATATGTCAGAAACTACTTTTCTCCCCAACTAATCTTCATAATTCGTATATAGCACCACATTTGAAAAGCTTCTGTCTTTCTTTCTGAATTCCGATACCGTCTATGTCTCACTTCCATACACTGTTGCACTCCAGACAAATGCTTTAAGAAAAGACCTCATAACATTTAAATTAATATTGGATGTCAACAAATTTCGCTTCTTCAGAAACGCTTTTCTTCCCATAGCCATTCTACATTTTATCTTCTTTATATCGGCCATCAGAAGTTATTTTGCCATCGAAATAATAAAAAAAGTAAAATAAAATAAAAACACGTACTACTTTTATTGTCTACGTAATCTAATTCCTTCAACATCACCTGATTTACTTAGACCGCATTCAATTACCCTTGTTTTAGTCTTGTAAATGTTCATCTTTTTCCCTCTTTACAAATTACTGTGCATTCCGTTCAATTGCTCTTGTAGGTCGTTTGCTGTCTCCGACAGATTTACTGTGTCATCGGCAAAGCGCAAAGTTTTTATTCCCTCTCCCTGGACTTCAATTCCCTCTCCAAATTTCTCCTTGCATTCCTTCACAGCTTGGTTGATGTACAGACTGAACAACATTGGGGAAAGGCTACAAATCCTGTCTTACGCCCTTCCCAACTTCTGTGACCCTTCCTTTTCCTTTGACTCTAATAACCGCTGTCTGGTTTTTGTAAATATTGAATATAACACTTCGAATCCTGTATTTTACCCCTGATACCTACAGAATTTGAAAGACTGTATTCCAGTAAACTTTTGTCCAGATCTACAAATGCTAAAAATGTAGGTTTGTCTTTTCTTAAACCACGTTCTAAGATAAGTCGTAATGTATTACCTCTCGTGTTTCTACATGTCTCCTAAGTCGAAACTGATCTTGCCCAATGTCGGACTCCACCAGTTTTTCCATTCGTGTGTAAATTATTCATGTTAATATTTTGCAAGCAGGACTTATAAAACTGATAATTCTGTAATTTTGACACTTGTCTGAACTTGTTTTTTTCCAGATTGGAATTACCATATTGTTCTTGAAGTCAGAGGGTACTTTCCCTGCCTCATATTGCATACCAGGAGGAACAATTATTTCATGACTGGCTCTCCTAGCGATTTCAGCAGTTCATACGGAATATCAGCTACTTCAGGGGCCTTGTTTCGACTCAAATCTTTCAGTGGTGTATGCAGTATTGTATCGCCTTTCTCATCTTCGTCTACCTCCATTTCTAGAATGTTGTTGTTGTGGTCTTCAGTCCGCAGACTGGTTTGCTGCAGCTCTCCACACTACCCTGTCCTGTGCAAACCACTTACTTCTAGAATACTGCCTTCAAATTTATTTCCTTTGTATAGACCCTCTACATATTCCTTGCACCTTTCAGCTGTCCCTTTTTTGCTTAGTACTTCTTTTGCATCTGAGTTGGTGGAGAAAATGAAGTGTAATTTTATAAATTAGTCAGTAAACAATGCAAATCCCAATTTTGCAGTATCACTGTAAGATATTAATTTAGAAAAATGTACGATGTCCTTTTCCGCAGCGCACACACAATGTGTCAAAATTTGTGGCTAATGGTGTCAAAATGTTTATTCTGATTACGGTGAATATTGCAGTTAGTAGAGAAAGAAGATGTGGGTGAATATGTTCGAGGAGGGAAACGGGTTAGCAGGAGGAAAACGCTAACAGGGTTGTGTCAAAAATGCTTTTGAAGCAACTATGAATGCTGAAACGTGGACAAACTTTCTACACGTCTTGTGCGCAGCGTACCTGTGGGTCGGAACTACCGAGTGCGTAGTTCATGCACGACGCGTGCACGCCACCTCACAGGCGAATGCCAGCCACTTGTCCGTTCCACCAGGCGACCGAATGTCCGCGCCACGCCCGCGCCGAACCACACCACGCCTCCGCCAGATAACGACACAGTGACTGACGGCAGGCAGAGCGGCCGAGGCGCATGCGCAGCGAACCAGCCGGAAGCGCGAGGTAACGCGGCGTGAGGGACGGGGTGGGACGGGGGCGTCAGGTGGGCCGCGGACGCGAGGGGCCAGCGGCGCGACTGCCGACCGCTCGAGGCAGGATGTCTGCGTGACCGAAAACTGGCAATCGACCGTAAATAACAACAAGTCTGATGCCACCCGTTGACCACCATTTGCACGATCGATCAGTCAAATCTAAGCGCCGTAAACTCAAGTAAATGCCTAGGAAATACAACTACGAACAACTCAAACTGGAAAGAACTCACAGAAGATGTCAGCAGGTCCCGCGGTGCAGGCGCTGCTCGGCAGGGGGCGCCTCTTCCGCAGCCGTCAGCTCGGCGCTCGCCGCCTCTCGTGTGTGTTGTGTCGACTGCTGTGGTGTTCGGACGGAGGTGCCCGCGCCGCGACGTCTGGGTTCGAAGCGGAGACTGCCAGCTGGAGGGCTCTTTCCCTCTTCCTGTGTGGCTTCAGGCAGCAACTGTATTCAGCGTTGTGAAGATGGTAGGCAGCGGTTCACCATCAACCCGCAGAGGGGCGGGGGGGGGGGGGGTTCAGAACCAGAGCTGTATTGAGGTGCCCTCACACAGTTGACAGGTGCCATAGCTGTCACGCCGCCGCCAACCCCTTCCCCCCCCCCCCCCATAAAACAAACTTACGATTTTCTCTAACAATTTGGAAAATTTTGTGAGTACTCGATGAAGAGGAAGACATGAAGAGCAGTCTTTCCTGTTATACCTTGAAAATAACGGGCTTTACCTCCCGTAATACTGGCTTTTGTCGAAGACGTTGCCCAACTATATTCCCGGAAATTATTTGCTCATAACATATAGAATAAGTCCAGCTTTCTGAACAAAAGTAATTGTAGTAAATTAGAAATACCTTCCGTGCTACCACATCTGGCTCAAGTCATAAGTTGTCAGAAATCGTAAAAAATCGAAAGCGCTCAGACAAATAACGTACAGGGGACACCAGGGGCATGGCGCCACCTTAAGGGAAACCCGTTTTTTTACCTTATTAAAAGTGTGACTTATTCGTACAGAATATTACCACAGCTTTGCTAGCTAATACTACTTTATTACAATGGTTTTCAGGCATGTATTTTGTTAAGTTTTATTGTTAAAAATATATTGTGAAAGTATACGCAGTAGTGCCATTACCCTGGGTTCCCCCCTCAGGAGGTCAGCATTAATTTGCTGAGTACGGACTTAGCGAACCCGGGGTCCTGAGCCGTGGGCTGTGTCGCGTCAACAATCCGCTACACCGTAAGCTCTGTGCGTGCTTCAACGACCATCGTTTGGCGCGATGGTGGAACGTTGTACGCTCCAGAGCCCGGGGATGTTGGCCTAACTGCCCGGGTCGCGAGGACGGTACAAACCTCTGTAAAAAACCCTCTATCTCAAGGTGTGCTACGTGCCGAGGAGATGCATGGCTGTTGAGGTTGAACAATCGCTAGCGAGCAACCTCTGAGGAACCTGCCGCACCTCAGTTGTATAAGGCTTACCCAGGAAAGCGGGGCTCTGCCTGGGTGGACCTTTAGTTCTCTAGCTGCTCGTGGGACCAGGATGAAACGAGCAAATAATAGCGTTGCTGCTCACAAACCTGGCGTCTCTAAGAGAGATAAAAGCGTGTACGATGCTGCAGAATATGATCCCTAATCGTTCCCTTCCCTAGCTACACCATGGGAGGAATGTCGGGCAAGACATCACGGTGAGGCTTATGCCCCAAAATATCCTGTCTGTAGTCGTACTGATGGAGAATATTTTAAAACAACGAAGCTGTTATTCTTTATAGAAAATTTGGAGGACAAGTTTGGAGAGGTGGAAGGAATGTCGAAGATGCGGTCAGGGTCAGTATTAACAACGACGTCATCCACAGCCCAGTCACGGGCACTGTGTGTCTGTGACAAGCTGGGTGATGTTTCCGTTACCATCACGCTGCACAAGACCTTAAACATTGTACAGGGAATAATATTCCACAGAGAAGTTTTGTTGCAGTCAGACGACGAACTGGGTGCGAACCTAGAACGGCGAGGAGTTCATTTTATTCGACGAGTTCACAGGGGTGCAAAAGACAACAGGATTGTCACCGGTGCCTTCATCTTGGCTTTCGAGGGCGATTCATTGCCCGAGAACGTGATGATCTACCGGTGCGACGTCAAGTCCTTCGTTCCTCCCCATACGCATTGTTTTATGTGCTGGAGGTTTGGGCATATGTCCTCCCAATGTGATGCCAACGCTATATGTCGGGAGAGCGGACGTGGTGTCCATCCTAATGTCCTATGCACCCTCCTCCAGTATGTATTAATTGTGGCCAAAATCACTCCCCTTGTTCGCCTGTCTGCACGGTTCGTCACCAGGAAAGAAAAATCATGGAGTACAAGACCATGATCGACTTACATACTCTGAGGCAAAGAGAAAGTATCAGAAGCTCCACCCTGTGCGCCTGGTTAACGCCTATGCGAAGACAGCCTCACTACCGTCCTCCACTGTGCCTACGGTATGGTCCGTGCAATCGATGTTAGTGGGCCCCCAGGCCCAATTAACTGGCCCTGTCCCCTTGCAGGCTTGGGGCAACTTCTCGTCGGTGGCTCCCACGCTTTGCACTGTGGGAGCCACAACCCCTGAAACGTTGGGGACACCGGTCCCCACCACTCAGCCGGAGTAGGAGAAGCCTCCTCCGGCTCCTCTCGCTCCAGAGGGTCCCTTGGGACAACCCCTTCCGAGGCTTCTCAGGGTGTCTCAGAGGATCCTGGCCGAAGGCTCAAGGATCCCAAACATACTGGTCGAAGGGCTTCTCGCTCTCCTTTCACACCTTGTAAGGTGTTGGTGGCAGAAAAATGAAATGGATGGGAATGATTACGGCTGGGGAAGGTTAATGTGGGTTAATATAATAGGAAGACAGGAACGGCTGACTCTGAATTAATTAGTGATGTTTAACATCATATCAAATAATTTGCATGATAAAACATTGCCCTGTTTCAGTTTTAATTGTAATGAAACCCTTCCAATTCCTGCAAGTGGCATAAAATATAATTAGTAATTTGTCCCCACCAAAAATCTAACGAACTTACTGGGATATGACTACTTATAAAGTTGAAAAAACATCTTTTAAATCCACCAATATTTATTACACCTTTTCAAGCAGGATAAAACACACAATGATAAATCCAATACTAAAATCAAAACAACAAGAATACATCTATAACCAAATAAGAAAGATCAATCTAATGCATATGAAGTTACTCAAATTGTTCCTAAACTGAAAATTAGTAACGACTGGCAAGTCAGAAACCCCTATCATGAAATAATATAATGTACTTACTGGGATAATCGAGTCGGAAAACCAGTGCAGGGTTGACTTTCCTAACTACACAAACCCCACTATAAGGCAGAACCTGATGTGTCGACTATATGTTGCTGGCGAACGCTTTGCCATACATTACCAAACTGACGACTTGCGTGTGAAGGCGCTGCGCTGCAGTGGCGTGGGCGTAGAGCGGCTGTGAGCTGAAAATTTGCACGACCACGAAATAAAAAACTCGCTCCATCACTCTGAAGCTATAGTCCCTGCTGTGCGATTGGCAGTACACAGTGCCTACGATCTCAAGCAATTCTGCCAATTCAGGACCACTTCAGTTAGCGCACAAGTACTGAAGGTCTAAATGACTCCAGGAGTTCAGTATATCGCAAATAGTGCTCGGGTGCTCTGGTATTGGCTGGCTGACCTTATTCAAACTGAAAACGAGAACAATCAGCTCAAGTATAAATCTCAGAGTGTACCCTGAAACTTATACAAGATCACTCGTCCAAGTATCGGCTCAATAAACAAAATCTCCAAGACCGCACCGCACACTGAGAGGACAGGAAGCCACCAGACGCGTCCGTACTCCAGCGCTACGAAACATGAAGTCCACTGCTATCACCGCGTCTCCGCGCAAGACCCCTGAGAAATGTCGTTTTTACGTAAAGCCAATCAGCGTCGAGTTCTCGAACTCCATCCAGTAAAAATCTCACAAGACAACCGCTGATTTCGGAAAGCTGGCGCTTTGAACATCATTCAATCAAAGATGACATCCCTTCCACACACATTTTGGCGCGATTCTCCCAAAACGGCTGTAACGTGCCGTGGGAGCGGCCGCCTAGCCTCCAGCAAACGTTCTGTGGCCTTCCCTTTCGGACCCTTCGCCACTGCACAGAGTAACATATACAGAGAAGCAGCCCACCCTAAACCACTGTCCTACGCTCCCCTCCTAGTTCCGTAAGAAGCTAGCAGGTTTCACGCGGTTCCCTGGCTTAGTACTGGTAGGCAACACTAGAGGCGCTTCAGAGGGTAGCGTGGAGGGCCAGGTGAGGGGAGAGCTCGTGCCGCCTGCCACGAGGCCACGGCTGTGTCCGGCGTGCCGGCGTTTGAGGGGAGGTGTCGGTGGGGGCAGCCGCTACCTGCCGCCTGCTCTGGCCAGTTTAAAGGGCTGCTTCTGACCGCAGCGCCATCACGGGACATCTTACGGAACTGCTCCAGAACCCCCGCCCCGCACCCCTGAGCGTGGGACCGGGCCCTTACGGAGGTTTCCCGCCTGTATGTATTTGTCTGTGGCTCTGTGCTCGTACTGTGTCCGCCTGAGGAGCCGCGCGCGGTTAGCTGGCCCTGCGGTGCGCTCGGCGAAGGCGAGGAGGCGAGGAGGCGCTCCCGCTGTCCGCGGCTCGCGCTGCTCCGGTGGGCGGGCTAGGCTGGCCAGTGGCCGCCCCCTCACAGCGCGCAGTCACCTGAGGCTGGCGGCTCCCGTGTTTTTACCCTCGTGAGCCCCGTAGCGTAGCTGAAGTCTCTCGCGACCTCAGTTACGTTAAAGTGGGTCCCTTCAGCTGGGTGTTGGTCAGCCGTCGTCCCAGCACGCGCCGCTCCCTTCAGAGATCTACCAGACGACCCCAGGGCCATTGCCACCATTCCTCCTTTCCTCTGCACAAACTGTACCAGAATTTTCAATGCCACGGTTTTACAAGTTATAAACATACATTGAAATGTAATTAGCATCACACAGAACAACAAAAGTTATAATATATTCATGATGATCACCATTGTTTTTTTTTCTTTTTAAGTATCAAATTTTATTACAATTAAACTTCTGATTTTAACTAAACTTAAGTTATTATACCTATGTGTGATGTTTTTCTTTATAGGTGAAGTTACATGCAGAGAGAGAGAGAGCGAATAGTAAAGACATGAACTAGGTTTTCTACTAGTCCTATTAACTGCTATCTACTCTACTGTGGCTAATTTCTATTTGCTACTTGAGGCCTCTATCTACATTACTCTATATTTTTCAATTTCTTTTTTTTTTTTTTTTTTTTTTTTTTTTTTTTTTTTTTTTTTTTACGCCAAACCAATTCTTATCTGATGTTCGATGACTCGGTCTCTGTTGCAGCTGGCATGCTCATCTGTAGGCTGGAAAGACTGCATGATGAGATATTGGTCTTTCTGAAACTTGAAGTTAAACATTTTATTCTCCGATTTCCTTCCACTCGAAATAGGCTACAATTTTGCTAAAGTGGCATTTTTTCTTTTATTTTCTTTTATCTGAGTTTCTTGTTCTCCTGCCTTGTCCAAACACGAAACAGTTCTGTCCCACCATCTGGTGTGAGCAGACAAAAACACAACATAGAATCACCGGACTGTGTCACTCCACGGGTGACCATCCTAATCTATCACCACAGATAGTCGATGCGCTCCTACACGCAGACTTCTAGGCACGAAACATCTGAAAAACCCTAACCTCGCACAGACAAAAAGTAACGAAGAAAAACGTCTATACGCTCCTACACGTGGACAAGAGCACACAAAAGGCATCGGCAGTCACGCTCCTACATGTGGCCGGAAACTAACGCCTCGAAAATCGGATTCGACACCCCCGTCGGGAAGAAAAAGATAAAAGTAATCATGAGACACATGGAATATCTTTTCCGTGCCACTAGAGTGGTTGTTATATCAAATTCCAAGATTCTGTACGTGATATTAAGTACAGAATACATCTGGATGCACACCAGCATTTTACTTCGAACAGACATAG
The DNA here is from genome assembly GCA_026315105.1 of Locusta migratoria. Lineage (NCBI taxonomy): Eukaryota > Metazoa > Arthropoda > Insecta > Orthoptera > Acrididae > Locusta > Locusta migratoria. Next base: position 362,201,379 of record CM048751.1, on the reverse strand, counting down.
ATTTCAAACTCTGCAGCACCGCAGTCAAGGACCACCTTATAAAAAGCTCCCTCACGACAAATATAAGAGTAAAAATAAAAATTTTAACACATACATGATACACACAGATTACTGTTACACACAGAAAAATTCTTAAATTAAACACAAAATAAATAAAATAGAATAACACAAATCATTATTCTATACATGATACAAGGTCTACTACTAATAATTGTCTTATATTTCTATTCGTATTCCTAATATGTACGCATCTACTCAATCAAGGGCTTTATGTGGGACACAGGATGTATTCAGAGACTCTTTCCTGTCCTGATGGTCTCTAATACTGCCGCACATGGATGAACCGTTCTTCGTACACGGACTGGGCCGTTGTACACCGAGTGCAACTTATGGCACAGTTTGTTGTTTCTGTTTATTTGAGAGTTTGAAACTCTTAACAAGAACTTTCTGATTCGGCTCGAAAGACCTCGGGTTTGCCTTGCGGTCTGCAGCTAACTTTCGCTTCCTCCCGGCAGCTGACAAGCGCTGGAGCGCTTTATCGACAATCATTTCATGTCGGAGGGGTGGAAAATCAATCACCTCTCGTATGAGCTCTCTTGACAACTGTCTTCAGGACAGTTACAGGACCTAAGATCGTTGCGCTGTGCGGAATGTCATTAATAATCTCCTGAAAGTCTTTCAGAAAAACGTCCCAAGTAGCATGCTTTTTGTTGCAATAAATGCTGCACATATTCCCGATCTTTTTCATCACAGTCTCCGCTGGATTGCTTTGGGGATGTCTGGAGGAGGTATAGACTGGCTCAATTCTGTGTCTGCTTAGAGTCCTTTCCCAAATCTCAGATTTGAATTGGGGAAATTCAAAACTCAAATTTCTCGGTTGAATTACGTCAGAGGTGGTGGGGGAGCAGGGGGGCGTGGTTCTTGGGTTTTCCCTGGATGACGTCACCGGAAGTGAAACTTTCCCGCCATCTTGAATTACGTCAGAGGAGGAAGTGACGTCACTGGAAGTGACGTCACCTATAACGGTATATGGCCGCCATCTTGAATTTTGGGGTGAGCGCCCCCATATATTACTACTGCCCTCTCCATAGGACATCACGAGGTTTTTGTTACATTCTGGTCATGATGGAGCTTACCTCTGAGTTCGTCACCTTTACTCCATTAAGGAAAGCAACTGCGAAAACTGTAAGCAGTGCTTTCTGCCGAGATTTCCTGTCGCAGGTGGGAAGAGTAGACAAGGTACTCTGCCATCTGGTCAATCTGTCTCTATACCACCCGTCCCGAGGAACGCAACTACAATCTATGAAAGCATTGTACCTCTCGCCTATACGGAGGTTATTTAATACTTAGCCTGGAAATATCAGTCAAAACCTTGATTTGGAGAACTTTCTGGAGTCTTACTAGGGGAGTATCGGCTGGTTGTAGCGTAAATTTTGTGATCTGCGACATGTTGTTGTTGTGGTCTTCAGTCCGGAGACTGGTTTGATGCAGCTCTCCACCCTACTCTATCCTGAGCAAGCCTTTTCATCTCCTCATAATAACGGCAACCCACATCGACTTGAACCTGCTTACTATACGCGTCTCTTGGTCTCCCTCTGCGATTTTTACCCCACACACTTCCCACCAATGCTAAATTTACGATCCTCCGATGTCTAAGAATGTGTCCTACCAAGCGATCCCTTCTTTTAGTCAGGGTATGCCAAAAACTCCTTTTCTCACCAGTTCTGTTCAGTACCTCTTCATTAGTTATGTGATCTACCCACCTAATCTTCAGCATTCTTCTGTAGCACACCATTTCAAAAGCCTCCATCCTCTTCCTCTCCGCACTGCTTATCGTCTATGTTTCACTCCCGTAAAAGGCAACACTCCACATGAATGCCCTCAGAAAAGACTTCCTTACACTTAAATTAATATTCGATGTTAGCAAATTCCTCTTTTTCAAAAATGCTTTTCTTCCCATTGCCATTCTGCATTTTATATCCTCTGTACTGCGACCATCGCATGTTATTTCACTACCCAAGTAACAAAACTCATCTACCACCTTCGTTGTTTCGTTACCTAATATAACTCCTTCAGCATCGCCTGATTTTCTAAGACCGCATTCCATTATTTTTGTTTTGCTCTTGTTAATGTTCATTTTATACGCTCTCTTCAACACACTGTCCATTCCATTCAACTGTTCTTCCAGGTCCTTTGCTATCTCTGTCAGAATTACAATGTCATCAGCAAAACGCAATGTTTTTATTTCTTCCCCCTGAACTTTAATCCCTATTCCAAATTTTTCCTTGCTTTCCTTCACCGCCTGCTCGATGTACAAATTGAATAACATCGGAGAAAGGCTACAACCCTGTCTCACTCCCTTCCCAACTGATGCTTCCCTTTCCTGCCCTTGGAGTCTAATAACTGCGGTCTGGCTTTTGTACAAGTTGTAAATAACTCTACTTTCCCTGTATTTTACCCCTGCTGATTTCAGAATTTGAAAGAGTGTTCAAATGTTCAAATGCTTGTTAAGCTTATGGGACTTAACTACGGGGTCATCTGTCCCTAACTACTTATCAACTACCTTATACTAAGGACGGCACAAACATCCATGCCCGAGGGGGGATTCGAACTCCCGACCGTAGTGGCCGTGCAGACCGTGAATGGAGCGCCTCAGTCCCCTCGGCCACCGCGGCTGGCTTGAAAGAGTGTATTCCTGTCAAAATTGTCAAATGCTTTCTCCAAATCTACAAAAGCTAAAAATGTTGGTTTGCCTTTCCTTAATCTATCTTCTAAGATAAGACGTACAGTGAGTATTGCCTCCCGGGTTCCTATGTTCCTTCTGAATCCAAACTGATCTTCCCCGAGGTCAGCTTCTACCAGCTTTTCCATTCTCCTGTAGATAATTCGTGTTAAAATATTGCAACCAAGATTTATCAAACTGATGGTTCTGTAATTTTCACACCTGTCTGCACCTGATTTCTTTGGAATGGGGATTATAACATTTTTCTTAAAGTCTGAGGGTACTTCGCCTGTCTCATACATCCTACACACCAGTTCAAATACTCTTATAATGGCTGGGTCTCCCAGAGACTTTAGTAGCTCTGAGGGTATGTCATCTACTCCTGGGGACTTGTTCCGACATAGGTCTTTCAGGGCTCTGTCAAATTCATCTCTTAGTATAGTATCTCCTATTTCATCTTGATCTACTTCCTCTTCCCTTCCTACAACATCGTCTCTAAGTTCATTTTCTTTGTAGAGCTGCTCTATGTACTCTTTCCATCTTTCAGCTTTCCCTTCTTTGCTGAGAACTGTTTTTCCATCTGAGTTCTTGATATTCATAGAGTTGCTTTTCTTGTCCCCAAATGTCTCTTTTATTTTCCTGTAGGGGGTGTCCACTTTTCCCTTTTTATACATTCTTCTACAGACTTGCATTTGGCTTCTAGCCACTCCTGCGTAGCCATTTTGCACTTCCTATCAATCTCATTTCTTAGTCGTCTGTATTCCATTTTGCTTGTTTCATTTACTGCATTTTTATATCTTCTCCTTTCATCAATTAAATTTAGTATTTCCTGTGATATACAAGGATGTTTTGTAGGTCTTGTCTTTCTACCTATATTGTTCTCTGCTGTCTTCACTATTTCATCTCTCAATGCTACCCATTCCTCCTCTACTGTTTTATTTCCCCCTGTTTCTGTCAATTGTTGCCTAAATCTCACTCTGAAATCCTCCAGAACTTCACGTTCCTTCAATTTATCTAAGTCCCATCTCCTTATTTTCCTACCTTTCTGCAGTTTTTTCAGTTTCAGCCTACAGTTCATGACTAACAAGTTACGGTCAGAGTCTATATCTGCCTCTGGGTATGTCCTGCAGTTTATAACCTGGTTCCGGTACCTACGTCTTACCATTATAAAATCTACCATACCTTCCGGTGTCTCCTGGTCTCTTCCACGTATACAACCTTCTTTTGTGATTCTTAAACCATGTGTTGGTTACAATAAAATCATGTTCCGTGCAAAATTCTACCAGGCGACTTCCTCTTTCATTTCTTCTGCCCAGTCCATATTCACTTACTATTTTTCATTCTCTTCCTTTTCCTACTACCGAATTCCAGTCTCCTAACACAATTAAGTTTTCCTCTCCCTTAACTGTCTGAATAATTTCCTTAAGATCCTCATATATTTCTTCGATCTCCTCATCATTGGCAGAGCTAATTGGCATATAAACCTGTACTACTGTTGTCGGTGTTGGCTTCGTATCTATCTTGACAATGATAATGCGATCGCTGTGCTGGTCATAGTAGTTTCCCCGCATTCCTATTTTCTTATTCATTATCAATCCTACTCCTGTGATACCCCCAGCTGATTTTGTATTTATAATCCTGTACTCACCTGCCACCGAACTTCACTAATCCCCACTATATCTAACGTCAACCTAACCATTTCCCTTTTTAATTTTTTTTAATTTTCCTACCCGATTAAGGGATCTAACATTCCACGCTCCGACTCGTAGAATGCCAGTATTGTCTTTACTGATGACAACATCGCCGCCCGAAGATCCGAATGGGGGACTATTTTACCTCTGGAATATTTTACCCGAGAGGATGCCATCATCATATTTTCATACAGTAGATCTGCATGTCCTCGGGAAAAGTAACGGCTGTAGTTTCCCCTTGCTTTCAGCCGTTAGCAGTAACTGTGTGGCAAAGCCACATTAGCTGATGTTACAAGGGCAGCTCAGTCAATCATCCAGACTGTTGCCCCTGTAACTACTAAAAAGGCTGCTGCCCCTCTTCAGGAACCACACGTTTGTCTGGCCTCTCCACAGATACCCCTCCGCTGTGGTTGCACCTACGGTACGGCTATCTGCATCGTTGAGGCACGCAAGCCACCCCACCTCGGCAATGTCTGTGGTTCATGGGAGTGGCTGTGACATGATTTACCCTAAAAAAAGAGAGATAGTGCTCTATTTGCTGCATTTGAGCACTTACTTCGTCTTTGGGTCAAGACCAAGGTATTACAAGGCTGGAGCCTGCAATGTGCAATTAAGTGTTTTAAACGAGAATAAACGGTATCTGCAAAGTGCTTCTCCATCTTGCGGAGGCGAATAACGAACACCTTAGACAACAGCTGCTGTGTAGTATTTAATAGTGTCCTGCAATTTGTGTACTGGTATAATAAAAATACCCGAAAATTGACAGGTGTACAGGTAAACGTTCCAGACATTAAAGATCGAGACAAGCTTATACATTATGTTCTATCAGCTTTTAGTTTGAATTGTCTACCTGTAAATTACGTGGAGATTCGTAATACTGACACCAGCAAAGACGTTATAAGTAAACTTAAAAGCTACATTAAAGCAGGGGTAACGTACTTTTCACAATCCAGAACATTGTTCTCCACACTGCCTCCAGATATAGGTACAGATAAGCAGTCTTGCGAGCTACTTTTGGACACATTCTCCGAAAACTGTCTTGAGCAGTTAAACCGGCAACCAACGCGCAATGTAAATATTCTAACCTTATCTACATCTACATCTACATACATACTCCGCATTTCACCGTAAGGTGCGTGGCGGAGGGTACACTGTACCACTACTAGGCATTTCCTTTCCTATTCCACTCCCAAATTGAACGAGGAAAAAAAGAATGCCTATATGCCTCCGTACGAGCCCTAATTTCTCTTATCTTGTCTTTGTGATCTTTACGCGAAATGTAAGTAGGCGGCAGCAAGATCGTACTACACTCAGCTTCAAATTCTGGCCCTCTAAATTTACTTAACAGAAATTCACGAAAAGAACGTCGTCTTTCTTCCAGCGATCCCCAATTGAGTTGCCGGAGCATTTCCGTGACACTCGCGCATTGGTCGAACCTACCGGTAACAAATCTAGCTGCTCGCCTCTGAACCGCCTCTATGTCTTCCTTCAAACCGATCTGCTGCGGGTCCCAAATACTTGAGCAATACTCAAGACGTGGTCGTACTTGCGTTTTATACGCGGTCTCCTTTACAGGTGAAGTACATCTTCCCAAAATTCTCCCAATAAACCGAAGTCGGCTATCTGCCTTACTCACAACTGTCCTTACATGCTCGTTCCATTTCATATCTCTCTGCAATGTTACGCCTAGATATTTGAACGACGCGACCGCATCAAGAAGCTCACTACTGATGCTGTATTCGAACATTATAGGATTGTTTTTTCTACTCATGCGCATCACCTTACATTTTTCTACATTAAGAGCTAGCTGCCATTCTTCGCACCAACTAGAAATTTTGTCTAAGTCAACCTGTATGCTATTACAGTCAGTTACAGACGACACCCTCCCATACACCTCGGCATCATTAGCAAACAGCCGCAAATTACAACTTACTCTGTCCATCAGATCATTTATATAGATAGAAAATAATAGCGGTCCTATCACACTCCCCTTGGGCACGCCTGACGATACACTCGTCTCTGATGAACACTCGCCGTCGAGAACAGCATACTGCGTTCTGTTACTTAGGAAGTCTTCCAGCCAGTCACAAATCTGTGAACCTATTCCATAAGCTCGTATCTTCGTTAGCAGTCTGCATTGTGGCACCGTGTCTAACGCCTTTTTGAAGTCGAGAAAAACACAATCCGCCTGTTGCCCTTCATCCATGGCTCGCAAGATGTCATGTGAGAAAAGGGCAAGCTGAGTTTCACATGAACGATGTATCCTAAACCCGTACTGATTCATGGAAAGAAGCTTTCCGTTTCAAGAAAATTTACTATATTCGAACTGAGAATATGCTCTAAAATTCTACATGAAACTGATGTCAACGATTTTGAACTGTAATTGTGTGGGTCAGTTCTCTTTCCTTTCTTATAAACGGGAGTCACCTGCGCTTTTTTCAAATCACTAGGAACTTTGCGCTGAATTAAAGATTCGCGATAAATGCAAGCTAAGTAGGGGGCCAATGCCGCAGAATAGTCTTTGTAAAACCGAACTGGTATTCCATCCGGACCAGCAGACTTTTTCGTATTTAGCTCTCTCAGCTGCTTCTCTACACCGGAAAACCTATTGCTATGTCCCCCATTCCGGAATTAGTACGTTGATCAAATGATGATATATTTGTGCGGTCCTCCTGCGTGAAAGATTTCTTAAGTTTAAATTTATAACCTTGGCCTTGCGTTTGCTTTCTTCTATTACTGCCCCGGAATGATCAACTAGTGACTGGACAGTGGGCTTTGACCCGCTTATCGATTTTACATAGGACCAGAATTTTTGCGGGTTCTCGAAAATAGCTTTTGCTAAGGTATGGCTGTGATAATTATTGTATGCTTCACGCATCGATCTTTTTATAGACGCACTAATCTCTACTAACTTTTGCCTGTCATCATTTGCGTGTTCTTCTTTGAATCGAGAGTGCAACAGCCTTTGCTTTCTCAGCAGCTTTCTAACATTATTATTATACCATGGTGGATCTTTTCCATCCTTAATCGTCTTTACTGGCACATATTTCTCTAACCCTTCATTAACAATGCACTTAAATTTAGTCCACAATTCCTCTACATCCATAGTCCCAGAATTAAACAATGCCCATTCATTTTCTAAGTGCGATCGTAACATTTGCTTGTCGGCTTTTCCCAACAAAAACACGCTCCTAGCCTTCTTGACTGGTTTATCAACTTTGGTCACCATCGACGCTATGACGATATCATGATCACTAATTCCTGTCTCTACACAGACATCGTTAATAAGGTCAGGCCTGTTTGTGGCTATAAGGTCTAGAATATCTCCATTGCGCGTGGGTTGCCAATTTATCTGCTCAAGACAGTTTTCGGAGAATGTGTCCAAAAGTAGCTCGCAAGACTGCTTGTCTGTACCGCCAGAAATGTAACTAGCGAGGTCCCAATCTATACTCTTAAAGTTGAAGTCACCTCCGACTAATATTACATGGCCCGGATACCTATGCACTACCTGGTGTAGACTTTCCTTGAATGATTCTAAAACTGCTACATCAGCACTGGGGGGCCGGTAAAAACACCCAACTATTAACTTTACTTCTTTTAGACCTATTATGCGTGCCCAGATAACTTCACAGTTACTTTCAACCTCGATCTCAGTAGAAACAATATCTTTGTCCACAGCGGTGAACACTCCTCCTCCAGTTGTATCAGATCTATCTTTCCGATATACATTCCACGCTTCGCTAAATATTTCTGAACTTGCCACATCATCATTTAGCCAGCTTTCGGTGCCTAAAACTATCTGAGCGCAATAACTTCCATGCACCGCTGCAAATTCGGGAACTTTGTTTCTAATACTCTGTAAGTTCGCGGCTAATATTTTTATGTTCGAATATTTGTTCCGAACGTGGCCTGAATTCTCTGTTTGAATGCTGACAGGCGAGTTCTCATCAGAGTTAGCACCTAGCCTAATAAAACCCATGTGCACTCCACAAGTACTCTGCTACCCGAGTAGCCGCTTCCTTAGTGTAGTGCACCCCCGATCTATCTAGGGGCACCATAAAATTCCCCACCCGATAACGCAGATCCAGAAATCTGCAGCCATGACTGTCACAGAGTCGGCGAAGCCTCTGGTTCAGACCCTGCACTCGGCTCCAAACCAAAGGACCCCGATCAACCCTGGGAACAATGCTGCAAATCGACAGCTCTGCTTGCACCACGCGTGCGAAGGCAGCAGCCTTCACCAATTCCGCCAGCCGCTCGTAGGACCTGAGGATGTCCTCAGAACCCAAGCGACAAGCGTCATTGGTGCCGACGTGAGCCACGACTTGCAGTCGATTGCACCCCGCACCCTCGATAGCCGCCGGCAAGGCCGCCTCCACATCTCGGATGAGGCCCCCCGGCAAACACACCGAGTGCACGTTGGAATTCCTTCCAGATCTGGATGCTATCTGCCTAAGGGGCTCCCCCCGTGCACCTGCTCGGACCCTGCTGAAGGAGTGGCCACACTTTCACTCACAGGACGGCCTCCACATTGACCTTCCGCCTCGAGCGACGCGAACGCCGTACAACCCGCCACTCCCCTTGCGGAGAAGGCGGCTCGACGACGTCCAGAAGGTGCCTCGTTAGCAGGGACAGAGAGCGTAGCTTGAGACACCTGAGGTGTCCCACTCGACGCACCAGACTCCCCACCATCGCTGCACCCCGAGACAGCAGCCTGAAGACGACTGACCGTAGCCAACAGCACGCTCAGCTGTTCGCGAACCGCGACCAACTCCTCCTGCCACAAACAGGCCTGACCTTATTAACGATGTCTTTGTAGAGGTAGGAAATAGTGATCATGATATCGTCATAGCGTCGATGGTGACCAAAGTCCATAATCCAATCAAGAAGTCTAGGAACGTGTTTTTGTTGGGAAGAGCCGACAAGCAAATGTTACGATCGCACTTAGAAAACGAATGGGCATCGTTTAATTCTGGGACTATGGATGTAGAGGAATTGTGAACTAAATTTAAGTGCATTGTAAGTAAAGGGTTAGAGAAATATGTGCCAGTAAAGACGATTAAGGATGGAAAAGATCCACCGTGGTATAATAATAATGTTAGAAAGCTGCTGAGAAAGCAAAGACTGTTGCACTCTCGATTCAAAGAAGAACACGCAAATGATGACAGGCAAAGGTCAGTAGAGATTCGTGCGTCTATAAAAAGATCGATGCGTGAAGCATACAATAATTATCACAGCCATACCTTAGCAAAAGCTATTTTTGAGAACCCGCAAAAATTCTGGTCCTATGTAAAAACGATAAGCGGGTCAAAGCCCACTGTCCAGTCACTAGTTGATCATTCCGGGGCAGTAATAGAAGAAAGCAAACGCAAGGCCAAGGTTATAAATTTAAACTTAAGAAATCTTTCACGCAGGAGGACCGCACAAATATATCATCATTTGATCAACGTACTAATTCCGGAATGGGGGACATAGCAATAGGTTTTCCGGTGTAGAGAAGCAGCTGAGAGAGCTAAATACGAAAAAGTCTGCTGGTCCGGATGGAATACCAGTTCGGTTTTACAAAGACTATTCTGCGGCATTGGCCCCCTACTTAGCTTGCATTTATCGCAAATCTTTAATTCAGCGCAAAGTTCCTAGTGATTTGAAAAAAGCGCAGGTGACTCCCGTTTATAAGAAAGGAAAGAGAACTGACCCACACAATTACAGTTCAAAATCGTTGACATCAGTTTCATGTAGAATTTTAGAGCATATTCTCAGTTCGAATATAGTAAATTTTCTTGAAACGGAAAGCTTCTTTCCATGAATCAGTACGGGTTTAGGATACATCGTTCATGTGAAACTCAGCTTGCCCTTTTCTCACATGACATCTTGCGAGCCATGGATGAAGGGCAACAGGCGGATTGTGCTTTTCTCGACTTCAAGAATGCGTTCGACAGGGTGCCACAATGCAGACTGCTAACGAAGAAACGAGCTTATGGAATAGGTTCACAGATTTGTGACTGTTTGGAAGACTTCCTAAGTAATAGAACGCAGTACGTTGTTCTCGACGGCGAGTTTTCATCAGAGACGTGTGTATCGTCAGGCGTGCCCCAGGGGAGTGTGATAGGACCGCTGTTATTTTCTATGTATATAAATGATCTGATGGACAGAGTAAGTTGTAATTTGCGGCTGTTTGCTGATGATGCTGAGGTGTATGGGAGGGTGTCGTCTCTAACTGACTGTAATAGCATACAGGTTGACTTAGACAAAATTTCTAGTTGGTGCGAAGAATGGCAGCTAGCTCTCAATGTAGAAAAATGTAAGGTGATGCGCATGAGTAGAAAAAACAATCCTATAATGTTCGAGTACAGCATTAGTAGTGAGCTTCTTGATGCTGTCGCGTCGTTCAAATATCTAGGCGTAACATTGCAGAGAGATATGAAATGGAACGAGCATGTAAGGACAGTTGTGAGTAAGGCAGATAGCCGACTTCGGTTTATTGGGAGAATTTTGGGAAGATGTACTTCACCTGTAAAGGAGACTGCGTATAAAACGCAAGTACGACCACGTCTTGAGTATTGCTCAAGTGTTTGGGACTCGCAGCAGATCAGTTTAAAGGAAGACATAGAGGCGGTTCAGAGGCGAGCAGCTAGATTTGTTACCGGTAGGTTCGGCCAATGCGCGAGTGTCTCGGAAATACTCCGGCAACGCAATTGGGGATCGCTGGAAGAAAGACGACGTTCTTTTCATGAATTTCTGTTGAGTAAATTTAGAGGACCGGAATTTGAAGCTGAGTGTAGTACGATCTTGCTGCCGCCTACTTACATTTCGCGTAAAGATCACAAAGACAAGATAAGAGAAATTAGGGCTCGTATGGAGGCATATAGGCATTCTTTTTTTTCTTCGTTCCATTTGGGAGTGGAAAAGGAAAGGAAATGCCTAGTAGTGGTACAGTGTACCCTCCGCCACGCATCTTATGGTGAATTGCGGAGTATGTATGTAGCCGTAGATGTAGATATCGCCGAATTAGGTCTGGCAACTACAAACAATGTCATTCCACATGTCCTGCGAAAAGAGGAAATGTATCGCACAAACTTAAGCCATTCCCAATTAAAGAAATTACACCGCTACGTTCAGTTAATGTCTATTGTGTGCGAAAAAGAAAACTGGAGAGATGGTGGATATCGACGCCAAGAGGAGGAAGCTAGAATATATGGCTAAAGCAACTGCCATAAAGGACGAGTACAAACTAATGCTGGAGAAAGACGAAGCTATAGCAGATGTGCAAGCCAGGTTTACATATGGCTTTAAAGAGAGGGAGTGGAGAAATCTGGTTACGACTGGGACTTATAAAATATTTGCATTTACAGTAAACAGCCGGGGAGATTGGTCACGCGTCGGTGTACTGGCCGAAAATAGTTGAACACAGAACGTCTACTACACGAAAAACGTTTTGCAATTTCGCTTGGATAAAGGTTACTTTGTATCCAAATGTGGAGGACTGGGTGTTGGAGCAGTCATTTGCAGAGTTAAAAACGGATGGAATAACAATATCTAACAAGCATTCGTTTGCAATAGTCGTAAATCTAGTGTTCCATACGGAAATTACCACAGGATTGTGTATCAGAGGAGTTGGTAACGTACGCACATAGGAACGTATAGTGCTATAACCAGTATGTCCTACAGAAAATAATTGGAAAAGTTAAAATACCCGATTGTTCTCGCCTACAAACATTGTCAGAAGGTGCAGAGCTCCTCTATACCCGGATCTAACATTCAAAGAATCGAGTGCTAAGATAAAAAATAATTAAATAAAAATAAAAAAAAGCTATTTTGTGTTGTACTTATCTACGTGGTGTCTAAAAATCTGATCTATCGACGCGATTTCCTCTTAAACATAAAGATGTGGTTAGTTTTAGGAGACGTACAACCTCGCGATGTATTTGGATTTAAATAGTTTCCCAGCTACAATATTACCGGTCTATTTACCTTAAAAAGGGATAAAACTGGGTCTGTTGTGTTTTATTTTTTCGTAGCTCTGTGCAATTTTCGCGATGTAGGATGGGACAAATAAATAGCCTAGATGGAGTGCTGGTCTAAAACTTTACCTCCCAAGCGTATAAATTACATATACAAGAGTTACTTGTTGTTCGCTGTAGAACATAGGGCGACTGGTATTGGGTCTGTTTTGTACGAATATTGGTGGAGCGCGTGGTTCTTCGTATAGAATGATCATGCAGAAAGCACATTTCGAGTAATATTTGTGCGTGTTACTAGGTGTGGCTCGTTTTATCCAAAAAAAAAAAAAAAAAAAAAAAAAAAAAAAAAAAAAAAAAAAAAAAAAAAAAATGGAGGTTTCGTCCCTCTGTGGAAAGAGTCTTTTACTATTCTGCTGTGTATAAAGACCAATTTTAAGAGGTGTTTGCTGTTGGTCCTGAGATCTGTAGGGGAGGCATTAAGTGTGGAGAGGATCGCTCCAACGTCGAAGTGATTACCAAAATATGTGGTAGTTTGCATCTATAACAGATATTTGTTGTTAAAACATAGCCTTTCGTGTAGAATGTTTCGGTTTTACAGGACTATGGATATAGAAGAAAATACCGGAAGATAAGTTTTGTGTGAAAAGAGCATTGGTTTGATTGATCGAGTATCTGTTAGTTGCTCACTTATCGGAGAAGTACTTCTGTGCTGTGCTAATCTACAGCTAAGCATGCGTTCGTTTAAAACGATGTTAGGCGATATGTCGGTATATGGACTGGAGTTTCGCAATTTAGCGCTTATCCTACTGTTTGTGTGTCGATGTTGCATTAAGAGCGAAGGTATTGCTGCGACAAATCGTTGTTTTTTTTATTATTTTTTATTTTTTTGGCTGTTGATAGAAGTAATGTAATATTCTATCTTCGTAAAAATAGGTCTCGTGTATTCGTAATTGGTGCGGACGATGTATCTTGGCTTGTGCGAAATACTGATTTCGATCTGTTTAGACGTACAGTTCGCTGTAATATGTAGATATTCTACGTTTGTGGACTGTATATTGAATCGCAGTAATGTGGTTATTTCTTAGGGCTTGGGGTATTTATTTTACGAATGGATGTCTCTCGGTGGCGTAGCGGAGATATTTGCGGCGGTAAAATATTGTCCTTGTTCGATCTAAAAGCATCGATTTCCATAGACCCTATGGTTAGGTGATTTAAATCTTGGCAGTGACCTACGTTGGAAGGTGCGTCTCTAAAGGAGTGCTCTTTATATTCGTTTACATTCGACAACAAATTTCGAGTGTTGTAGGTTGGATTTGACTGTTCTTACAGCCTCTTGCAGGGACTTGAGTTGTAAAGCAGAGGCGTCGCTTAGTTGTAGGTGCACCCATGGAAACAAAGTGTAATGCTTGTACTTGGGATGCGGTGTATTCATCTCATGTGTTAGTGTTGCTTACGATGCGAGTGGATGCCTCCTGTCGTGGCGATTTTTGCGGTGGTAAACTATTGTTCTTCGGTCGAGAAGCATAGGGTTCGACAAATCTCATATAATTTGGTGTCTTGGATGTATCTTGCTAGCGTTACGGTGGTGTTTGCGGTGGTAAATTATTGTTCTTCGGTCGAGAAGCATCGAATTCAATAAACCCTATCGTTAGGTGATTTAAAGCTGGGTAGTTACCTTCTTTTGGAGGCGTGTTTAATCGTTTGTTTAGTCTCTAAAGGACTGCTCTTGGTGTTTGAAGAAAATTTTCGGGTGTTGTATTAGTTCCAAATGGTCTAGACTATTTTTTTCGTTGTTAGTTATAAGGATTAGATATATAAATATAAGAAAAGAGCTTGTTGTTGATCTGGATCGTTCCTTGTTAGCTGTTCTATGTTTGTCAGTCATTTTTACGATGTAATTGGGTGTGTTACATATGTTTATCGGGAGTACTGATTCGTTAGAAGGTGGAATACGATGACTGTTTGTGCTTTAATAATTGTCAAACGTGCGAGGAATGTGGTCTCGTGACTGATAGAAAAAGTTTCAAAAATACTGTCTGGTGGAGTATGCAAAGCAAAACTGTGCTTTATCAATCTGTTAGATATCAATAAATTCTTCTGGGTATGACACCTCGTCGTCATTTTATTAACTGTACCGACGTTTCGGCCACTGTTGCAGGCGGCCTTCATCAGGGTCTGTGTCTGCCGCGGAAGCCTACGTTTGCATTTAATCTGTTAGATGTTCGGAAAGGATCCACCGACGACGCAAGGTACCGAGTGTTCGTTTGCTAGTTAGTTTAGAACTTAAGTAGAAAAGAGCTGGTATTGTTAGATCCTTTCAGTCCTTCGGTTGGAGATGGTTGTGTGTCGTAAGATAGTTGGGGTAGAATTTAAGTAAACAGTGTTTGAAATATGTGCTACAGTGTCTGTTTCCAGTTGTGGATGATTTTGTGTTGCGTTATAGCTCTAAAGAAGTCGCTTTAGGATTATGTTCTTAAAACTTTGCGCTGTGTACGTTACGAAGTATTGCCTGTTTGATCGTGTGTTAGTGGTGTTTAATTTACGAGTGGTGTGCGATGGTAAATTATTTTTGATCTTTTAACTTATACATGCGTAGTAAATTCGACAAGTTCGTCATGGAGATAAGGTTAAGTTACCATCTCCCTGGAGAAACTCGGCAAGGAGACACTGGGAACATCTCGAGGAAAACATTTTGGCTGTACCTTATAAAGTGGGGCGAGCCTGTGTTAAACTAAATCTCCATCTTCGTGTTGACGGGAATCCCACAGGATTTCGCAGTGATTTTTTATTAACAAACTGGATATGTGTAAGTACTTAGTATCCACCCATTACTTTCGCTTGGAAGGAGGCTGTATAGAGCAGCTGCATTCGATTGACGTTGAATACATTATTTGTCGGATCCCGAGTTCCTTTGTCGATAAACTTACCGGTACTCATGTTATGTATTTTATAACAAGCATTTGCGGGATACTTTTATCTCTTCGTTTGGCATTACCTGACTGGAGTTTGCAATATATGCTTAAGGACCAGATCAGGAACGGGGATAGCCAATATTTACAAAGTGCATCCCTGTACTGTGTGGCACTCCCAACCATTCCTTAGAAAGCAGTTCTTGTGCTATATTAATAACACTGAAAATTGACTGGCGTGTCCGTAAATCTAGCGAACTCTGGGACGTTTGCGGTCTTAAGGTGTAGTTGATTGCGATTGCGTAGAAATATTGTGATAGAGTCGCGTTTTCCTGCGTTGTGTGCTGTCGTTCACACTGCGCGCCGGGCCGAGCCGAGACGGAAAAGAGGGGGAAAATCAACTTTTCCGGTTTTCAAGTTGTAAAAAATTTTGACGGTATATAAGACCACGCCACATCGTTCTATGTAGTTATTTTTTCCTTAAAAGCTTTGCCTTGCCTGTGAAAAAATAAAAAGTCTACTTTTAGTTTTTAGTTTTGTAACGCTCCTCACTCGATTTTGATGAAAGTATGCAGTTAAAAAATCTGATTTTTGGACAACATATTAGTTTTTGTATAAAACATTCACCTTTTCGAAATTCGTCATAGTCGTTTCCAAATGATGCTTTTGTCAAGTATGCACACTTGATTTACATATCGTGTAATGAAAAAGTTCTATAGCGGGCAGCTTACTGTTCTATGCATTTTAGACCATACATTACAGCGAGTGAAATTGACCTAAAAGTACAGAAAAGCTTTTGAAATGGTAGCCGCACTGATATGTATCACCTATCACAAGTAATTGCGAGTTATCTGAGCGGCGTCATTTCGCGGTCGCAAGCCTTCGATCTCGGTGGGTATTGGACCAAGACCAACTACAATATATATTGTAGTTGGTCTTGATTGGACGTAGCGCGAAGCACTGCAGCGCCAAAAAAAATGAATTGCTGGCCACGTCTGTCGCTTCCTCGTGATTTTTTTAATGATCTGTAACCAAAAAGCAAGTATAAATTATTTTTTCCTGGGTGGCAACCGATTAAAATTGAGAATGTCCTGCTTTGGTTTTACATGACGTCATACTTTATGAAAGGCCTACAACTCATTTCTTGTCCACATCACACAATAAATGGAATATATATTTCGTGAATGGAATTAGAAGTGAAGAATAAATTAATGTTAACTGTTACTTTGGTAGATGAACTGATATAATTTTTTTTGGCATTATACTTATTAGGTTTCTAGTTGGAAATAATGTTGTTGTTGTTATGGTCTTCAGCCCGGAGACTGGTTTGATGCAGCTCTCCACCCTACTCTATCCTGAGCAAGCCTTTTCATCTCCTCATAAGAACGGCAACCCACATCGACTTGAACCTGCTTACTATACGCGTCTCTTGGTCTCCCTCTGCGATTTTTACCCCACACACTTCCCACCAATGCTAAATTTACGATCCTCCGATGTCTAAGAATGTGTCCTACCAAGCGATCCCTTCTTTTAGTCAGGGTATGCCAAAAATTCCTTTTCTCACCAGTTCTGTTCAGTACCTCTTCATTAGTTATGTGATCTACCCACCTAATCTTCAGCATTCTTCTGTAGCACACCATTTCAAAAGCCTCCATCCTCTTCCTGTCCGCACTGCTTATCGTCCATGTTTCACTCCCGTACAAGGCAACACTCCACACGAATGCCCCCAGAAAAGACTTCCTCACACTTATATTAATATTCGATGTTAGCAAATTCCTCTTTTTCAAAAATGCTTTTCTTCCCATTGCCATTCTGCATTTTATATCCTCCGTACTGCGACCATCGCATGTTATTTCACTACCCAAGTAACAAAACTCATCTACCACCTTCGTTGTTTCGTTACCTAATATAATTCCTTCAGCATCGCCTGATTTTCTAAGACCGCATTCCATTATTTTTGTTTTGCTCTTGTTAATGTTCATTTTATACGCTCTCTTCAACACGCTGTCCATTCCATTCAACTGTTCTTCCAGGTCCTTTGCTATCTCTGACAGAATTACAATGTCATCAGCAAAACGCAATGTTTTTATTTCTTCCCCCTGAACTTTAATCCCTATTCCAAATTTTTCCTTGCTTTCCTTCACCGCCTGCTCGATGTACAAATTGAATAACATCGGAGAAAGGCTACAACCCTGTCTCACTCCCTTCCCAAATGATGTTTCCCTTTCATGCCCTTCGACTCTAATAACTGCGGTCTGGGTTTTGTACAAGTTGTAAATAACTCTCCTTTCCCTGTATTTTACCCCTGCTGACTTCAGAATTTGAAAGAGTGTTCAAATGTTCAAATGCTTGTTAAGCTTATGGGACTTAACTACGGGGTCATCTGTCCCTAACTACTTATCAACTACCTTATACTAAGGACGGCACAAATATCCATGCCCGAGGGGGGATTCGAACTCCCGACCGTAGTGGCCGTGCAGACCGTGAATGGAGCGCCTCAGTCCCCTCGGCCACCGCGGCTGGCTTGAAAGAGTGTATTTCTGTCAAAATTGTCAAATGCTTTCTCCAAATCTACAAAAGCTAAAAATGTAGGTTTGCCATTCCTTAATCTATCTTCTAAGATAAGACGTAAAGTGAGTATTGCCTCCCGGGTTCCTATGTTCCTTCTGAATCCAAACTGATCTTCCCCGAGGTCAGCTTCTACCAGCTTTTCCATTCTCCTGTAGATAATTCGTGTTAAAATTTTGCAACTATGACTTATCAAATGATGGTTCTGTAATTTTCACACCTGTCTGCACCTGATTTCTTTGGAATGGGGATTATTAAATTTTTGTTAGAGTCCGAGGGCATTTGGCCTGTCTCATACATCCTACACACCAGTTCAAATAGTCTTGTCATGGCTGGCTCTCCCAGAGACTTTAGTAGCTCTGAGGGTATGTCATCTACTCCTGGGGCCTTGTTCTGCCCTAGGTCTTTTAAGGCTCTGTCAAATACATCTCTCAGTATAGTATCTCCTATTTCATCTTGATCTACTTCCTCTTCCCTTCCTAGAACATCGTCTCGAAGTTCATTTCCTTTGTAGAACTGCTCTATGTCCTCTTTCCACCTTTCAGCTTTCCCTTCTTTGCTGAGAACTGGTTTCCCATCTGAGTTCTTGATATTCGTAGAGTTGCTTTTTTTGTCCCCAAATGTCTCTTTTATTTTCCTGTAGGGGGTGTCTACTTTTCCCTTTTTATACATTCTTCTACAGACTTGCATTTGGCTTCTAGCCACTCCTGCTTAGCCATTTTGCACTTCCTGTCAATCTCATTATTTAATCGTCTGTACTCCATTTTGCCTGTTTCATTTACTGCATTTTCATATTTTCTCCTTTCATCAATTAACTGTAGTATTTCCTGTGATATCCAAGGATTTTTTGTAGGTCTAGCCTTTCTACATATTTTGTCCTCTGCTGCCTTCACTATTTCATCTCTCAATGCTACCCATTCCTCTTCTACTGTTTTATTTCCCCCCGTTTCTGTCAATTGTTGCCGAAATCTCCCTCTGAAATTCTCCAGAACTTCACGTTCCTTCAATTTATCTAAGTTCCATCTCCTTATTTACCCACCTTTCTGCAGTTTTTTTCAGTTTCAGCCTACAGATCATGACTAACAAGTTATGGTCAGTGTCTATATCTGCCCCTGGATATGTCCTGCAGTTTATAACCTGGTTCCGGTACCTACGTCTTACCATTATAAAATCTACCATACCTTCCGGTGTCTCCTGGTCTCTTCCACGTATACAACCTTCTTTTGTGATTCTTAAACCTCGTGTTTGTTACAATTAAATCATGTTCCGTGCAAAATTCTACCAGGCGACTTCCTCTTTCATTCCTCCTGCCCAGTCCATATTCACCTATTATTATTCCTTCTCTTCCTTTTCCTACTACCGAGTTCCAGTCTCCCATCACAATTAAGTTTTCCTCTCCCTTAACTGTCTGAATAATTTCCTTAAGATCCTCATATATTTCTTCGATCTCCTCATCATCGGCAGAGCTAATTGGCATATAAATCTGTACTACTGTTGTCGGTGTTGGCTTCGTATCTATCTTGACAATGATAATGCGATCGCTGTGCTGGTCATAGTAGTTTCCCCGCATTCCTATTTTCTTATTCATTATCAGTCCTACTCCTGTGATACCCCCAACTGATTTTTTATTTATAATCCTGTACTCACCTGACCAGAAATCCTGTTCATCCTGCCACCGAACTTCACTTATCCTCACTATATCTAACTTCAACCTATCCATTTCCCTTTTTAAATTTTCTAATTTTCCTAGCCGATTAAGGGATCTAACATTCCACGCTTCGATCCGTAGAATGCCAGTATTGTCTTTCCTGATGACAACATCCTCCTGAGTAGTCCCCGCCCGGAGATCCGAATGGGGGATATTTTACCCGAGAGGATGCCATCATCATATTTCCATACAGTAGAGCTGCATGTCCCCGGGAAAAGTAACGGCTGTAGTTTCCCCTTGCTTTCAGCCGTTCGCAGTAGCTGTGTGGCAAAGCCACATTAGTTGATGTTATAAGGCCAGCTCAGTCAATCATCCAGACTGTTGTCCCTAACTACTGGAAAGGCTGCTGCCCCTCTTCAGGAACCACACGTTTGTCTGGCCTCTCAACAGATACCCCTCCGCTGTGGTTGCACCTACGGTACGGCTATCTGCATCGTTGAGGCACGCAAGCCACCCCACCACGGCAATGTCTGTGGTTCATGGGGGTGGTGGAAATAATAAAAGGAAGAAACCCAGAATTATACTGAAATTTATAGGTATTTCTACACCTAAGTCGTGTACAATATTTTTTTTTTTTTAATTTTCGCTTTTGTAGTTCTCAGAAAATGTATCACAAGGTAAAAATAATACTATACGGCTTATCCCACATAAAAGCAATATCACTCACGCACGAGATTAAATGAAGGACGCACTAAGTAAGAAATAATAGATAACATTAACATTAAAAATATGTAGTTTTCTCCTCATAAGGGATGTTGTAAGTGGTGGCATACGTGAGGTTTACCTGTTTTATGTGGCATACGCTGTACTGTATATCAACCCATCTCCACTTTCGAAGAACTCAACACATGTCTCAGAATTTTATTATTTATTTATTTTGTTAGTAAGGTGTCTGAGGGAAACTGCGTTTCTACGGACATTTTGCTGAATCATTTGCTGACAATATTGTTTGTATCAATGGTACTTCGATTTTTAAAAAATGTTAATTGAGAGAAAAACGCGCTGATATAGTTTAGACTCAGACACTGCAAGTCACGTCAGTAAAGGATGAGAAGCGTGTGCTACTTTATTTTTTGCTGTGTTTGATTTTTTGCTTCCTGGTGAGCTTGTCCCCACCAACAAGCTATCCTCACACGCAGTCAGATAAAGATCGGATGAAACACGGTGGTGACCAAAACTTCTTCACTGCCGACAGTTCACTGATTTTGTTATTACATTTCTTTTGTTGTCAGACTGTAGTGTCCTATCTGATAACACACAAGAAACAGGTGGTAATGGATTCATCCCATGAATTTCGACTGACATTTAGGAAAGTTTTTCCTTACGAGAACAACTAAAAAAAATCTGAATTTAGTATTCATTTACAGAATTAATAGTAATAAAAGAAAAAAATTAACAACATACTTTCACAAATGTTATTTAAATGAAAAAAAAAGCTATAATGCAAATAGACTTGAAAACAGGCTGGAGACGTGAGATACGTGTGCTGCAGAAGCAATACCATAGCCCAGTGGGCTCGCGCCGGACATATTAAACACTACGGATGTCGTCGGCTCGGCGTGCAGCGTGAGCCGGCTGAAGCGCAGTCGTCTCGGCCGGGCCGGCGGTGTGAACCTGGCCTTAGGCGCACTACTTTAGTCTTTAAACGGTTTTGATTGTGTAAGACTATTCCGAGAGAGGATGATAGTGCATACGGCCTCGTTGATGAATATTTTGGCCTCTAGAGGGTCTACTAAATTTCGCTGTATCTACTATTATTATTAGCATGGGTTACCTATCGTCGCCTATACTTCGAAATATGCGAGGTGTTGTTGGCTATGAATTTTCTGGTGTTGCAGTGTGTAGGTTAGCATCTTTGTTTGCGGTAGATAGCTACTTAAAAGAAAAATCCGAGTTTGGTTTAGTGGAATGAAAAAAGAAGTCACGGGAAAGGAACTTGGAGTAGGAATTTTTGTGGGTAAAGGGTGGGTCGAACTTGTTCTACAGAACTGAAAATCAGAGTTGCATTGGGCAGGTAAAGTACTATCTCGGTTCTGTGGTTGCTGTATTGTTGGGTGTCTTTTCGAAGAAATGTCTTGTTAGGTCAGTGCTTTCGAGAAAAAAGATAAGTTATAGTGGAGACGGTCGGATATCGGTAAATTATTTCGCGTAGTTTTTTTTATTATTCATTTTTTATTTTTTTAGTGATATTTAACAACAAATCAAATAATTTGCATGATAAAACATTACCCTGTTTCAGTTCTAATTGTAATGAAACTCTTCCATTTCCTGCAAATGGCATAAAATATAATTAGTAATTTGTCCCCACCAAAAATCTCACGAACTAACTGGGATCTGCCAATTCAGGACCACTTCAGTTAGCGCACAAGTACTGAAGGTCTAAATGACTCCAGGAGTTGAGTATATCGCAAATAGTGCTCGGGTGCTCTGGTATTGGCTGGCTGACCTTATTCAAACTGAAAACGAGAACAATCAGCTCAAGTATAAATGTCAGAGTGTACCCTGAAACTTATACAAGATCACTCGTCCAAGTATCGGCTCAATAAACAAAATCTCCAAGACCGCACCGCACACTGAGAGGACAGGAAGCCACCAGACGCGTCCGTACTCCAGCGCTACGAAACATGAAGTCCACTGCTATCACCGCGTCTCCGCGCAAGACCCCCTGAGAAATGTCGTTTTTACGTAAAGCCAATCAGCGTCGAGTTCTCGAACTCCATCCAGTAAAAATCTCACAAGACAACCGCTGATTTCGGAAAGCTGGCACTTTGAACATCAACGAGTCAAAGACGGCATCCCTTCCACGCACACTTTTGGCGCGATTCTTCTCCTTCACAGTTTGGGACACAAGGCTACATTTTCACGGCCTACTGCCCTGCCAGTGTGCCACCAAGGCCAGCGCGCCCGGCCTCCTACGGCGCCGCAGGGCGCAGGTAGGAAGGAATTTCACTCTCCCCCTCAGGGCCAAGTCAGCACTGCATCTCACCTTAGCAAAATTCTTCCTGCATCGTATTCCCGACAGCAATAGAAAATTGTATGTACAGGACTCATTACGATAATACGCCAACAATAAACATCAATAATAAAGATGAGAGATCGGCTGCCATCTCTCAACTTAATGCCCTCCCAGCCCCTGAAGCCAAAGGGACAGCGAGAGGGAAGAATTAAGAAAAAGAAAAAGGACTCTTTATTGGCTCAAAAGCCACAGCTACCCTCATCTTCCACTTCAGAAGATGAGTTAGAGATCCTCATCTCAGCACAAGATCTCGCCCTCACCGACTACCCAGAGTCGATGCTCTTGGATCCCGTAGGTTCGAAATCGGTGGCAGCAGGGGAACCTATGGAATAACCTTTTTCCATTATCTTTTCAATCATGGCCTTTTACGCTAATAACAATATTATGCTCCAGTGGAATTGCGATGGTTCTTTTACCCGCTTAGGTGAGATATGCCACCTCCTCAGCACTTCACCTGCATTTTGCATTGCCCTGCAAGAAACTTGGTTTTCCGTGATGTGCACCCCTGCCTTGTGTGGCTGTAGGGGATATTGTAGGAACCGCGCAAACTGTGACAGGGCGTCAGGTGGATTATGCACCTTTCCTCCGTTTACAATGAAGCTGTTCCACTACAGACACCTCTGGAAGCTGTATCTGTCAGCGTAAGGGCTTCAGCGGACCTTACCATCTGCAATTTCTACCTCCGTCCTGATGGTGAAATCCCACAACATGTCCTGGCTGCACTGATAGCACAACTACCCGAACCGTACCTATTATTGGGTGATTTCAGCGCCCCTAACCCATTGTGCGGTGGTACAATGATTACCGGCCGTGGTAGAGATGTCGAGTCATTGATATCTCAACTCGACCTCTGCCTTCTAAACAATGCTGCCCCCACACATTTTAGCGTGATACATGTTACTTACTCGGCCATGGACTTTTCATTGCGTAGCCCAAGTCTCTTCCCCTCTATCTACTGGGATGTACACGATGATTTGTGTGGTAGTAACCACTTCCCAAATCTTCATGTCACTACCCTCGCTTCAGGCCCCAGAACGCCCATCCTGATGGTCACTGAATAATGCTGATTGGGGCGTTTTTACTTCTGCTGCCATGGTTGGTTCTCCTACGCACTTCAACATAAATGCGGTAATCGACAGCGTTACCGCAGCCATTATTACTGTGGCTGATCGTGAAATCCCTCACTCTTTGGGATCCGCCCGGCGGCGGGCAGTGCCCTGGTGGTCATCGGAGATAGCTGAGGTGATTAGAGGGCGCAGGTGGGCTCTGCAGCGCCACAAGCGGCACCCATCTTAGGAGAACCTCATCGCATTTAAATGGCTTCGTGCCCGAGCCCGACAGTTGGTTAGACGAGGCAAGCAGGAGTGTTGGGAAAGGTATGTAACTTCCATTGGATCATGTAGCTCTCCATCCCAGGTGTGGACGAAGATCATACGTGTGTATGGCTACCAGTGTCCTCTTAGTGTCCCTTGGATTTCCGTGAATGGAGCAGTTTGCACAGATCCAGATGCAGTTGCTGAACTGTTTGCTGAGCACTACGCTCAGAGTTCTGCATCTGCGGCCTACTCAAGGGCCTTTCGCGACCTGAAAGAGCGGGACGAACGACAGAGCTTATCCTTCTCGACTCGCCGCTCAGAACTGTACAATGCTCCATTCAGCGAATGGGAATTCCTCAGTGCTCTGGCACATTGCCCTGACACAGCTCCTGGGCCAGATCGTGTCCATAATCAGATGCTGAAACACCTGTCACGCAAGTCTCAGCGCAACGTTATGCATATCTTCAATCACATCTGGAGTTCTGGTACATTCCCATCACAGTGGCGAGAGAGTCATATAGTCCCAGTGATCAAACCTGGTAAACAGCCGCATGAGTTGAACAGCTACCAACCAATCAGCCTCACCAATGTTCTTTGCAAATTGCTAGAGCATATGGTGAGTCGACGATTGTGCTGGCTCCTTGAGTCCAGGGGTCTTCTCACTCCATGCCAGGGTGGTTTTTGAAAGGGGCGTTCAGCTGTGGATAACCTGGTCAACCTTGAGTCCGCCAACACCTCACGGCAGCTTTCTTCGACTTATCTAAGGCATGGGAGGACCTGGAGACATTACATCCTTACCACATTACATGGGTGGGGTCTCCAGGGCTCGCTTCCCATTTTTATCAGGAATTTTTTGTCTTTGCATATGTTTCGTGAACTGGACTCTTTTCCACCCCCGCCGCTCTTCCAGTTCCTATCGCGTACTCCACCGTGGTGTGTACGCCGCCTGCACCTTCGCCTTGAACTGTGACAGTCCCCCAAACGCTCAGTTCACCCAGAGATCATTCGTCGCAAATTCCTGTCTCTCCTTGACGTGTCACAGGGCTCAGAAGTGATTTACACCGGTGGCCTGATGGTGGGTGATCGTGTTGGCTACGCTTACACGCATGCAGGGCATAACGAATTGCGCTCCTCGCCGGCTGGCTGCAGTGTCTTCACTGTGGAGTTAATAGCCATATTCCGTGCAGTTAGCCACATTCATCATACCTGCGCTGCTGGGGAGTAGCGACTCCCTCAGTGGACTTAGAGCTGTTGATAAATGCTTTCCCCGCCATCCCTTGGTCCAATAGTTCCTCCATGCCGTCGAACAACACAGGCGGTCAGTAGTATTTATCTGGACTCCGGGACACATTGGGACTGCGGACAATGAAGTGGCAGACTGGTTAGCCAAAGAGGCCACCACTAAACCTCCTCTGGCGGTCGGTATACCCTCTCCTGACCTACGTTCAATGCTGCGGAATCAATCCTGCGGTTTGTGGGATGCACAAAGGCGTACCTGCGAGATCCCCAACAAGTTACGGGTTATAAAGGAGACAATGACTGTCTGGAGGTCCGCTGTACGGGCCCCTCGCAGGGACGCTGTTGTCCTCCGTCGGCTCCGCATCGGCCACACTTGGCTGACACACGGTCACCTTCTCCGTCGCGAGGGCCCACATCAGCGCCGCTGTGCCGCCGGTTTGTCAGTTGCTCACATTTTATTGGAATGCACTCACCTCACCGCCCAGAGGCAGACGACGGCTCTATTGTTGATAGAGTTTTAAATTTTATCTGTGCGAGTGGATCATATAATTCCATCTGAATATTATTGAGTTTTCAGTGTATATTTATCCCCCGCTTACTTTTAGATAGGTGGTTTTACTGCGTCACAGAGTAGCCGGATGTTTTGTTTTTATTACTGTGATCACCCAGCCCAGATCCTCAGGTATCGTTTTTTGATTCTATCTCTCCTTTCTCTGTGTTCTTTCCTTGCTGCTTTTATTCCTTGACTTGTTAACGCCTTTGCTTGGCGCTTTTTATACGCCTTTTTAGCGATCAGCCCTGTACTCTATACAATTGGAACAAGGGACTGATCGTATTTGTCGTTTAGTCACTTTCAAAATCAAACCAACCAACCAACCCTGGGTTCTGGGGTAATGTCTCCATACATTTGAAAATCAAGGATAAACCTAAACGATGAATGAGTAGTAGTAAATAGTATTACAAGTGTCCTAATTTATACTTATCACTCTGCTGTGTTAGACATTTTGAAAGCTTCAAGTACTTAATTAAGACTTCAAGTACTTAATTAAGACACCGCAAAAGTCAGAAATACAGTTTTTGGCACATCAAAACTACTACATTAAGTGCCCATTTCACAAAATGTATGCATTTCTATTACACTTCATTTTGCCTAAATTCCCCACATGGCGTCATTGCCCCAGTTGCGAAATATGGCTAAGAACGTATATTTAAAGCCTAAGATTTTGCGAAACAATTAGGTTAGAGACACGAAATCGAAGCTACATATCTACAGATTACGCTAATACGAATATTGAAAATCAATGACAGATTATAGGTGATCAGCATCTGTGGTATAAATTATACACGGAAGTAATAAGGTTGTGATGTCATATATTTGTTCACGTTTAATCACTCTCGTTAAAAATATATATTTGTCTGTCTCACGTACAAGGTTGCTGCCCTACTGTAGTAATAAAGTTAGTAGACCACTGAAGGTGGTAGCAGTCGTAAATACAAGACACGGTGGCCTTCTTTACACGCTAGGCAAGCCTCGCGCTCTAGTTTAAATATATTCATTGGCGTGCTCTTCATGCCCACAAACAAAGGTTTCTCTCTTATTTGACTGTTGTATTAGTAATACCTAAATGTACATCTTTTTTACATACTGCTATTAGGCCTAATTTCTGAGGGTAAAGATAAGGAATTTGGCTAGTAATAAGTTTTATTTAACGTTTTTAACGAGTTAAATACGTTCATTTCTTGTGATCTTAAAGGCCACCAACAAAAGTTTCTCTCTTCTTTGACTATTGTCTTAGTAATACCGAAAAGTCCGTTATTTTCACGTACTGCTATTATGGCAAATTTCCGAGGGTAATGATAAGGAATTTGTGTAGTAATAAATTATAATTTGACGAATTTCACTAATTACAAATGTTCATTGGCGCGCTCTTAACGCTCACCAACAAAAGCCTTTCTTTTACTTACCTATTGTCTTAGTACCAGGGAAAAGTCGGTCGTGTTTACGTATTGCTGTTAAGCCTATTCTCGAAAGTAGTGTATAGGAATTTAGCTATTATTAATAGTAATTTTACGTATTTAACTAATTAAATACGTTCATCAACGTGCTCTTAAAGCCCAACAACAAGGTTTTCTCTATTCTTTCACAATTGTCTTAGTAACAGCGAGAAGTCCGTCTTTTTTACGTACTGCTGTTGTCGCGTTGAAATGTGAGCAGGCTTGACTTCAAAGGCAACTGAACACAGCACTTACACTGAAAGCACGTTTATTACGAACTTTAACATACACGCAGCACTGACTGCCTCTCGGGCAGAGTGCTCTGTTATTTATACACAGACAGAATTTATCAGAAATTAGAAGACCAGTTAACATAAGAAACAAATAGAATTTACAAGTGAACATAAGAAAGATGTAGAACATTCTGGAATTGTTAATTACAAAGAAATAAATTTTTGCGGGTGGGCGGGATTGAACCGGCGACTTTCAGCAACACAGTCCGTGACGCTATCCCCTGCGCCACTCCGGCAGTTGCTGTTCGTGGTCTCTCGCGGCATTGCTCCCTCTCCTGGAAAAACAGCGACCCGCTGTTATGCTCCCTGTGGAGCCAGCTGCAATGTCCTGGATCTTGAACTTGTCATGGGTCCCCTGTATGGCAGTTCAAGGGAATCCTTCCCTTCTCCACGATTATCGACGACAAACGTTCCTGTCGTGGCTTCATCAGTAACATTACCGTCCTTAGCGTCCTTGAACAAGAAGCCATTGTCATCTACCTGCTCTTCAGGAGCGTAGTAAGGCTTCATGCGCAGGATGTGAACAATGTCTCTTCGTTTTTGTCTTTTCGACTACGGCTTATAATGCTTAACTTCGTATGTGACGTCTGACAGGCGGCTTACGACTCGATACGGACCAAAGTATCGCTTCAATAACTTTTCTGACAGTCCAACCTTCCGTACAGGGGTAAAAATCCATACAAGATCTCCTGGGCTGTACACAACAGGTCGGTGCTTGTCGTTATACCGCTGACAGTCCTTCTCCTGGGCCTCCAGTGTCCATATGCGAGCCAGCTGTCTTGCTTCTTCAACCCTGGTGATAAGCTGTTTAACATAGTCATCCTGATTGTCGTCATGTTAGAAAGGGAACAGGGTATCCATTGTCGTTTCAGCTTCGCGGCCATGGAGCAGGAAAAACGGCGTGAAGCCTGTGGTGTCATGTCTTGCGGTATTGTAAGCAAATTTCGACTGGCAGAACTATATCCCAATCGTTCTGCTCAACATTGTTGTACATCGACAGCATATCGGCTAACGTCTTGTTAAAACGTGCCGTAAGACCATTCGTCTGAGGATGGTACGCAGTTGTCATTCTGTGGACAATGTCGCACCATGACATTACCTATGATACTAATTTTGGCTGGAATACTTTTCCACGATCAGATATCATGACACTTGGTGCTCCATGCTTCAAAATAAAGTCTTCTACAAGGAATTTTGCGATCTCTGGAGCTTCTGCAGTCGGCACAGGTTTGGTGACAGCGTAGCGTGTGAGGTAGTCAGTACAGACTATTATCCATCGGTTACCGGTTGTCAACTTCGGGAACCTACCTAAAAGATCGATCCCAACTCGGTGGAATGGAGCTTCTGCCGATGGAAGCGGTACGAGATGTCCTGGAGGTAATTGCGACACATGCTTCCGTCGCTGGCACTCTTTACAGTGACAGATCGGTAGAGACCTTTCCAGTAATACCTGCATCTGATTCTGTCTAGGATCTTCACGAATCCCCCATGACCAGATATTGGAGCATCGTAGAAATATTTGAGAATAGCTGGCTGGAGATGAGCTGGAACGACCAGTAGCCATTTTGGGCTCAGTGGATCGTAGTTGCTCTTATACAATGTTCCGCTTATAATTTGGAACTCTCCTTTGGTCGGTTCTCCTTTCTCCAAAGCCTCTATCGTTTTTAATAGTGCTGGATCTTCCCTCTGTACAGCTGTAATGTCATCTAATTCAGTGAGGGCTGAAATTTCATTAATGCTGTTGTGTTTCACTAATGGATTCCTCGAAAGGCAGTCGGCATCCTTGTGTTTGCGCCCGTTCTTGAATACGACTGTGACATCATACTCTTGCCCATCTTGTTAGTCGACCTGATGCATCCTTCAAGCTCGTCATCCAACACAAAGAATGGCGGTCTATCACGACGGTGAATGTTTGCCGAATAAATACGGCCGGAACTTGTTGATAGCCCAGATAACTGCGAGACATTCTTTTTCAGTGATAGAGTAGTTTATCTGGGACTTTGAGAGTACTCTTGATGCATAGGCTATCACTTTTTCATCACCTTCCTGAATTGTCTGTGGGAAGTTCCGTTTCTGCATTCTCGTCGTACAAGGCTGGCACTGGTGCGGAAGTTAGAGCCTCCTTAAGTGCCCGGAAAGCTCTTTCTCTTTTCTCATTCCAGTAAAACTTGGCTTCTCTCTGCAGAAGTTCTTGTAATGGACGTGCCTTGTTACAAAATCCTTCTATGAAACGTCGGTAGTATGAGCACAGCCAGAGAAAACTTCTGACATCACGAATGTGCTGAGGAGTCGGAAAGTCTGTGACTACCCTTACTTTATCTGGATCAGGACGGACCATCTCTGTTGACTAGGTGCCCCAGGATTTTCATCTCTTTGGCGACGAAGAGGCACTTCTTTGGGTTGAGGCGGAGTCCTGCAGCCTGAACACACTTCAACACAGTTGACAGGCGACTGAGACGTTCCTCAAATGTTTTAGAGAAAACGACAATGTCATCTAAATAGCAAAGATATGTTGTCCACTTAAGGTGTCGAAGCAAGTTGTCCATCATGCGTTCGAAAGTGGCCGGAGCATTACATAATCCAAATGGCATTACTTTAAATTCATAAAGGCCGTCACGTGTAATAAAAGCCGTCTTCTCCCTGTCAGCTTCGTCAACCTCGATTTGCCAGTAACCTGTCTGCATGTCCATAGTTGAGAAGTATGTAGCTCCTTTCAAGCAGTTTAAGGTGTCATCAACACGCGGCAATGGGTAGACATCTTTCTTTGTGATACTGTTCAGCCGCCGATAGTCGACACAGAATCGCCACGTGCCATCCTTATTCTTTACGAGTACCACCGGAGACGACCAAGGACTCTCCGAAGGTTGAATAATGTCATCTCGCAACATCTTCTCCACTTCCTCCTAAATTATCCGTGTTTCAGCTGGCGACACTCTATACGAACGATGGCTAATTGGCGGATGATCCCCAGTATTGAAACGGTGCTTTACCGTGGGCCGTTTCGTCTGAATTTTCCCCTGCTGAGGTGTGAATGCACCCGAAAATTGACGTAGTATATCTAACACGCGCTGGCGTTGTTCCTTGGTCAGTCCAGGCCCTATTGGCAGTTTCACGGTTGTTTCCTCCAGCGTGTTGTCTGTACTAACAGCAGGGCATGGGTCTTCATTGATGACGTTGAGCTCACCGTCCTGGATTGGTTCAGCTGTTCTGATACACATTCCCTTGGGGATAAGTTGTGACTGCTCGTGACAATTAGTGATCCAAATCTCTCCTTGACCACCGGTAATACTTTTGATAGCCGCTGGTATGTAAATTTCTTTTGTGAGCCTGAGAAACTTTTTACTATCAACAAGCACTTCACAGTTTAATCGCTCATCTGTGTGTTTAACTGCAACTCTTCTCGTCGTCAACGGCGGGATCGTCACATTGTCAACGACAAGTAACTTCCCAGAAAATTCTGTGTTACGTGTACCCGTCGGATCAACTTCTTCAGTTTGCAGCTCAGATCTTCCACAGTCAATGATAGCTTGGGATTCCTGAAGGAAGTCCCATCCGAGGATGACATTTTGACTACATTCTGTTAACACGACAAATTCAAACGGCTGCGTCCTGTTTTTGATGGTTATTCTTGCGACACAAGTTCCTGCTGGATGGACGTACTTTCCATTCGCGACCTTCAGCACAGTTACCCCCGTATCACAGAACATTGTCTTCTTTAGTGTGCGGCGGTAATTATCCGTCACTACAGAAAAAGACGCTCCTGAATCAACAAGTGCCCGGACAGGTTGGCCGTCGATTATGACGTCGATGAGATTTCCGACATCTTAGCGACTGTCGTCCATGGAGTATTTTCATCTGCGGCGGCCTCACCTCCGTAGATGGTCGCCTCGCTTAGTTTTCCTGGGCGCGGCGGCTAGGGGAGCGGCTGGTACCTCTGTACGGTGACGGTGAACGGCTGCGGCGCGTCGGGGTGCGACCTCGTCTAGGGTACGGCGATGGGCTTCTTCCCATAGGTCGACTGAACTCATGAGCAGGTGATTGCCTGGGATAGAACTGCTCTGATGGCTGACGTCTTGCGGCAAAATAATAGTCGAAAACTCGCCTTTTCTGTCTGCAGTAGCGTACGACATGTCCAGGACGCCCACAGTGGAAACACAGTGGTGTGTTGTCTTCTGTCCTCCAGATGTCTGTTCTTCTGCGGGGCGTCATAGTTACCGGGGACTTGGTTGTGGCCGCGTCGGCCGGTTTATGGGCTGCCGTCTTTCGGTTGCCGCGTAAGTCATAACAGGGCGACGCCATTCTTCACGTCGGTTGCGATTGACGGGGCAGACAGGAGCTAATGTCTGAAATACCATGTATTGCGGTTCCAGTCCGTGTAAGCGACGGCTCTTACGTTGCCTAATCGGAGCCACGGTGATGCAGCTGTTGCACAGTGTACCCGGCACCTCCACCAAACAATGTCACGTTGAAATGGGAACAGGCTTGACTTCGAAGGCAACTGAACACAGCACTTATAATGAAAGCACGTTTCTTACGAACTTGACATAAACGCAGCACTGACTGCCTCTCGGGCAGAGTGTTCTGCTATTTATACACAGACAGAATTTCCCAGAAATTAGAAGACCAGTTAACATAAGAAACAAATAGAATTTACAAGTGAACATAAGAAAGATGTAGAACATTCTGGAATTGTTAATTACAAAGAAATAGGTTTTTGACGGTGGGCGGGATTTTTTTTTCTGAACACAGCACTTATACTTTTATTATTATTTTATTTATTTATTTTTTACTGAAGGAGCGAAACATATACTCTAAAAAAAGTAAAATAAGGTCCCCGTTGACCAATGAAAGGAAAGATGCGACGAAGAAATGAAATCTCTGGAAAGCGTCTTCCAGTGGAAAGGAAAATTTCTGTGTGTCTTCCCCTCACACAATTCTTTAAAAGTAATAATCTTTTCTTGAGGGAAATTCATTGAACTAAAATACAATGCACATGTCTCCTTCCGTCGAGAAGATTAACAGTCCTTGTTAACAGAAGGTAACATTCATAGTGATCAGAGGGAGTGGACGCATTTGGAAAACAACGTCAAAAGTATAAAGAAACATAATGAAGAAAAAGAAAAACCTTATTCATGTGTCGCATAAAACCACTGTCGTTTCAAAGGAAACTAGATAAAACTGAATCTGTAGTTATATGATTTTACCAGTTCTTTTCTGTACCTATTTTACGTTTAATGAGCTCTTTTTCATTCCCACTGCACAAAATTAAAGAGAATTTGTAAGATTGCTAGAGTATCCTAGTAAATGCATACGAGATCCCCACAATTAGAAAGTTTGCAAACGTTTGCTGATACTTGCTATGTTTTTTAATAACGTCATGTTCGGTTGATAAATAGACCAAATAGAGTTAGGGTGTCGTAATCAGTCGATGTAGGACGGCGTAAGCAGTGTGCGCCAGGAGCCACGCGGTAGCCGCCCGTTTCGTCGCAGGGCACAGTCCGGGACGAGGGCGCTGTCGGCAGTCGTGTTGAGGAGGGCGAGGGGCCGCGCCGCCTCTCGCCTGGCGGGCCGCGGCAGCTGAGCCGGAGATGAGCTGCAGGCGGCCGGCCGCCGGTCGGCACCTGCCGAACAGCACGGCCGTCGGACTGTGGGGTGCGCGGTGGGCCGGCAGCGCCGCAGCCTCGGTGGCGAAGTGGGCGAGGCCGAGGCCGAGGCCCCGTGTTCGCGGCAGCGTGCACGTTTCCTAAGAGACCTCGAAAATATCGCCCCTCCGTAATAACCGGTACACTGCCCGGGTGATCGCCCTGCCGAGCTCCATTGGCACACGAAAAACCTACGCGAGGTACCAGGCTTTGCTTAGAATAAAATAATTGATCGATAGCACCTTATTTTTCAACGCCGAGCTACGTGTCGCATTGAGGTGAGTCGTGGCCCGTATCCCGTACAAAGTCGTACGCCAGTTGGAGGCGGGTGTTTTCATAAGATTTGATTGAAATCTTACACCCAGGATCTTACGTTCTGTCTTCACCTGAAAACGAGGGCGCATAAACCCATGATCGGCGTTCTAGACTGGCAAACTTGCGGTGTTTATCATCGCACCCGACGTCCGTTCGTACCTTGTGAGCACTTGTCGGATAGTATCTAGATCGATTGGAGTAGACACCATAATGCCGAGGTCGTCCGCATAAGCTCGACATGTGTGTTTTGTTTGTCGATAACGAGTCCCACACGAGACCCGAGCAATTGTCGCAAAATTGGATCTCAAGAAATTGCAAACGAGCACATAGATAGCAGACAACCCTGTTTTTCAGAACAGTGGTTTGTGCATAAAAACTGTTAATGAGTCATAATGGTGATGTAGTGGGTGTGGGGGGAACAACACTGGTAGTTTATGGTCACTCAGTGGACCACAGAGACATTGAGAGCTCACAGTCCGTCGCTGTGGCTGCCTCTTCAGAAACGGCCAGTTCCGCCGTAAACACACTGAGACTGGCTCAGTGGTCTGCGCGGCATGCGCCCAGGTGCGCGACCCTGCCGTCGGACGCCACAGACGCCACCCACAGCGCAGGGAACGCCGGTGGCGGGACACACGGCGAGTATCTCCCGTTCTGTCTGCCTTGGGGCCGCAGCCCCCGGCTGGTAGAGAAACCAGTTTCCAGGCCAGCCAGCCCTTATGGCGAGCGCCGCGCTCCGCACTCTTTCCCTCCGTACAGCGGGCGCCCCACTGTATTCCCTCTGGGCGGTCGGCGGCGGGGCGAGTGACATCGTTGCCGGTTTTGCGAGACTGAGCCCAGCGCTGCGGTTCCGGACACCGCGCGGGGCTGAAGCCGTGGACAGCAAACGGCGTTGGCCCGCCATTGCGTTGCCCCGTTTACACCACCAACACCAGCAGAATTTTGTTTAAGAATTATGTCTCTTCTTGCACATCACCAGCTGCCGGAAGTGGCCTCCCAAGTGCCGAAAGAGTGTCTCTGGACATACAAACATACACATATAAGACAGGATTATAAAACAAATACAATACAAATATATAGATTCAATTTTTTTTTAAGTTCCTTTAAATAAAAGACATTAAATCTTCTCACGTTATCATGGACCAATGTACCTTTATAAAAAAAAATTGACATATTAAATTGTTTGCTTAATTTTTTAGAAACAAGAAAAAAAAGTCAAAACATTAACATAATTGTTTCAATAATAGGGTTATGATATTATTATTATTAATAGTTCGTTAGTACATGCTTTAGTGTCCATGCAAACAAACATTATTTTGTTAATTACCATGCTTACTGAAGTGCATGCACGAGGAAACTATCTACCGAGCTCGTACTACAGAGCCGGCCGCGGTGGCCGAGGGGACTGAGGCGCTTCAGTCACGGTCTGCACGGCCACTACGGTCGGGGATCCGAATCCCCCCTCGGGCATGGATATTTGTGCCGTCCTAGTTCGTAAGTAGTTCATAAGTAGTTTGTAAGTTTAGGGACTGATGACCCCGTAGTTAAGTCCCATAAGCTTAACAAACATTTGAATTTTTTTTCGTACTACAGACATGCAAATGGAAAGTGTAGGAATTCTGGGTTATTGGGAACGTATACGAATTTGTTTATTCTCCCTGATCAGTTCCTTAAAAAAAACCAAACAATTCTCTTGTGTCACTTTACTGCAGTCTTCTTTAGATTCGTCAGTTTTCTTCCCATCATGCTGTTATGGGCTTAAGAGTACAATGCAGTTCGGTCTTTCTGAAACTGTAGATTAATGTTAGTATACATGTTGTTGAAGTTTACCCTGAAAATTAACAATCATGGTTAGAGCGAAGGTAAAATGTTGCCCTATCCAAGTATAATCGACCTGAACGTAACTTCGCCTCAATATTGTGAGAGCCACTAACGAACACAGCGAAAATATCGTGCAGTATCGCATTTATGCGATTACACGATACAAAAAAAAAAAAAAAAGTCAACACGCCATATGCGCGGACACCAGGAAATCACAACCAAAAAGGCGCGTAACCCCACACCCATGTCAAGGTTACGGATCCCATAGATTGACTAGGCAAATCACTCGTGGATAGCCGTTCCATCAAGTGTTATTCACAACGAATTGCGCTCACAGACGCAACAGAAACACATCGAAAACAAACATCCACGAAACAATCTGAGGAGAAGAAATTACGTCAACGGCGAGAATTGTCCACCCACTTTCGAAGAGTCGCTCCACAGACAGACTCAACCAACACAAGACGACATATACAATGGCATTCACAGTTAGCAACGCTGACGCAGCCTAGAGATTAATAAATTACCTGGCAATCACAATTCAGATAAAGAACGATAAACACAGAACAACATGAGGAAGAAGTTGGACAGCTGACGCCTCAGAAAAGACAGAAATTAAACAACAAAAAGCCGCCCTAAGGTGTTCAAGGACGCACGTCGAGATAATTCAGTCCCTATCACAAAACCAAATTTCATGCTGAAATACGACGATAAACAAACATAAGGAAAACCTGTAAAAGTGTCAATTGATTAAATACAACTTATTTCTAAAAACAAAAGGAACACTTTAACAGTCAGCAAATTAAAGTACAAATACAAACTTATATTCACACAGGAAATATATATCTACAGTACGTACAAAAACCAGAAGTCTATTCAGTAAAAGGCTGAACGTGGCAGACGTGGTGCTCCCCAGTGCTGAACTTGTTGTAACTGCCAGTTACCATTATTCTGGTTCTGGAAACGGGCTGGACCGTTATTTTGCAATTGTTCATTGTTTTGGCCCTGTCCTGAACTATTGTTATCGTTATTGGAAAAGTATCGGTTCTGCTGGCAATCATTATCATTACTGCGCCAGTTTTCGTTGTTATGATTCCTCTTTTTCTAATCGTTGCTGCTATTCCATCCGCGTTTGCGATTCTTCTCTCGCCCACGGTCGCCGTTGTTTCCCCAAGAATTATTGCCTTCATTTTGCGGAGGATTTTCGTCCCTGTTATCTTGAAGACGCCTCCTGTGTCGGATTTCTACGTATTCTGCCTCTCTAAGCGCGGAAATAAATTGGTCAAGACTTCCGTCGCATTTTCCTATCATGCTCCTCTGGTATCCTTCAGGGAACTTGGTAAAGCAGTGCTTCATAATTTCCTTGTCCAAATATGGGTTATCAAGGACTCTGTTTTTCTTTATTAGTGAATCCAGAAACTTGACTGGGTTCTTAAAACCCGCGGACAACATGTCGCATCCCATAACAATTTCATCTCGGATTCGCTCCTGCGCTTATGAAGGCCAATACGAAGCAAGAAACGTTTTCCTGAACTGCTCATATGACGTACAAGATTCCGCCACAGAGCGCATGTGTTCCGCCATGCTCCCTTGTAGATGGCCGCAAATGAATTCAAATTTATACTGCAGTGGCCACTCTGGCGGGAGTATTCCATCAAACTGTGCAGTGAACGACTTCGGGTGCAGTACATTGTTCGATTCACGATATATCTGAAAATTCTGAACAGACAGGAAGTGATTCAGATCGAATGGCTAATATGCTGTGGCTCCACCGCCGAATTGCGGGTACCCTTCCGTTCTCATGCTCAGCTGATTATTGCCAGCTGGAGTATACCTCTCGGAAACAGCTGATCCGTGGAGGTGGGAGTCTGCCTGCGTAGGCGGTAGCAAGTATCATCTGCATCGGATCGTGTGTGTAAACTGTGGGAAATTTTCACCCGAGTATTTGATTCCTCTATGACTAGCGATTGGTGACGGAAGACGTGTTCTTTCGTCCTGTTGCGGTTCTGTAGTTCTACCTATTTCGCGTGGTACACGATCCGCACTTTCTCCCGCATTTCCCTTACATATGTGGTCCCTGTCGATTATGTCGCAATTTTTTCTGCATCGCCGCGAGTTCTTTTTATATCAAGACTCAATTCCTTCTGTTGTGAAGAAATGTCAGCTTGTGCCTCTTTGATTTCCGCTATTTCTGTCTGCTATTTTGTAATCTCAGCGATCGCTTTTGAATTTTCTGTGATTTTTTCTGTCGTCTGCTTCAGAATTTCCTTTCCTTGTTCGCGTAATGTCGCAACTACTTTCTTCACTTTAGCGATTACAACCCGTGACTTTACTGCGACTCTTTTGGCCAATTCGGCCGTCTTTCTTGCACCAGCTGCTTCGTAGCGAGCAATTCTGACGTCTTTCTTTGCCTTTACCAATAGAAACAAGTTCTTGCCTGACTACCGATAATTACTCTTTGAGTTCACCAACATGGGCATCGATAACACTCCCCAATTTGTAGCATTTTCACTAACTCGAGCCTTTATAACTCTAGTTTTTGTATTTCTTTCTTTCTTTCTTGTTTATCATGAATTAAATATCTCATGAAATCCCCCAGCTGAATATCCTCATAATTTACAGCTGGCGTAGACGACCTTGAAGCTGTTGGCTTGCGGTTCAAATGTTCAAATGTTTGTAAATCTATCGGACCAAACTGCGTGGTCATCAGTCCGTAGCTTACAAACTACTTAAACCTAGGTAAACTAACCTAAGGACGAACACACACACCCATGCCCCAGGGAGGACTCGAACCTCCACGGCGAGCAACCTCGCTGTCCGCAGCGAGACGCTTTAGACCGCTCGGCTACTCCACCGCGGCTTGGCTTGCGGCTTTGCGCTTTTGTGTAAGAAGTTCCCTCATCACTATGAGCATACATTTTGCTCTTATTGTGACTGTGAGGAATTTCAACCTCACTTTCACTTGAGTTGTTTACTGAACTCTGCCTATTTAATATTTCTCTGGAAGCCTTTCTTGACACTTTAGTGAAGTCACGTTTTCTACATGATTCACGACGACTAGAAAAGTCAGAATCATCTGAATGGCGCTCCGTGACACGCATTGTGGCACTGTTTACTGAAACACCAGTACTTTCTAAAAGCCTAGCCCTACTCCTAGTAATCATAAATTTTTAATACACAAACGTGTCTACTTTTTTATGCAGGTGTCTACCCGGCATACAACGTTTTGGCCTGATTATTTGAGAATAAAACACATCATAATGTTCGTGACAATAATAAATTTCGTACGCGAATAACTGTTAAAAACACGTACATAAATATTTGCCAACCAAATGACACAAGCAAAGCCACGCCGTCAATGTCAACGCCGTAAAAACAACGCCGTTGTGTGGTACAGAAAGCACGTTACACGATCGCTGCAAAGGAGCACTTGATGACGCGTTGGGCACATGAAAATCTCTAAAAAATTACTCAACTAAGGGGTTTGGCGTGCCTGCAACTGGACAACATACGGTCCCATCACAAGTTCTCCTAACATTTGCTAATCCAATGGCAGGAGTTACCAAGTGTAACGTATTCTGTTTCCCCTCCAAAATAGTGACAAAGGAACGTTCTTAAATGAAAGACGATCTGCTCAAAATCAATTGATTATAATTAAACATTCAGATGACATTTCCTATCATGGAAAGCAGATAATGGTATTTACACAATCGATTACAAATTGTAAAACATTGAGACACAAAAAATGACTGGCTGAGTCAAAGGTCGGAGGTTTTGCAAAACAGAATGCTATTAGATTGGTTACACAGGGGCTTGAAATTATCGTTAGCCCTAAGCTCCACAGAGTAAATAGACAGATCTCAAAAGAATAAAATAAGGGACAGAATCCAACAAGTCTGATTCATATAACCCTCCAGCAAGTGCGTCACCTTACCCACTCAGATAATCATTGACGGCAGCGTCTCAGGCTCTGAGGCAGCAGGCGGTGGGAGCGGATGAGCTGAAATTTTTATCCGACCGTAATTGCTGCGACATGTTAAGCAGGGTCGGCATGTAACTTAACACAGCGTCACTGGCGTCGGCGTCGCTAGGCAGTTGCTGTGCGATTCTATCACGCTAGTAGACTAATCAATATTTTGCACAGGTGACACAAAGGCCACTTGGCACAAATCGATCAGTCACTTGCGTAATAACATCTGTAAAGAAAAAAAAGGCGCGAATGCTCAAATAGAGACTTCTAGCAAAACTAAACTGTGGCCGCTCACAGCGTAATCACCGGACAATTTAACGTCCGTGAAGTAAATACAAGTTCTATAAGGTCCGAAGTCTAACCAGAGGACCGTTTAAGACGATGTCCTCCCCGCGAATCTAAACGGAGTATTGCGTGTCTTCGGACGATCGAACAGGAGTCTCCCGAGGTCCGTACCCCTCTGCCGCAGAAACTAGCGTCTCGCGAGGTCCGTGCACTTCGGACGCTCAGACACGAGAGACTGTCTTACGAGGTCCTTACCCCTCGGACGCACAAACAGGAGTCCTCGTACGTCCTCGCGCTCTGCCGCAGCTCACGGCAAGTGCCGGGCGGCCACACCCACGCGCGAAAAGACGCGCCAATATCTGCTAACGGCTAATAGTGAAACCAATCGGATGGCGTAGCGCTATTGACAAATTGTTTAGCTGTCATACTAAAATACTCTGCCGAATCAGGACGCGTTCTCTGCGGCTGCGAAGAGGCTCCGCCCACGCCACCAACGCTTCCCGCGGATTTCACCGTTCCCAGGGAGAATGCTCTGCAAGGAATTTCACCTTGCTCCTAGCTATGGTCAGACGACCTAAAAGTGTTAACGTTGTGCTATATATACAGCCGCTGGAGCCAAACCCCTGGGGTGCCAGACGGGCAGAAAGCTTTCCTCTCAACCTAACCATTTGTCACACTAACTGTGTTCAAACTCTGCTGCTTTCTAGGAAGTTTGTTTAGATAACGCCTAAGGGCAATACGTTTCCATAAACAGCCCAGGGCCCAGAGCACTCTGCTGTTGTTTGTATCCGGCAAATTCCTCTCTTGCCAAACGGCCGAATGACTAAAAAGGCAGTCCCCGCTACCGCCCACCATAAACCGCGGGCCAGCATTGTGGAAAGTGTCCCACACACTCTAAAAACTTCTGCCAGGTATACTCCGCCAAACAGGTGAAGCCAGCCCCTCTCGTCCTTTCCCGAAGGCGAGCGAAAGTTGGTGGGAGAGGGAGCCCTCCAAGAGCGTCTCTGCTCTTTGCGTCGTCTGACCGTGCCCAACATGTAAAACCACTTTTTAGCAGCCAAGCTGCGTCAATAAACATTAAAATCCCGAAATTTTCATACAAACATAGAATGTACTACAATCCCAGGAGCCCATCGCCCCTGATGTGTCCCCAAAGGCACAAAATAAATAAAGATCTACAAAGAAAAATGTTATATATTTCAATAATTAGCGTAATGAGAAAGGTACAGTAACACAAGGTTAGTATGAAAAATAGACTAATTACAGCCCCCATCTCACAACAGGTTGATTACATAATCAAATTATTGAGACAAGCAACAATGATGAAGGAAGGTTTTGTTTTATGACGTGCCTATTTAATAGAACAGTGTCACTGTAACACTGAATAGCCGATGTGTCGCTTTCGTAAATACCCATGGTCATTACCCGAAACAGTGCACGTACTCTTATCCAAATGATCACTGTCTGTGAACTAAATGTACAATGATAATTTGATGACCGTCTTATACGACGGACATTAGGTAACGTTAATATATTTTTGACGGAAATATACACCTCGTCTTTTCTGAACATCGTCTTATCCGCCGAAATATACACTACTTTATATTTTTGCAACTTGCCGTGCACTAATTGTACAGAGTATACACACTCCTTGGGAATGCAACGAATACCATGAATTCGTCGACCCAGTAGAGTAAAATTTTTATACACGCATTCTTGAGGATGTACACAACAAACGATCTCAAAGACAGAGTCAAACGTACCTGAGTATAATCAACAGAGCGTACGCATTGTCGGCGTTAATACCGTGTATACCCTCGTTTTGCAACAATGCAAGCTGTGATTTTCCCATGGAGACAATTGTAGAGGTGGCGAATGTGGAATGGCCTGCCCAGCGGTTGCCACCTGGTGCGGACGTTAAACTTCCTTCCTTCCCACCTGATGCCTCATCTGGACCAGATTTCGTGCCGCCGCGCAGGCCATCCAACATGACTCTTCATGCGGTCCCAAACATGTCCAATGGGGGGAGATCTAGGGATCGTTCTGGCAAGGGTAATTGACGCACACCTTGCAGACCATGTTGGCTGGTGCGGGATACATGTGATCGTTCATTGTCCTGTTGTAAAAGTATACTGCCTTGTTGGTGCATGAGTGACAGCAAAACCGGTTGAATATACATCTACATGCGATACTCCGCAAATGACATTTAAGCGCCTGGCACAGTGTTCATCAAAGCACCTTTATACTATTTATCTCCCATTCCATTCGTGAATAGCACACGGGAAGAAAGGAGACCCAAATCTCTCCTATCGAGCTCTGATGTCTCGTATTTTATTCTGATGATCATTTCTACCTATGATAGTCGGAGTCAACAATATATTTTCGCATTCGGAGGAGAATGTTGGCGATTGGAGTTTCGTAAGTATACCGCGCCTCAGCGATAAACGCCGTTGTTGTAATGATTCCCATCTTACTTTTCCGTGACGCTGTCTCCGCTGTACCGTGACAATACAAAATGAGCTGCACTTCTTTCGATAGCTTCTGTGAAACCTTGAAGCTTGATAAGAATCCCACACTGGGCAGCAATACTCCAAAACAGAAAGGACAAGCGTAGTGTATGCAGTTTTTTAAGTGTTTTTAAGAGTTCTGCAAATAAAACGCAGCCTCTGGTTCGCCTTTCCCATGACAGTATCTACGTGATCTTTCCAATTTAAATCTGAAGTAATAGTAATTTCTAGGTATTTTGTGGGGTTTACGGCCTTCACTTTTGACTGATTTAGTTTGTAAACGAAGTTTAACGGATTTCTTTTCGTACTCATTTTGACGACTTCACACTTCTCATTATTTAGAGTCAAAATGTTCAAATGTTTGAACTTATGGGACTTAACTATGGGGTCATCAGTCCCTAAGCTTACAAACTACTTATGAACTAGCTAACACTAAGGACGGCACAAATATCCATGCCCGAGGGGGGATTCGAACCCCCGACCGTAGTGGCCGTGCAGACCGTGACTGGAGCGCCTCAGTCCCCTCGGCCACCGCCGTTTTTGCCGTTTTTTTACACCAGAGTGATATCTTAGTTAGATCGTTCTGCAGTTGGTTTTGATCTTCAGATGATTTTACTAGACGGTAAATGACGGCGTCATCTGCAAACAACCTAAGAGAGGTACTTAGATATTCCCCTAAATCGTTTATGTAAATAAGGAACAGCAGAGGAACAATAATACTACCCTGTGGAACGCCCGATATCACCTCTGCTTTAGTCGATGCCTTACCATCGATTACTACGAGCTGTGTCCACTCTGACAAGAAATTCCCTATCCAATCGCAAGTTTGGGGGGATATTCCATAACCACGCAATTTGATTAAAAGACGTATGTGAGGTATGGTGTGAAAAGCCTTCTGCAAATCAAGAAATATGGAATCAATTTCAGATCCCTTGTCGATAGGACCCATCACTTCGTGTGAATAGTTATGTTTCGCATGAACGATAATTTCTAAATCCGTGTTGACCTTGGGTCAGTGGATCGTTCTCTTCGAGATAATTTAATAATATTTGAATGCAGGATATGTTCCAAAACCCTGCTGCAAATTGACGTCAATGAAATAGGCTGTAGTTTAGTGGGTTACTCCTACTGCCTTTCTTGAATATAGGTGTGACCTGTGCAACTTTCCAATCTTTTGGTACAGATCCTTCTATGAGAGAGCGGTTGTATATGGCTGTTAAGTAAGGTGCTGTCGCTTCAGCATAAATAGACAGAAATCTAATGGGTATACAGTCCGGACCAAAAGACTTGTTCTTGTTAAGTGATTGTTCTTGTTAAGTTAGATGCTTCACTACTCCGATGATATCTACTTCTACGTTAGTCATTACGGCCTCTGTTCATAGTTCAAAACTGG
The DNA here is from genome assembly GCA_026315105.1 of Locusta migratoria. Taxonomy (NCBI): domain Eukaryota; kingdom Metazoa; phylum Arthropoda; class Insecta; order Orthoptera; family Acrididae; genus Locusta; species Locusta migratoria. The sequence goes on along the minus strand of CM048751.1, from coordinate 362,158,031 downwards.
AATATTGGTTTCGTCTTCTTTGGTTTATGAGCTTTGAAAAACTGTAATAACTAAATTATCGATTTTATAGTGTCTAGACAGGCGACTGCGAGAGACTTTTACTTCTTCGTTGGGTCAAGAAAATGGCATTAACAGCCTGAAGGCTACAATATACATATACAGGATGGATAGTGTTTCCGACCCTGTGCAAGACTGTCTAAGTGTTTTAAACGAGAACAAACGGTATTTGTAAAGTGCACCTTGTGTAGTGTGCCGATCTCCGCCATGTGGACACATTTCACTAATTCCTTACAGAATAGCTGTTGTGTGGTGTTTAATAGTGTTCTGCAATTTGTTTACTGGGGTAATAAGAATCCTCGGAAATTGACTGGTGTACAGGTAAAACTCCGGGGCACTAAAGACCGAGAGAAGCTTATACAATATGTTCTATCAGGTTTTAGTTTCAAATGCCTACCTGTAAATTACTTGAAGGGTCGTAATACTGGTTCTGGTAAGGAAGATATAAGTATTACACAGAGGAGCTACATTAAAGCATGAGAAACATATTTCTTCCAATCCAGAACATTATTCTCCATAATGCCACCAGATACAGATATAGCCGAACTAGGTCTGCTACCTACAAACAACGTCATTCCACAAGTGCAGCGAAAAAGAGTAAATGCGTCACGCAGGCTCAAACCATTTCCCCTTAAAGAAATTATACCTCTAAGTGCAGTTAACATTTTATGTGCTAGGAAAAGAAAACTGGACATGGAGAAGATGGAATCTAAGAAAAGGAAACTCGAATATACAGCTATGGCAACTGCTGTAAAGGAAGAATACCGGTTGAAAATGGAAAAAGAAGAGGCAATTACAACTGTGCGGGCACGATTCACGCATGCCTTTAAACGCAGTGTATGGCGTGTGGCTAAATCTGCCTACAACTGGAGTTTTTAAGATAATAGCCTTTACTGTTAATAGTTGTGCTAAGTGGTCATATGTTGAAGTACTCGTCGAAGATGGCGAAATTTGGAAAGTAGGAGGCGAGGTACTGGCGGAAGTAAAGTTGTGAGACGGCATCGTGAGTCGTGTCGGGATAGCACAGTCGGTAGTGCGCTTGCCCGCGGAAGGCAAAGGTCCCAGGTTCGAGTCCCGGTTCCGGCACACAATTTTAATCTGCCAGGAAGTTTCATATCAGCGCACACTCCGCTGCAGAGTGAAAGTTTCATTCTGGAGCTGTTGTATTCTTTGTGTAAATGTATATATACAAGGAATTAATAAAAGTTTTTTTTTAAGAATATTTGTGTGCTTATTTTCTAACTTGTCAAAAATCCTAAAAACCTTTTATTTACTGTTATCTATGTGCGTATATATTTTTGGTGGTACACCCAGCTGTATGCAAAAAATGTATCCCTAAAATACTAAACAGGAATTCCTTTAGAATGTGGTATAGACTTGCTTTAATAGTCGTTTTATGTAGTAAATAAAAAGTAAAAGGCCACGAATGCTCTCCATTGGAAAAATTGCAAGTAGTTTATATTACAGCAGTAAAATAAGTAGGCAATTAACTATGTATTGGCTTTCGAAAACTTGTTTTAGATGTGCTTACTGATTTAATGACTGGATGTGGAAATGCAAGGCAGAGAAATATTTTTTGTTAAAAGTTAAAAACTAAACTGGATGTCATTAAAGATACACCAAACAAAACCAAAAAATACAGAGAGAAATAAGGATAATAATACACTATTCTACATGCAAGAATTTAGGGGCAGAAAGTAGTGTGTTGGGTAATGTTGAAAGTAGCCGAAAGTAGGTAGCGGAAAGGCACTGCAACCACTTTTCTTACCTATATGAAAAAAAGAGCTCGTTCCAGTTAGGTGTAGGGTAATTAATAACAATAACGCTGAGTGCTGCTGGAGGCCGCTGGTTTATAGTGTTGCACATCGCTGTTCTCGCCCACTGGGGACAGGCGGCGGCGCGGTCAAGTAATCATAATGTTTTGGGTGCGGGCAGCTTAATTGCCAACTGTGGCTCATGGCGGGGACAGGGCGCGGCCCGCTTAAATGATAATGTTCGGCGCGCGCTCCGCGGCAACATTTCGCGCGGTGCGGTGTTTTAATTCCCGGCGGGCACGCCGAGGTCGACCGGGAAAACTGCGCGCACGCTGCGGTGGACCCCACACTGAACTACGGCAATCTACTCGCGTACGCACGTGACTGCCTGCAGCTGAAGCCCGGCGAGTGGGCAGGCGAGCCGCGCGCCGTCGCGCCGTCGCGCCGTCGCGCCGCGCCTCCGCGGTCCGCCGGCTGAAGCGACCAGCGGCCGCGGCCGTGGCCGCCTTGTTTGTCTGCGAGCGCGCTGTTCGGCCCGCGTCTTCAGTGTGTGGGTGCTGGGCGGGGGAGGAGAGCCGTCTGCTGTCAGTGGCTGGAACTGCTGCTTCTAGGGAGACATTCTGGCAGCTGATTTCAATTGAAAATTCTATATAATTACTAGAGTAATGGAAGTACATGCGTATGGCAATGCAGTTGATCTTCTATATGATCCATCTATATGCACATTTAATTTTGGATGCAATATGGGCTCTAATTAAGGCTCTTTCTATAGTATCATCGAACAGAATGCTCTGATTTGATTTTACATACAGAAACAGGTGCAGTCTGAGGCTGCTCTACCGGATTGGAGGGGCAAAAGCCTTCTACGGCAACCAGAAATTGGTTTTTGCGCCAATTTGTGGTTGTACCAGGAACCTCCCAACTACGGATGTCAAATGTAATTACCGTAATTGCATCCTTTCCATGCTGCAGCTGTCCCTCCGACACTCTGTGTCTGAGTGACTGCAGAATATCGGTTGGGGATGGTCACGTGGTAGGGTGGGGGAGGGGGTGGTCCCGTTCTGTGCTCCCATTGGTCGGTCGTGGTCACGTGTAGTGGAGGGGAGGGTCGTAGATAAATGCAGTGGGGTGAGCTCCGTTCCACGCTAGACGTGGAGGAGTGAACACATGCAATTGCAATTACAATAAACAATTACAATAAATAAATAAACAATTACCCTAAGTACTCTAAATACACGCAATTAGAATTACTCTAAGTACATGTTATTGCAATTACAAATTACTCTAATTATGCAAGTACTCTAAGTACAGGAATTACTCTAATTATGCAACTACTCTAATTAATTTGATATCAATTTTATGCCCCATAATGCCCAATTGCATTCTACTTATGACCAAAAGCTATTTGGGGTTTCAGTCAAACTTGGAGAAAGAGTTTCGTTGTGAAAAGTATTGTAGGCATCTCGCATTGAAGTCCTCGCTAAGTTTCGAGCTTCTGTGTAGGATGGCCAATTCTGGGGATTTTGTGTTCGCTTAAATTTAGCATGCCTTTTCCGTTGCTGTTACATCATTGTCCTGACCTGTTTTGTGTATCAAGGGGGATCCCCTCCTTCTTTTATTAATTTATTCGGTATAAGACTGTCAATTGCTGTCGATACCATTTCCTTGAATTTGAGCCATATCTGGTCTACACTTGCGTTTAGTGTTTGGAATGAGTGGAAAATGTCTTTCAGGAAGCAATGTATTATATTCTATCTGCTTTCCTGCACAAATATACTTTTCGTCTATTTTTGCTAACTTTGGTATTTTCTATATTCAATCTTGCTACGACAGCTCTGTGTTCACTAACACCTGCATCATTCTTTAAGCTCGCTATGAGATAAGGATTTTTTGTTGCTAAGAGATCAATTGTTTTTGACATCCATTTACAATTCTAGTTGGCCCACAAACTGATTGTTCCAAGTAATTCTCAGTGAATGCGTTGAGTACAATTTCGCACAATGTTATGTGTACCTCCTGATTTGAAAATATAATTTCGACAACAAATTGATGGTAAATTAAAATGTCTGACTATTCTTATCGTATGAGTTGGGTAAATTTTTGTAATTAGACTCAGGTTTTCTTTGGACCTTTCTGCTATTATATCATCAGAGTTGGGCAGGGGGCGGTAAAAGGAACCAATTATTAACATTTTACGGTGTTCGAGTACTATCTCTACCCATTATAGCTCACAGGAACTATCAACTTCAACTTCGCTACGCGAAAGACTACTTTTGAAAGCTGCAAACACACTTGCACCTTGTTTGTTTAATCTATCCTTTTTGAACACAGTTAGATCTTTTGCGAATACATCTGCTGAACTTATTTCCGGCTTAAGCAAACTTTCAGTACCTATAATGATACGTGTTTTGGTGCTTTCTATTAACGATTGGAGTTCCGGTACTTTCCCGATTCAGCTACGACAATTCACAACTGTAACACCAATACTTTCTACATCTATATCTTTCCTGTGATCGACCTGCACCTCTTGAGAAAGTCCATTTACTGTTTCCACTAAGCCCTCTATCCTAAAAAATCGCCCAGTCCACGCCACACAGCACTCGCTACCCATGTAGCCACTTCCTGTGTATAGTGGACTCCTGACGTATTCAGCGGAACTCGGAAATCCACCAACCGATGGCACAAGTCGAGGAATCTGCAGCCTACACGGTCGCAGAACCGTCTGAGCCACTGATTGAGACCCTCCACTCGGCTATGTACCAGAGGTCCACAGTCGGTCCTGTCAACTATACTGCACATGGTGAGCTCTGCTTTCATCTTGCAAGCAAGACAGGCAGTCTTTACCACTTCAGATAGCCGCTCAAAACCTGAGATAATCGTTTCAGATCCGATGCGACACACACCATTGCTTCCGTCGAGAGCCACCACCTGCAGTTGGCTGCACCCTGTACCCTTCATGGCATCCAGAAGGACCCGTTCCACATCTGGAATGACCCCTCCCTGTATGCACACGGAGTGCACATTGGCCTTCTTCCCCTCCTTGGCAGTCATTGCTCTAAGGGTCTCCATCACCCGCCTAACATTGGTGCAAACCGAACATCTGTGAAAGCCCGGATCTTTTAGGCTGAGTCGTGACCTCAGGATGAGACCATCCAACTCAGGAACTTTGTCCTGAACAGATGGCGCCTGAAACCTGTACGCAAGTCGAACCGGGGAGGCCTCACAATCGGCCCCCTGGAATGTCTTGCGCCTCCTGCCACGCACTGGAGCAACCTCCCACGCAACCACGGGTGGGGTGTCTGCCTTACTGCTAGCAGTATCAGGGCATGTTGCTGAAGCAGGCTGAACGGTGGACATGTTGAGTTCCAACGACAGGCCAACAACAACGGCGCAGCCTGTAGCTGTTAACCCTGCGGCAGGCCAACAACAACGGCGCAGCCTGTAGCTGTTGACCCTGCGGCAGGCCAACAACAACGGCGCAGCCTGTAGCTGTTGACCCTGCGGCAGGCCAACAACAACGGCGCAGCCTGTAGCTGTTAACCCTGCGGCAGGCCAACAACAACGGCGCAGCCTGTAGCTGTTGACCCTGCGGCAGGCCAACAACAACGGCGCAGCCTGTAGCTGTTAACCCTGCGGCAGGCCAACAACAACGGCGCAGCCTGTAGCTGTTAACCCTGCGGCAGGCCAACAACAATGGCGCAGCCTGTAGCTGTTAACCCTGCGGCAGGCCAACAACAACGGCGCAGCCTGTAGCTGTTGACCCTGCGGCAGGCCAACAACAACGGCGCAGCCTGTAGCTGTTAACCCTGCGGCAGGCCAACAACAACGGCGCAGCCTGTAGCTGTTGACCCTGCGGCAGGCCAACAACAACGGCGCAGCCTGTAGCTGTTAACCCTGCGGCAGGCCAACAACAACGGCGCAGCCTGTAGCTGTTGACCCTGCGGCAGGCCAACAACAACGGCGCAGCCTGTAGCTGTTAACCCTGCGGCAGGCCAACAACAACGGCGCAGCCTGTAGCTGTTAACCCTGCGGCAGGCCAACAACAACGGCGCAGCCTGTAGCTGTTGACCCTGCGGCAGGCCAACAACAACGGCGCAGCCTGTAGCTGTTAACCCTGCGGCAGGCCAACAACAACGGCGCAGCCTGTAGCTGTTGACCCTGCGGCAGGCCAACAACAACGGCGCAGCCTGTAGCTGTTAACCCTGCGGCAGGCCAACAACAATGGCGCAGCCTGTAGCTGTTAACCCTGCGGCAGGCCAACAACAACGGCGCAGCCTGTAGCTGTTGACCCTGCGGCAGGCCAACAACAACGGCGCAGCCTGTAGCTGTTAACCCTGCGGCAGGCCAACAACAACGGCGCAGCCTGTAGCTGTTGACCCTGCGGCAGGCCAACAACAACGGCGCAGCCTGTAGCTGTTGACCCTGCGGCAGGCCAACAACAACGGCGCAGCCTGTAGCTGTTAACCCTGCGGCAGGCCAACAACAACGGCGCAGCCTGTAGCTGTTGACCCTGCGGCAGGCCAACAACAACGGCGCAGCCTGTAGCTGTTAACCCTGCGGCAGGCCAACAACAATGGCGCAGCCTGTAGCTGTTAACCCTGCGGCAGGCCAACAACAACGGCGCAGCCTGTAGCTGTTGACCCTGCGGCAGGCCAACAACAACGGCGCAGCCTGTAGCTGTTAACCCTGCGGCAGGCCAACAACAACGGCGCAGCCTGTAGCTGTTGACCCTGCGGCAGGCCAACAACAACGGCGCAGCCTGTAGCTGTTAACCCTGCGGCAGGCCAACAACAACGGCGCAGCCTGTAGCTGTTGACCCTGCGGCAGGCCAACAACAACGGCGCAGCCTGTAGCTGTTAACCCTGCGGCAGGCCAACAACAACGGCGCAGCCTGTAGCTGTTAACCCTGCGGCAGGCCCGCTTAAGACTGCTACGTCAGCGGGCGCGGGCGGCACTCAGTGCCGCCTACATTTAAATACATAGAAAAGCATTTTTTTTTTATTTTTTGGGTGGAATTAATTATTTATTTTGTATAACATCATTCTTAACAGCAACTTTTAATATCATCTGTATACAGGTATATAGAGGGTGCATGGGAAAATTAAAATTGTTACAGTATATCTGACATAAGTTTCCAGGATATTTCGTAAGCACTACTTTAATAACAAATTCTAAGTAAATTATAACCACAAATATGATTCGATTCTTTACCATTGTTTAAGCAAGTTTTACAAAAAAAGTGTAATATGTATACAATCTTTGTAGTAATAATAAAGAATAAGGCAGTCAGTAAATACTTATCAAGAATCACACACTTTCTTCCTCCAGAGATGGTCTGCATTCATTACATGTAACAACATTGTGGCAGCGTTACTTGCAAACGAATCTCTTGCAGCTATTGCAAGTGAGAGAAGTTTACTATTTTTTTATTTACTTATTTTTATTTATTTATTTATTTATTTATTTTTTTACCACCACAAAGATGGCACCTCCCACACCTTCTTACATTCTCATCGTGATTGGCGGGAATGGATGATGAGGTGACAGAAATTCTTGAATATCTCTTAGTAGAGAAGAGAGCTGAGCCCTTTCTTTCAAATGATAGTCCATTAGAGCCAAAGCCAGGTTTGTTAGATAGGTTCTTCTTCTGAATCTTTTCTCTGGATTGTTTGCAAAGAACAAGACCAGGGAATTTATCCCAGCAATATCCAGATAACGAAAAAACAATGCCAAGAGCCATCTTCTTGTGGTCCTTCGTGTAGAACAGGATGTACACATGTAATCCACAGTATCGACTCCACCTTTTGTTGCATTGTAGTCCAAATTTTCAACAGACCTGCCTGTAGCGGTGTCTATTTCAGCAGTTTCATGCATTGGTGACAGGAAAAGCACAGCCTTGTTCCTTTTTGTTTGGCACGATCCAAGACAGAAGTCATCTTGAAATCCAAAAGACAATTTCAAATTTCTCGCGATCTGTTCGGCCAAAATTCCGGAGGAATTTCCTTCTTGTTCTTTTTAGTATGGTGCAATTAGCTCAAAAAACGGCCTAACCCAGACATTCAAAGTAAAAGTTTACCTCCAGCACCAAACTGTTCTATACAGCCCACGTATTGTTTGTTAAAAAGTTACACCATTTTGAGCGTCGGGTTTGGGGGGGAGGGGAGAGAAAAGTTAGAAAATCAGCAGTTTTTTCAGTTTTTCTTAAATATTTAGAAAACTATGCGGTTTAGCGCAAAATGTGCCAAATACAAAAATAATCTACATTAAATTGAGAACAAAAATTGTTCAGTACATAATGTTGCTAAAGTGAACGGTTTCAGAGTTACGGAGGGTGAAAGAGTAGAAATTTTTGGAATTTTTTCCATTTTTTTGGAAAAATGAAATTATACAGAAATAACTAAACAGTTTTATTAAAAAGTAATATTCTTCAAGCGAACTGTAGTCCTAGAGAGGCTAAGAGGCACCACAGAGGGCCATAAGCGTATAAATACTGGCAACGAGAGCCGGCTTAGTAGAAGCGCGGCCGAGCGCAGGGCGTGTTGTGGTGGCTGGTGGCGTAGCGGTACAGGCACAGGCGAGGGACCGGCGACCGCCTGCAGCCGGCAGGATACTGAGCCAGCTGTGTGGTAGTCGCTTGACAGTGTGTGCATTGTGGCGGAGTGCGCTGAAGCCTTGTGAACTAATTACTCTGACTAGGAAGGCGGTGGACAAAATAATACAGGGAGGTGAAGGTCGTGAAGATGGTGTTAAAGACAAGTTCCCGGAGAATGACGCGCTTCAAGTACGTAGTAAGAGTCGACAAAGTTATATATTACGCCCAAAGCCACCTCAACTTGAAGAAGAACCTCCAGCAAAGATTCCCCGTGAAACATTTTATTTTAAAACGCTATGTTTTCTTTGTGGTCGTAAGTGTGTAGATGTACCTAAATGCAGAAACCCAGCTCAAGGAAAGTGGAGCTTAGTACAGAAACTTGAAATCATTGAAAGAATCCGAACGGAAGCAAATAACAGGCATGGCAAGTGGGGAGATGAGGTAACTGTGAGGCTTCCTCAGGTCGTGGACCTCGTCCGTTCTGATGGGAGATACCACTGGCACTGTTACCAGACATTTGGAAAGCCAGGTTCATCACAGCCCAAAACAGGAGCGGCAACAACCAAAGGTAGGACAAGCTGTGATGCCAAAAGGAAAGATGCTTTTGAAAAGCTGTGTGATTATTTGGAAGAAAATGATGAATGACAGTAAGCATTTGTAGAATTAGAAACTAAGTTATTTCGCCATCCGACGTACTGAAAAGTTTTGGTCTGGAGACTGGAGTGACATGACCATTGAACAGGTTTTGATGATATCCTTGAGTAGCACTGGTGGATTGACTGGAGGTAGATGAATAACAGCGACAACAATAGCAACATGGATTGAATCCGTGCCAGCTTGTTCTCGGATGTGTGAAGCAGTGGAAGAATTTGCAGGCGTGCGCAGCATCTCTTCTGAGGAGCACGTGGAGCTACGAGAGGCAAGGCAGAGAAGAAATTGCAAGGACTTGAAAACTTTTATTTCTTGGCTTGAGGAGCACAATCCGTTTTCTAAAACTCCTGAACTCTCCTCTTTATCAACAGGGGTTGTAGCAGATGACAACGTGAACTGTGATAAAGCGTTTGAAGTTGGAACACTAGCCTCGAAAGAGATTGAAAACAAAACGTTCAGTGAGATACATTTGAAAAGAAAGTTAGCTGTTAAGTCTCTAGCCTCTCTAACCAAGTCCTCATCGCTGCAGAGAAATCAGTGTAATCTTCTTCGTCAGAAGATTGAAGGAGAAGACGCTCAATTTCTTCTGGTGTTAGTCCTTTCCTTTGTGCGGACCTGGGAGACAATAAAATAATTCTAATACCAATGCAATGTTAATAACTAAATCATGATACAGCCACAGAGTTGTAAAACAAAGCTTCTAATCATCAAAACATCCGTCAGTGGTGCGGCTACGTGTACCTACATTACCGGGCGGGTGCGTACGCAGTGCCGTCTCGGCGCAGTCGTACACTCCACAGGTCAGTCACAGCTGTTGTGGTGAGTGTATGTAATGTAGTTTGGCGTGTGACTAAACAATCGCCTCCAACGCTGTCATGGTGGGCGCTTATGAAGGAACGAATGGACACGTGTGGTCTTCAGTGATGAGGGTCGTCGCTGCCTCGGTGCCAGTGATGGTCGCAGCGCGTGTGGCGCCAGGCAGGGGAGTGCGGACATCTGGAGAGGCAAACGGGCGACCCCTGGCACCGTGGTGTGGACAGCCGTAACCCTTTGGTGATCATCGAGGGAAAATTGAACAGTATTGACGGTATACTGAAACCATCACTCAAGCATTCTCCAACAAGGTGACGTGCTGTTCCAACAGGACAATGCTTGTCCACACATATCCTGTACAACCCAACCTGCTCTTCCAGATGTACATCAACCACCCTGTCCATCATTACCCCAGATCTGTTACCTCCGCCCCTCCCCGCACCCCCATTGAACGTGCTTGGGACCGGATCAAACGTCATCTTGCACGGTCTGCACGAGCGACACGAAATCTGACCCAACTGAGGCGCCAGCGCCAGGTGCCACAGACGGCGCCGCTACGGCCGTCTCCAGGGGAGAATCGCTGCTTGCGCTGCTGCTGGAGGAGGGCACACGCGGCGTCAGAACCGACACTGCTGTACTCACGCGTGCACGGCTCTGCCTGTCAGATCGTGCCTTGTATACAGCCTCAATAATGTGTCAACAAAATTTCCCTCTGATGGGTCGACGAACTCATGGCGTTCCTTTCTCATTTTCCTGGAGTGCATTGGATAGTTTTTACAGGCAACATCAAAGCCAATTTCCTTTTCCTCTTCTTAATTTTTATCAACAACAGAAGACATAAATCGCGCAAGTTAAGTTTTTCTAATACCATTTGTACATCTGTAGATTTTATCTGATTCATATGATGTCTAGTATTTAATGTCACTTTGAATCACTTCCTTAAAATTTAGTGTAAAAGAGTGCACACAAACTCAAATAATTGCTTCCTAGGAGAAACATGACACTTAGGTGGCTGCAATATTTCAATCTCTGTTGTTTTTGTCTTACCTACTTACATCTTTCTTTGAGTAACGAAATAGAGAGAGAGAGAGAGAGAGAGAGAGAGAGAGAGAGAGAGATTGATGTCTGGACAATGGGAAAAAGGATTTAGATTTCAAAAGAAGTAGAGTGCCATGAAATTGTATTTAGTTTTCATCCAAAAAGTTCATTTTATATTTTGATTTTCCGTAATTGGATAGTAACGAGATAAAAAAAATCACACTGGCGTGTTTTCCTGCAGTTTTTTTACCATTTTTCAAACACAAATGTTAAGAAGAGACAAAAACGACGTTTGTAAGGATAGTACGAAGTATCCAACAACGTAAAAGTCGCGTGTAGATTTGAATCTAATAGGCTGTCCGAAATTCGCCGAAACATTAAAGGAACATGCGTAAAATTCTGCGCCGAGCACACCGATTTAATCATAATGAAGTCCTTTCAGAATATCACGTTGTAAATCATTTATCGTCTTAAAACGCTTACGACACTATTAGTGTCACAATACCTATACACTCAGCTCTTAATATTCTCTCTGACCGTAAAGTAACACACAGCCAAGATCGTTTGATATTTTCAGAGTTTAATTGGACAAACGCTTATTTACGTCTTTAAACTCTTATTTTGATAAATTTTTCATATTTATTCATCTTTCTCCGTTAAAATTCTATCACTTGTCATGCCGCATTAGTTATCTTTTCTTTTTTTTTTTTTCTTTTTTTTTTTTTTTTTACCTTTGCCTCTACTGGCTTACGTAGTATCAAGTGATACTGTCAAATTGCCGTAATCTTTGCAAATATCTCTGAAACAGTACGAGTTATAGAAAAATATAAAAAAGCGAAGTTGTAGAGAATTTCCTCCTCTATGATTACAGTTACTCAATTTTCGTCTCAGATTAACGGTTAAGCCGTTATTATCACATAAATTTCGACCTGTCAAAACGCAGTCGCAAAGACCCACGTTCAATGTTACTACCGTAACGGTGAATGATTTCAAACGAACGGTTCCAAAAAAGTGAAGGATAATAAGGAAGTAGGTGGTGATTTTAATTTACCCTCGATCTGTTGGCGAAATTATATTTTGAAATCACCAGGTATGCATAAAACATCGTCCGAAATTGTACTCAACGCATTCTCTGAGAATTACCTCGAACAATTAGTTCATGAGCCAACAAGAATAGTAAATGGATGTGAAAACGCACTTGATCTCTTAGCAACAAATAACTTGAGCTCATAACGAGCATCAAAACGGATACACGTATTAGCGAACACAGAGCTGTCGTAGCGAAATTGAATAACGAAAGTCCCAAAGTTACCAAAAATAAACGCAAAGTATATTTGTTCAGGAAAGCAGATAGAATATAATACATTGCTTCTTGAAAGACATTTTCCACTCATTCCAAACGCTAAACGTATGTGTAGACCACATGTGGCTCAAATTCAAAGAAGTGGTATCGACAGCAATTGACAGTTTTATACCAAATAAATTAATTAAAGAAGGAAGCGATCCCCCTTGGTACACAAAACAGGTCAGGACTCTGTTACAAAAGCAAAGGAAAAGGAATACTAAATTTAAACGAATACAAAACCCCAGGATTGGCGATCGTACTCAGAAGCTCGAAATTTAGCGAGGATTTCAATGCGAGATGCCTACAATATTTATCACAACGAAACTCATTCTCGAAATTTGACTGAAAACTCAAAGAGATTTTGGTCATATGTTAAATATACTCGGGGCAAATCACAAACAATACCTTCACTATGTGATAGTAATGGCGATCCTGCCTATGACGGCGCTACTGAAGCAGAGTTACTAAACATAGCTTTTAGAAACTCTTTCACCAAAAAAAGACGAAACCAATATTCCAGATTTCGAAATACGAACAGATGCCGTAATGAGTAACGTAGAAGTAGATACCATCGGAGTAGTGCAGCAACTAAAATTACTTAACAAGAAGAACTCTTCTGGTCCGGATTGTATACCCATTACATTTCTATCTGATTATGCTGAAGCGATAGCTCCTTACTTAACAGTCATATACAACCGCTCTCCCATACAAGGATCTGTACCAAAAGATTGGAAAGTTGCCCAGGTCACACCTATATTCATGGAAGGCAGTAACCCACTAAACTACAGCCTATTTTATTGACGTCAATTTGCAGCAGGGTTTTGGAACATATCCTGTATTCAAATATTATGAATTATCTCGAACAGAACGATCTATTGAACCAAGGTCAACACGGATTTAGAAAATATCGTTCATGCGAAACACAACTAGCTCTTTGTTCACACTAAGTGATGGGTGCTATCGACAAAGGTTCGGAAATCGATTCCGTATTTCTTGATTTCCAGAAAGCTTTGGACACCGTACCTAACAAACGGCTTTTAATCAAATTGCGTGGTTAAGGTATATCGCCCGAAATTTGCGATTGGATAGGGAAATTCTTGTCAGAGTGGACCCAGTTCGTAGTAATCGATGGTAAGGCATCGACTAAAATAGAGGTGATATCGGGCGTTCCACAGGGTAGTATTATTGGTCCTCTGCTGTTCCTTATTTACATAAACGATTTAGGGGAATACCTAAGTAGCTCTCTTAGGTTGTTTGCAGATGACGCCGTCATTTACCGTCTAGTAAAATCATCTGAAGATCAAAACCAGCTGCAGAACGATCTGAATAAGATATCAAAATGGTGTAAAAATTGACAATTGCCTCTAAATAATGACAAGTGTGAAGTCGTCCACATGAGTACGAAAAGAAATCCGTTAAACATTGTTTACAAGATAAATCAATCAAATGTAAAGGCCGTAAACTGCACAAAATACCTAGGAATTACTATTACTTCAGACTTAAATCGGAAAGAACACGTTGATAATATCGTGGGAAAGGCGAACCAGAGAATGCGTTTTATTGGCAGAACCCTTAAAAGATGCAACAGAACTACAAAAGAAACTGCATACACTACGCTTGTCCGTCCATTTTTGGAGTATTGCAGCCCAGTGTGGGATCCTTATCAGGTGGGTTTGACGGAGGACATAGAAATAGTCCAAAGAAGGGCAGCTAGTTTCGTATTGTCACGATACAGGGGAGACAGCGTTACGGAAACGATACAGGATCTAGGATGGGAATTATTACAACAACGGCGCTTATCGCTGCGTCGTGGGCTACTTGCGAAACTCCAATCGCCAACATTCTCCTCCGACTGAGAAAATATGTTGTTGACTCCTACTTACATAGGTAGAAATGATCATCAGAATAAAATACGAGAAATCAGAGCTCGAACAGAGAGATTCAGGTGTTCTTTCTTCCCGCGCGGTATTCGAGAATGGAATGGGAGATAGTGTAATTGTGGATCGATGAACTCTCTGCCAGGAAAATGTGATTTGCCGAGTATCCCATGTAGATGTAGATCCGAGAATGAGCGAGTTTGCCTATTTGTTAGAGTCCGGCGGAAACATGATTTGTGGTCAAAACTGAATCCGTAACCGAATATTCGGCTGCTCTTTTAATTTCGGCCGAAACCGAGACCGTAACCGAAACTTGCGTAATTCAGTTAAAATGTCCGTGTACTCGCGTCTCGCACAAAAAAAAAAATAAAAAAAAAAAATAAAAAAATAAATAAATAAATAAATAAATAAATAAAATAAAAAATAAAATAAAAAACTAGTTGTTCGACATTTTTCAATACCCCCTCCCTGTACTAAGCATTCTTGACTGTGTGTAAGCCTAATCAGGCGTCCGTAGAAGTTGACACGGAAAGCGAACTCGTGGATTTTTTTCTTCTCGTTGTAAAATTTTCTACCTAAAAAAGAAAAACTACAGGAAGGTAGATAATACGTAAACTGAACTCGATGCAGTATAGTGTCTCGATATTTCGAGTCTCGGAATTACCAGTTTCCCACAAATTCGATCTTCATAAAACAAAAGAACAACTGCTGGTACATTCTGTCTTCACAGTAAAAGGACCTCCACCACCATTATAACGCGAAGGAAATAGTGAAGAGGCTTGAAAACCTTTAGGCTGTCAATGTTACTGACTATTCAAAAACTTTCTTTTAGAAAAGGTCACATTTTTTACACGTGTATTCTTTGGAAGGTAGATTTTCTTCTTTTCTAGGTGATCCTGGGGCCGTTCACGTCGATTTAACGAGGCTACTGTATAGCTACACTATTCTACGTACCTTCTTGTAGGAAGACAGTCTTTAGTCTTTAGGTACACGACAAACATGTTAAATACTACAAAATGTCAGATACTGAATATGACAGCCACAATACAAAATACGCAAAACTAATCACTTGTTTGCCTCCATTATGACTTTGTTATTTACACCGAAAGCTCTACGTTGTCATCTTCATTTCTCTGTTTTGCAATCGACAAACAACTTTACGTATTATGTTTAGTATTCCTGATATATAGCAGCTTCAACCAGTGCTGCAGAAAATATTTCGAGAAAAAAATCAGAGTCGAATAACAGTATGATTCTTGACAGGGTAAATTTACGCAAACTGGAAAAAGGTGTGTACCAATATTAGTTATTAAAAAACGGTTTTCCCTTTCAAGGAGTCTCATTAATAAAACTTTCCAGCATTACAATATGATAACCCGTTCCATTATGTACAATACTGATTAAGTTAAATTGTTACTAACATAGTATACCACTATCAGGTAGGAATCTCTATTTATATAAAAGCGAAAGGACATTCATTCACACACACTCACTGACTCGCTGACTAAACACGAAATCTCGAAAACTACTTCGCCTATGAAGCTAAAATGTGGCACGAATGTAGTTCATCGGTAGCAGACGTCAGCTAATAAAGGATAGTGCAGGAGATATACAATGAAAACTTCCCAGTATTGCGGCACCTGATAGTGTGACTTTATCAGTTCACTATTTGAGAAGGAGAGCACTTAGCGACTTGCAACTGCAACTAACTTCAAACATAATTACAAACCATTAGGAAAGTTTTTCTCGCTGACAATCCCATCAAAATGATGAAAGGAAAAACGTTTTTTCGCTTACTACTTTTTCGACTTTCGTGCAGTAAAAATACGGCATTTGGCATGACGTTACAATTAATTACTCGTGAACTATTAATTGTATTCGCGAAAAATGTTAGACAGTATACAAACATACCACTGAACGTACGTTCGAAATTTTATCATAGTACGACACACAGTTCATGAGATAGGGAGTCTTAAACAATTAGGTTCATGAAAACCTGCCACATCACGCATGACGTTTTGATTTGTTACGTCTTTCCTACTGACTCTATTCACGACGTATTTTGCAGAGTTTTTCAAATGCACAACTGGATGTACACTTGACAGCAAAAAAAGTGGATCACTGCTGAATGCAACCCAACTAACGTAGCTGTGTTGCGGGTACTCCACATTCAAAACCCCTGTAGAGCACAGTCGTTCGACTATTCACAATGGGTACCAAAGAAGCAGTAGAGAACAGAGCTCCTTATGGCAGTCGGTCGGCATGTAATTCAATACCGTCATACAAAAACATTATAATACAAGTTATTAGAGTCGAGAGAGCAACGTAAATTCAATTTAATTACAAAAAGTGACAAATCGGGTACCTTATCAAACTCATTCAATGACACAATGAGTTTTTGTTCGTGCTCTGAATTTGAACGCACTGTTGACCAAAAAAAGGTTGTTTTTCTGATCGAGACTAGATTAGGCAAGAAGAGACGTAAGACATTGACGTTTTCATTGGTATTGTTTCTGAGAGGTAACCACTAAAGGTATATAATACAATGCACCTCACAGGTGTGAAACGTCATAAAATTGTGGAATAGAACGCAGTACCTATATGAATCGTTAACGAAGCATAATCACACGTCAGATATTAAATAAATTCACAGATAGCGCTATATTTGAACTTGAAATGACGATACAATTGACTTCTTGCCCGGCAGGGACCCAACCCCGGCTCTATTCGCTATTTATTATGTATACGCAAAGAGATGAAATAGTTACTGTTCTCAACATTAGCGGGATGTGCATATGTTCGGCTAGAAGTAGCGCAAGCCGCGGGGGATTAGCCGTGCGCACTGGAGCGCCGTGCTGCGGTGCGCGCGGCTGTTCGCCGTCCGAGGTTCGAGTCCCCCCTACGAGCATGGGTGTTTGTGTTGTCCTTAGATTAGTTTACCTTAGTTTAAGTAGTTTGTAAGCAACGGACTAATGACCAAGCACTTGAGTCCGATAGATTTATAAACACTTACAAACATTTTGAAGTAGCGCAATAAATAACGTTGTGCTGACTGGGACTCCAACCCCGCTCCTATCGTCAGCGTTGACCTCAGACGACAAGGTAACAACTCTCCCAATCTCGTTTACTAGTAATTAGGATCGCGCCGTTCGTAGAGACCTGGAGAGGTTTGTCATTTTGAAGAAACAACGAGAACTAAATCAACTTTGTTCTAGTAAGTAGCGAATGGACATGTGTAATGTGATTTGAAAGACGCCACAGTCCTAAATTCCTTACTTGCCGCTATTGGAGGTGGACAGGGGGATGTTTGCGAATGTTAAAAACTGTTTCCCCAGCAGGAATCAAACCATATCTTAGCCATTACAAGATGGCATCAGACCGATCAACTACCGATTTTCAGATGTGGTAGTATAATGTTTTTCGTCAAAATGGAGTGAAGAACACATAGTACGAGAAGTAAAATAGTTCGGCGGTATCTACGAAATAGTAATTTCTCGGCCTCGCGGTCTGAGGCGTCTTGTCGCGGAGTTGCGGTCGCTCCAGCCAGAGGTTCGTCTCCTTCCTCGGGCATGTGTAGTTGTGTGTGTGTGTGTGTGTGTATTCCTTAGCGTAAATTAATTAAAGTAGCATGTAAGGCTAGGTAGGGACTAATGACCTCAGTTGATTTGTCATTAGGACTATAACAAAAAAGTTATATACAGTATGTAGAATTATTTAGCATTGTGTATGATAATATACTACGTTTTAACATGCTCTGTGGTGACCGAGGGGACTGAGGCGTTTCTGTCACGGTCTGCACGGCCACTACGGTCGGGGGTTCGAATCCCCCCTCGGGCATGGATATTTGTGCCGTCCTTAGGATTAGCTAGTTCATAAGTAGTTTGTAAGTTTAGGGACTGATGACCCCGTAGTTAAGTCCCATAAGCTATACAAACATTTGATTTTTTTTTTCTGGTGATTTTGTATGACATGTTGCTGTATGCTTATTTAACTATAGTCTCGTTCCGTTCAAGTTTGTATTAAAAATATGTGTGAAATCTAATTGGACTTAACTGCTAACGTCATAAGTCTGCACAGTACTTAAACTATCTTAACATAAGGACAACACAGACACCCAAGACTCAGGAAGGATTCGAACCACTGACGCGAGCAGAAGCCCAATTCAAGACATGATGCCTTAAACCGCGCAGCTACTCTGCGCGGCGCTCAAGAATGTAACATAGCTCTTACCATAATAAATGAAATTTACGCATCTTAAAAGCAGCAAGGAGCGTCGTTTACGCATTAGAAAATGGTTTCTAAAACGGGAAATATATACCATGTGCAACAATATAGTCGGTTGGGATGAAAGCAGTGGAGGTCAATCGAAACACTAGAGCTCTGTATTTCACAGAACTAAGAATTTATTATGGGTAATGGGGTATGAAAGAACACGGTCTCATAGAGAGAACTGATTTATAGTAACGAAAGCACAAATTAAAAGACAATGCATGCTGTCAACGGAAAACGATAGATTTTATCATTGTGAGGGAACCGACCAGAAGGGTAACTGAGGTTATGATGCAAGAGCGGCGACAGCAAGTGAGAGAGAGAGAGAACAGAGGAGAAATTAACCATTAATAAATGCAAGACCGTTTGCGTATTTTGTGAAGGACAGAGGGTGTATTAATGGATGGAGGGGAGGAGAGATACGTATCTGAAATAACAAAAATTACTTTGACAGTGTCCATCTAAACGGATTACTCTGTTTGCATGGAGGCTGGGTATAAATGTAATAAAAATAGGATATTGAGTGAAAGGAGAAGCATTGAATTAAAATTTGTACCACAGGGAGGAATCGAACCCAGAACTCCAATGTTTCTCCCTTCACTCAATGTCTTTGACATATTGATACGGAAAACTGTTGAAATAAAAATTGTGCCATGGGCGGGAATCGAACCCAGACTTCCATACTTACTTTAATTCAATACTTTTCCATTCACTCAATGTCTTTGACATATTGACACGGAAATCTGTCACTAGGTATATACATTTATAATAAAAATAGGATAATAAAGGAACTGTATATTAAAAACAACTTCAATTTAAAGGTAGCTCAAAGGAAAAAGAAAAAAATAATTTATTATTGTTGCCAAGAGATCTTCCACAGTCTCTCACTTACGAGATATGAAAATAGAGATGAGATTAACATAACATTTGAAGGACTAATAATTTATTCAGAATCCCTCATTATTTGTTTCTTCCACAATGCATCTCAACATATAATCTGTACATCATCGGACCAGCTTCTCTTCAGTAAATGCGACGACTCTATCTCGAATTGATTGCTCACAGTGAGACGGCCTGATGTGTATTTCTGCTTTCCGCTCTCACTATGAAGCCAGGAAGTAAACATTCAGTATTTATGTCAGAGCCCCGCTTTGCGCCGTGCTGGGGGCTGTTGCCCGCCACCGCGACCGCCAGCTGGCTGGTTTCCGCCAAGCCTCGCCTCGGCACCAGCTGTGGTTGACCGGCCTGCCCGTAGCTCGCAAGCCACGGCTAATACAGCGAGACTCAACCGTTGAAGTATTAAAAGTTTCTGCAAACCTACCCTAACGTGCACACCTAGAGCTATTTTGCTATAAAATGAGCAGCCACGTTATCTTTTGCCACTTCATTCAAATATTTAACGAAGTGAAAGAATAGAATCATGATAAATGTAGTACCACATAATGTTTCACATAGATAGCAATCATATAACACAGAAAATTATTATCTCTTTTCAGCGCTCGGCATTAGATCTAGACGTAATGAAATATGTAGGTATCTTAGAAATGTAAGCATGTTGCAAAATTAAACAGTTCTGGTGGCAACAACACAAATGTATACATGTAGTATATCATTCACGTTTTGTGTACTTATAAAGTGTTTTCAATGTGTCTGTAAACAATAAGTGCTAAATGACGGAAATTGCCTGTTGCTGGGGCTCTTCATTTACACGATTGTTCTGTTATTCACAGTGAAGGGTTTCGTCATGGGTTCATATAATCGCTTCAGATTCTCGACTGTTCCACGCATAAACTAAGCTCGAAATACTACTACTACTACTACTACTAATAATAATAATAACAATAATAATAAAAAAATAAAAGTGCCAAATAGCGTATGTGCGAGTTATAATCAGATATATTCTTTCAACTATCTCGACGTCCTCCCTCTATTCCATCAGGTAATAATCGCACACTACTCAGCAGTACTGCATAAGAGGGGGAACAATTGTAGGGTTGGCAGTCTCCTTAGGAGACGTATACATCTCCTAATGACAGTGTCAATAACAGACCGTTTGTTTCACCTTCGCCAAAACATTTGTTATTCACAGTTAACATTGTTTTTAATTGCACTCCCAGGAATTTCGTTATATGTGTAACCTTCAAATTTGTTTTGCTTATCGATATCTAGAATACTTACGAAACTCTGAGTACTTATGTTCAGAGCCAAATGCATATTGATGTTTAAGGTCAATTGTCGAAGATACAAATTCAAATTCATTTCGCAATTGAATTTGCTTTTCTGAGTTTAGTAGTGGGCACCATTAACTGCCTCAAATCTAAGAGCAATATTCTGATTGCTCATTAAATATTTAGAATATATATTCGAATCAGGAGAAGTCTACTTCGCTTTGCTACAAGAATTACAGTCGTCACGTCCTTTCCACTAGATGACTCCTCGTATGTTACTGCAAACTATTACTTTGCAGATAGGACATCACGAGTCCAGTCGCACAACTTAGGAAAGCGATATGGTTCCAAAGTTGATTATGGCTGAAGATAGTTTTTTTTTGTTTTTTGTTTTTTGTTAATTGTTAAGCTTAAGGGACTTAACCGCGGGGTCATCAGTCCCTAAACTTACAAACTATTTATGAACTATCTTATACTAAAGACGACACAAACATCCATGCCCGAGGGGGGATTAGAACCCCCAGCGAGGAGCGGCCTCGCGCATTGGGGCATAGCACATCAATGCGCTTGGCTACTCCACTGCAGCATTGAAAATACCAAAAATATAGTATCACCAAAGTCTCAAAAGAGTAAAGATTTAGAAACCTTTGTCGGTTTGATGTTAATTTTTCTAGATACTTCATAACGCTAGAAAAAGTATTTGTTCAAACGTCCTGCTACATGTCGATATCAATACAATGGATCTGTAACTCAGTGGATTACTTTTATTTTCTTTATATATCTGTGCAACATTCCATTAGTCTCCCTCACTATAAATACATCAATGTTTGAACTCACGTCGTAGAAGAAGTAATTAAGCCATGTGTGCACAAGATGTTCTCATGAGGTGTTGGACCACTCGAGAATGACATTGCCTGTAGACAAGTGATTTTCCTGTTACGACTATGGTAGTGAAATGACAACACGGCGGATCATGTCTGGTGATAGTTGTACTGCTTCCTGGAATGACAGAGAAGAATCTAGATTAAAAGAAATAATCCGACACAAGCTGCTTGGGCCACTGAGTGCACGCATCGGGGAAGTTGAACAGTTGTGCCCAGCCGGAATTCGGGTCCAGTTCCTACTGCTCTCTGAGAAGTCACTGTAACCACTGCGCGAGCGGGGAAACAACGACCATCGCAGGTGCGCGGGCTACCACTCCTCTCCCCCCTCGTCACCCACAGGACTCAAACTTCCTCACACTGCTCACGTAGTTGCCGTTTCCAATTTGCACTCACTGCTCGTGGCACTTTGCCGATTACCTCGAGAGTTCAGGCGTGGTGTGCATTTGCGCTGAAGGCTGGAGTTGTTCTCGTCATCTCCTTAATTATGTATATTTATGTGGTGTCTTTTCTTGCGAAAGAACAGTCACGACACATATATGTATATAGAAGAACCTTTCAAGATTTACTTATTGGTGGTATTCCAATGTCTGAATGTCTGAAAATTGAACTTCGGTGTGTAATTTACTTATCACATATATGATTACAGACAAGGGTGATGAATTTCACGTAGCAACTACAACTATTCGCGATCCCTACTTTCTGAATTATCTGCATCGACCTTCACAAGGGCAATGAGGAGGCAATTCACACTGCAGCTGTTCGCTTCCTTCATGAAAATGTCGACGGCCGGCCGCGGTGGCCGAGGGGACTGACGTGCTTCAGTCACGGTCTGCACGGCCACTACGGTCGGGGGCTCGAATCCCCCCTCGGGCATGGATATTTGTGCCGTCCTTAGTTGTAGGTAGTTCATAAGTAGTTTAGGGACTGATGACCCCGTAGTTAAGTCCCTTAAGCTTAACAAACATTTGAACATTTGAAAATGTCGACGCTCTCTGAAGATTAAGAGGCAGTAGCTCTCAGTTACAAATTGGAGCGAGAATAACATTTTACCCACTCTCTGACAGAGCTACAAACTGCTATATCGAATTGAGAAATGTTTGTGGCAGATTATGCTGATGTCTAGTAAGCATCTCAGAAAAGCTGAGCCAATTTTAAAATGATATTGAAGTTATATCTTCACGATGCAAATTCGACAATTGCCCCTAAACATAAATATGCGTATAGTTCACCACATGATTACCACAAAATTTTCGTCAGTCCTTGAGAAACCGATAAACAAAACAAATTTAAGGATTATACACCTAACAAAATTTCTGGTGGGTACAATTGAAACAATTGAGACATGTGGCGTCTGTTCAGAGAGAACAAAGGTCACTTCTGATCCTGCTGTTGTTATTATTTAATATTCATAGAATATATGACATCAACTGCCATTGGGCAAAGCTGAAAATGTGTACCCAGCCGGGATTCGAACCCGGGTCTCCTGCTTTCTAGGCTGCCTAGAAAGCAGGACACCCGGGTCGCCGCGGTGGAGTAGCCGAGCGGTCTAAAGCGTCTCGCTGCGGAGCGCGCGGTTGCTCGCCGTGGAGGTTCGAGTCCTCCCTGGGGCATGGGTGTGTGTCTTGTCCTTAGGTTAGTTTACCTAGGTTTAAGTAGTTTGTAAGCTACGGACTGATGACCACGCAGTTTGGTCCGATAGATCTACAAACATTTGAACATTTGAACACCCGGGTTCGAATCCCGGCTGGGTACACATTTTCAGCTTTGCCCAATCGCAGTTGATGTCATATATTCTATGAATATTATATTATACAATTGAAAACAACGTTAACTACGAAATATACATGTTTTGGTGAAGATAAAACAAGCGCCTGTTATTGACACAACCATTAGAAGATTAAAACGTCTCCCTAGGAGGCTATAAGCCCTACAATTGCTCCACCTCTTCCGCAGTATTGCTGAGCAATGTGCGATTATTACCTGACGGTATAGAAGACACTAGAAAAGTTGGAAAAAGATATCTGTTTGGACTCACAGCTGCCATCTGGTGGTGGTTGGTAGCTGGGCGGAGATGCCGCATAGTCAGGTCTGCCCCCTGGGGGAAATGCTGGGACCCCAGGGGCAGCTGGACCACCAGCGCGGGCCCGCCGGCAGGGGGCAGGTGGCAGGTGCACTGCCTTTGTTCCGATGCCGCCCCAGCCCTCGTGCTGGGTGCGCGACACTCGGCACGGCAGACTGTATCGAGCCTCCGTCGCTAACGGACGCATGGCGGACGTCTCAGAGGGCTACCGCTAGTAGGCTCCTCATATTGTAACACAGTAATCGCGGCTGGCGAAACATTTGTGTAACTGTTACTAATAAATGCTTAAATATTATAATTCAGTTTACGTCTTGATTATTATTGAGAAGGTGGAAACGATGGGGAGATTCAGGTCTCACATTTACACGCCTTCACTTAATGTACGTGCAACCAGAGGCTCGTACAATATCGGATTGTGCGGTATAGTGAATCAGCGGAAAGAAGGTGGAGGGGGTGGAGACGGGAGGGGGATGACTTGGGGAAGCAAAATATTAAAACAAAAGAGTTTTCAGTGTAGCACGCTTCTTCTATGAGATTTCAATCACCAACCTTCTCCTACAAATGCAAAGAGCTTTGGTACTCATTACCGTACAAAGTATGTTACAATTGTAAGAAGGCCGCGCAGAGTACCCGTGCGGTCTAAGTTGCCACATCATGGATTGGGCTGCTGCTCGCGTAGGAGGTTCGAGTCCTCCCTCGGGCATGGGTGTGTGTGTGTTGTCCTTAGAATAAGTTAGTTTAAGTAGTGTGTAAGTTTAGGGACTGTTGAACTTAGCATGCCACACACATTCGAACATTTGATTTCAATTTTAAGAATAATATAATGGTAATTAGAACTCGCATATATCCTTTTTGGCACTTGTTTTTTCTATCTTCGTATAAGCGTGGAACAGTCGAGAAACTAAAGCGATTTTATGAATCCATTACAAACACTTCACTATGAATAACAGAACAATCGTGCAAATGAATGCCCTCAGCAGAAGGCATTTCTGTTTCGTAGCACTTATTGCTTCAAAGACAGTGAGAACACTTTATAAGTGCACAAAACGCGTATGATATACTAAATATATATATTTGTGTTGTTCCCACCAGAATTGTTTAATTTTAGAACATACATAGTTTTCTATGTTGATACATATTTTCTTGTGTCTAAATCTAATGCAGAGCGCCGAAAAGACAGTTTCCTGTGTCGTGTGATTACTATCTAGGTGAAACATTATGTGGTAGCTGCGTTTATCATGATTCTATTCTTTAACTTCGTTACATATTTGAATGAAATATCAAAAGATAAAGTGGCTGCTCATTTTATAGCAAAATAGCTGTAGTTGTGGTAGTTAATACTACGCACTTGGGTAGGTTGGCAGAAACGTTTGAGCCTGGTTTTGCGGTCTGTGCCTGTATTAGCCGTGGCTCGAGAGCTACGGGCTGGCCGGTCAACCACAGCTGGTGCCGAGGCGAGGCTCGGTGGAAGCCAGCCAGCTGGCGGTCGCGGTGATGCCCAACAGCCCCCAGCACGGCGCAGAGTGGGGCTCTGACGTAAATACGGAATGTTTACTTCCTGGCATCGTAGTAAAAGCAGACAGCCGAAATACAGATCAGGGTGTCTCACTGCGAGCAATCTACTCAAGATATTCGTCGCTCTTACTGAAGAGAAGCTGGTCTGACGGCGTTATAGATTCTATGCTGAGATGTTGTATTATGAAAGAAACAAGTATGAGGGATTCTGAATAAATTATTAGTACTTTAATTTTTGTTTAATCTCCTAAGTGAGACTATAGAAGAAACAAAATATGAGTTTCTTTTTCCTTTGAGCTGCTTTAAATTGATTTTTTTTTTAAATATACAGTTCCTTTATTATCCTATTTTATTATCAATTTATATACCTAGAGACAGTTTTCCCCATCAGTATGTCAAGGAAATTAAGTAAAAGGAAAAGCATTGAATTAAAGAAAGTATGGAGGTCTGGGTTCGATTCCCGGCCATGGCACAAATATTAATTCAATGCTTCTCATTTGACTCACTATCCTATTTTTATTCATTTATACCTATACTCCTTGCATACAGTGTACTCAGTTTATATGGACCCTGTTAAAGTAAATTTTGTTATTTCAAATACGTCTCTCTCCCCCCTCCATCCATAAACACACCCTCCGTAATTAACAAAATATGCAAACGATTTGTCTTGTATTTATTCGTTGTTAATTTTTCCTCCTTTCTCTCTTTCTCTCTGTCACCTCCCTTACATTATAACCTCAGTTGCCCTTTTGGTGTATTCCTCCAAAAAACTGTAAAAAAATTGTGCTTTCAGTTAAAACAATACTGTCTCTTTTAATGTCTGCTTTCTTTACTGTCTATGGGTCCTCTCTATGAAGCAGTGTTCTTTTATATCTCCGATAATCCACCTTCGTTCTGTAAATGATTCGTTCCTTTTCTCTCGGCCCTAAAACAAACTGTGATATATAAGTAAGAAGTACTTTGCAAGCATTTCACTCTTTTATTTTCCAGTTCTGCACTCCTCTTCATTCCTAGATCCCGCCCTCCCTCTTGCTATCCCTCCCTTGAAATATTTATCTGCATCTCTTGTGCTTGGCAGATTTTTTTTATCACTTTCATTATTTCTCTGTCGTTGACTCTCGAAAAGCACGTGGATATAATGGACAACTGAACCTTACCGTGCAAGCACTATTGTCGCTGTTAAAATGGACATCTATTCCGACAAATACCAGTATCCAAGCTTTGAAATGGCAGAGACTGATGTTCTCCCCCATCCTTCCCAGTTGGATATTATGCTTCGCGTGTAATCGCATTTTCGATGCGACATTGTATCAGAATCCACATTGCTGTTTTGTAACCTCAGTATGACTATTGAAGGCAACCACACCGTGAAGAATAATTGCTCGACACTCTTGCCAGTTATCGAATACCTTGTCACTGACCATACTAGTAAATCACAGAAACCTCCTTCATCGAAGTCTGTTTGTGTTCCTGAACGTGGTGAATAAATGTCAAAACGAAGTTACTTTCCAAATTTCAATTCTTAACGCATATTCCACGTTCCTTATAACTATAAAAATGCCTAATATTGAAGCTATCGTGGCAACAGCTACCCAACAATCTTTATTGTAATGAGCTCATAGTTAAATAAGCTTATTGCAGAATGCCATACCAAATCGTAATGTAGCATACTAAAACGTAGTATAATATCACGCAAAATCCGCGATAAGGCGCCTCACACTACGTGGCCATCCCGTGCGGCCAAGAATGTCTTACCTAGCCAGACACCTCTGAGCTCTCTGACTGGTCGTACTGTCTAATGAGTACTCCATTATGACAGAACATTATTCCAACGCATCTGTAATTCGCTGGAGGCCGGGATGAGGTTAACTTGTAATAGTTAAGGTATGGGTGCGATTCCCGATGGGGGTAACAGCTTTAACGGCCACAAAAATACCATCTACACCTCCAGTAACTGCAATAAAGAACAAGGACCTTGTTTCAAATAAAAATTGCAAATGTCCATGCGCTACTAACTTAAACAAAGTTTTCGCAAAATACCAAACCCCTTCCACGTCTCTACGAACGGTGTGATCCTAACTACTGGTGAACGACAATGTGATAGTTGACGCCTCATGGTGACAGGTCAACAGTGACGGTATGTGCATGGTTGGAGTGCCCGGAAGAAACAATAAATATATCAGCAGTATTTCTTCCGATTATACAATAGAAAATGGTGCTAGGTTCGAGTCCCTGCCGGGGAAAAATTAATTGTATCGTCGTTTCAGGTACCAGTATAACGCTATTTGTGAACATATTTGATATGTGACATCTGATTGTGCTTAGTTAACAAATCATCAATACACTGTATTCTATTCCACAACTTTATGATGTATGACATCTGTGAATTGCACTATACTACGTATCTTCAGCGGTTACCTCTCAGCAACAATAGGAGCTTCATGCAACTGCTGGTGCAGTGCTAAGGTTATCATTTATTTCTGGGTTCAGACATTGGTCTAAGAAACTAATGAAAACATCAGTTGCCTAGAGATCAAGCGCACTTAAACGTGGGCCCTAAGCGCAGAATGTTGGGAGCTGAAGCTTGCATTCAGCTCAGAGCGGATTGGCTGTTAGAACAAGCCCCGCCTCTTTCCCCCAGTGCCGGCAGCTTACGGCGTATAGATTACAGGTTTTAAAAGAAAGAACATGTAAGGGGTTAAGGCGTTACAGATGGAACATAAAATTAAGTATCACTTTAATGTTTGAGTAATAGAAAAGTGGAACGCATATCTACGAAATATTGATATTTGAAAGGGACTTATTAAGCTGGTGTAACAACGCTCTCTGCCTCTTTTTATTGTCGTAACTGAATAACAATCAGAATTAACATTCTTCACACCACTTTCAAGGTCAGCCTTTTTTCTTATAAAAGAAGTCGTCGGGGTATGTGGACTTATTTTAGCAAATAACAAAGTGGAAGACAATAGTCAATACCAAGCACAAATCAACAATACATTGACGAGGTCTACGGTGTACAATGCTGTTACGAGGTAAGGTTGGTAGAGAGCATAAACATTCCGTAGACACACGAGCTCAGCCGACTTCCGCCGATCAGAGAGAGGCCACGAAAAAGTGCGTGACCTGTAATCGCATCTCGATCAGGCATACAACTGTTTTTTGCTTAATTGTGCGTTCAGATTCAGATCATGAACAAAAACATATCATGTCACTAAACAAGTGTGATAACACAGGTCGACAAATTTTGACTTTTTGTCTGGGGTTTGCATGAAAATATGAATTTCTGACTAAATTGACCCTGCTGATCACAAATCTGCAGCCTGTTTCTCTGTAGCACGTCAGGTTTTTGCACCACCACTACCATCATCATATTCACCATTGTCAAACTCTGCGCCCAATGAAATTGGAAATTGGTAAGCAATTAAGGGACAA
Organism: Locusta migratoria; assembly: GCA_026315105.1. Lineage (NCBI taxonomy): Eukaryota > Metazoa > Arthropoda > Insecta > Orthoptera > Acrididae > Locusta > Locusta migratoria. The sequence goes on along the minus strand of CM048751.1, from coordinate 362,129,556 downwards.
TGGAAATGAAATGGAACAGTAAAGTGGTTGAAAAAGAATTGGAAGAAAGGCATATGAATTATAAGAAGCAAATATTATGGTGGGCACTTACCAGGTAGAGGTACTACTTCCGTTTTAGTTTGCCCGTGAATGAACGCTTGATATCCTTCCTCTTGTGTGTCACTTCTCCTTCACGTGTGATGCACCAACAGTAGTCAGCCATCATGTTTATTCCCCAACGACCTTCATAACGACGTTCCATAGTTTTAAGTTCCTGATGACATCGTTCACGATGTTCCTCTGATGTGTGAGCCAAATTTTCTTGAAAACTCTCTAAGTGTGACATTAGAAAATGTAGTTTTAGAGAGACCTTGCATCCTGACTGTTTAAAGGACTGTAGCAGCACTGCTTTCAAACTTCGCTTTGAAGAATCTATAAACAATCTCCATTCCTTACTCTCATAATTCTGAGCTCCCATTTTCATCACTAATCCGGCGATTCTTTGCAGAACACCGTTAAACCATCTTCAACAAAAAATTCCCTGAAATCTTTATCACGATTTCTGTACAATGAATATGATGTACCGTGTGCAAGTAAGTTATTTTCACCGAGACGTGATCCCAGTAGTTGTGCTGCATCTTTTGAGAGTCCTAAGTCTTTCACCAAATTGTCAAGTTCTGTTTGAGTAAGAGGTTTTGGGCTACTATCGGTAACACACTCAGAATAGTCGGATTCACTGCATTCTTGACTTACATATGGTTCAGAGAATTCAAGAGAATCCACTGATGTTGGTGGAGAGGGGATTGGTAGCCCTGGACCATGAGGAACAGGTCTAATTGCCGAATCTAAGTTTGGATACGATATGTTTCTCATGTTTCTTCAGTTGTATCCCGTTACATTCGTCATACAGGAGTAACAGTCATCAACATGATTCTTCTGTTCAATCCATACCATAGGAATTGCGAAGTTCAAGCACTTGATTTTACCTTCACTCCATTTCCTTAACTGCTCCACACATGTATGGCACACAATGTGTGGAGCAAATGATTTGTCCTGATCGCCGAGCTTCATGCCGAAATATGCAAAATATGACTTCTGCACAAATTTTGTTATTTGTCGACATCTTGCACGTATCACATAATTTTCACAGATATAACAAAATGTATCCGGGCTATTCACACACTGCCTTCCTGACATTTTTAACACACCTTCAGTGAAATGCCACCACTCACAACACAGTGCGAAAGCACCTTCTTGTATCTGTAGCACTCACTCACCGATTTCTGTGGCGATAATGGAACGTCAGCTCCAAGCTCATTAGCCCCCTCTGCCTCACCTTCACACAAAAAATGCAGCGTTGCCACATTTCTGTAGTTGTGGACACTGCATAACATAGATTTCGCAGCCAATGGTAGGTTTGGAGGGGGGTAGCTGTGCAGAAAAAAGTGAGGGTGATGGAGAAAAACTGATATGATTTTCATATTCAGGGGTGCAAATTTAGTAAAGAACACCCCTTACTTTCCAAACCCCAGAATCCATGTCGACCTGTGTTACGTATCTGACTTTTCACTTATTGCAACTAAATTTAATTTACAAGTGTTACTGTCTCATCTTTAATGACGTTTATTCTAATATTTGTTGTACGGATGTATTGGTTTGTACCTTGCCTGAATGCCGTGAGAAGAAATAGGAGACTTACTTAGTACCTATTGTGGGTAGCTAATAACTGTACTGTGCAAAGATTTGACGACCTGCGACGCAGCTGTGCAATGGTGGTTGCATAGCGTCAGGTGCGGTCTCCACTTAGGAATTCAGGGGTGATCCACTTTTTTTGCTGTCAAGTGTACCTTCGAAATAATATCGTATTACGACATGTAGTTCTGGTGCTATGACGTCAAAGACATTGATGATTAAACACGACATCTCTAAAATTATCGCAGCTATGAGGCTGAAATTTTGTCGGTATGTAGTTTAAAGGTAGAAGATGTTAGCTAAGAAAGTACCTTCGTATAGGAGTGAATGTAGGAGCATGGCGGAGGACAGTTTTCCTATAGACTGATGAAACCTACAGTTTCATTCCGATATTCACGAAACTTTGCACGCTTGACCTTCAAAAGGAAGGTCACTGTATACCGGTACATGGGGGAGGGTATCTTGCAATATAAAATGGATCCCTAAGAACGTTGGTCGCGCCATAACTTGAGAACGGCTCGACCAATTCCACAGGTCCTTTTTTTTTTTTTTTTTTTTTTTTTTTTTTTTTTGTCGTTATTCTCAGAACAATGGTTATAAAACTGGAAAATATGAGAACAACAAAATGCTTTTTTCAATGTGACCCTGTGTTTCTATTGCATACAAATGTATAATTGTGTTCCGTAATTTACGAAATTTTGAACATTTCATCATAAAAAAGAGGAATATCACTGGCCTTATAAAATTTCGTTCGGTGCACGGTGGAGTGACAAAACAAACGGACTTTGACAAAATGCATAGGTCTGCTCCGATGTTGATGATTTTTTGCACACTAGACACTTAAACCGAGAGGAAGGTCACAGAATACATACATGTTCGTATGGTACATGACAGAGAGTGCTTTGCAAAACACATTGCCGAGAAAGGGGAAGGTGGAAACGAACAGAGAGATGGGAAAGATGGAGATGAATGCAGATAAAGGAGGGAAGGGTATGTGGAGTACGAGAGTATAGGATGAACAAATACCCGGGCAACGCCAGGTGTACAGTCAGTGCTTTATGTCGTGCTTAGCGAGAAAATACAAACAATGTCTGCACTGCTGCAGTTAAGCGGCGCGCCGTGAGCTGAGGCGGAGCGTCCACCCAGGACACAATACTGGAAGTGGTAGAGGATAAAAGTAAGGAGACAGAACACCGTCATGAGGCTGACGACCTCGCCAAGAATAAAATTTAAATTGTCCTTATTTTAAATGTGCCATAATACTGGAAAACTTTGACAAATTTTCAGAAACTTGATTACAATTCCACTCCATATTTTATTTGGTGCCACACAGAACTTTTAATATCTTTATTTACGTCGATGGTCACAAAATTTCTCGTCCTTTTGACGACCGGTTTCGGTCAGTCTACATCAAATCAAAAAACAGAAGGACACATTTAGTACTAGACTACCTACCTTATAAAACATAAATAATTCATTAAAGTCTTCAATACAAAACTTGTTTAGAAATATTATTCAGCATCCCTCTCGTTACATTCCTTAATGTAATACAGCCGTAATGCAATCATTACAGCATCTTTATTCAGGAATGTAACAACAGGTACGCTGTATAATATTTTTAAAACGTTTTATATATTGATCACTGTAATGCCTTATTTATGTTTTATAACGTAAGGTCTGTTACTAAATGTGTCCTGTTTGTGATTTGCTGTAGACTTGAAAATGGTCATCACTGACCGAAACCGGTCGTGAAAACGACGAGAAATTTTGTGATCATCGACGTAAACAAAGATATTAAAAGTAATTACAAAAAGGATCACTGATACAAATTCGAGACCGTGTCGCAACTTCGTAAACAGAACTGTTTCGTATGAAATAACCTCCAAAACAAGAAGTCTTATGCTACGTGCTGTTCCAACTGTTTTTAGGGAGGCGCTAGCGTCTGAAGTCGCTGCGCGTCATCGCGTCAGCGTGTTCGTCCGCTGTCCGCCTGCACGCCGAGCGACAACAGGCGCCAGCGGCTAGCGACCGAACGCTGCCTCGGAGCTCACTCTCTGTTTTCGGCACGGCTCGGCCTCCGCCGCCACCTGCGGCTGATACACGGGGCTGCCTACCGCGCAGGGGCGCCCGTCTCCGCGGCGTTTGGCGGAGGGCTTGTCAGGTGGGAGCCGGCGGCTGTGCCCATATAGGGACGCCGACTACACCGCCGGGACCTTGGCTCACATCTGCCGGCCGCGTGAGTCACGCCGCCGCCTGCCAACTGCCAACTGCCAGCTGTGACAGTAGCTTCAACTCTTAAAACTATAGTTTTCAACGTGCCACGGACCGTAGCAAGTCGTGACTGCATTCTATTGACAGACATCGAGCGAGGCGGCACCTCCGTGCTGCCGCAGTCGTTCGACACTCTCAAAGACTTTTGTTATACACGGCGACACCAGCACCCCAAACTGCCGGAAATCTACTTTTGTGAATACGATATTCGATGAGTGCGAATTGTATCGTTTATGTTCCTTTTAACATACTTTTTACATTGGGGAACATACCGCGTGATAAAAATCAGTATACATCTGAAAACGTAATAAATCACGGAATAATGTAGATACAGAGATAAAAATTGACAAACATGCTTGGATTGACATGGGGTTTTGTTAGAACAAAGAACAAACAAAACAAAAAAGTTTTGCTAGACGCGTGAAAGATCTCTTGGACGCGTCGTTTGGTGATGATCGTGTGCTTGGCCGCCACTTTCGTCTTGCTTGGTCTCCCAGGTCCCCAGACCTCAGTCCGTGCGATTATTGGCTTTGGGGTTACCTGAAGTCGCAAGTGTATCGTGATCGACCGACATCTCTGGGGATGCTGAAAGACAACATCCGACGCCAATGCGTGACCGTACAGTGCTGTTCACAACATTTTTCTTCGACTATTGTTGAGGAATTGTGGTGAACATATTGAGCATTTCCTGTAAAGAACATCTTTGCTTTGTCTCAATTTGTCATGCTAATTATTGCTTTTATGATCAGATGAAGCGCCATCTGTCGGACGTTTTTTGAAACTTTAACCTTTTTTTTGTTCTAATAAAACTCCATGTCATTCCAAGCATCTGGGTCCATTTTTACCTCTCTATCTACATTATTCTTTGATTTATTAGATTTTCAAATTTATACTCACTTTTTGATCACCTGGTATGTAGGGCCATAGAAAATGTTCAATTGTTTGTAGAGCTTATGGGAATTAACTACCGTGTCATCAGTCCGTAAACTTACAAACTACCTATGAACTAGCTTATACTATAGGTGGCACAACCATCCATGCCCGAACGGGGATTAGAACTTCCGACGAGGAACGGCTTTACAATTCGTAGCATAGCACCTCAACGCGCTCGGCGGTTTCGCCGCTGCTAGTGCCATAGACATAGGTACTAATTTAAAAATAGCTGCACATTTGTCTTTCTTAGATTTTTGAAGATTCTCGAGAAGATACAAAACGATACATTACAGGACAGTTCATTTATAATTATCTTGTAACATACAGACACGCTTGAAGTTAATAATTTCATTTCCTATTAAAAATAAAAAATGGCTACGAAACACCAGAAGACCTGTCCTTAAGCAGAGACGTGTCACTTTTCTACGCAGGAACGTTGAGATTTCTTCACTACAATTCCAGTAAAATCATAGGAAACGTATACAGACTGCAGTAACTACAGTATTTAACGTACCAAGTCAGTAGCGCAATTGTAGCTGAAAGAAAAACGTCACAGACATGGCAATGAAACAACAGAAGCAACCGAACACTTTCCTCACAGAGAAGAACCCAATTCCACAACTGTTGCCTCAGATGAACCACAAACGGCAAGAATGTTCAAAACATTGGCTTTTCAAGTTAAAGTAATTACGCTCAAAATATTATCCGCGCTGTGAGGTGACAAAATGTACGAATCACTACACTCCACACAGAATTGATACACGTCAGAAAAGTATTTGTCATAGTAATAACAGACCATATTAGAAATGTATGATTCTCTTCGATTATATTCTACGTACTTTCAGCGGAATAAGCTACAAATATGCACATACTCGAAAGTATTTGTTCATGACCAAGTTGCTCTTTTTACCATTGAATCAGTTAAATTCGGCTGTTTTGACAGTAATTTCAGTGCTATGCATGTCTCTTGATAATTTACTGAAGCTTCTTACTCATAATTTATGCTAACTGTTTTGTTAATTATGTAGAAAAATAACTATAAAGGAACACCAGCACTGGGGCGGCTCGCCCGCCGCTGGGAGCGCTAGCGTCGTGGCGCCAGTCAGCAGTAGGTGTCGCCACTGTGTATGTTGAACTGTGGTGATACAGTGGACTCGCATTCGGGAGGACGGTGGTTCAAACCCACATCCGGGCATCTAGATATAGGTTTTACTTGATTTCCCTAAATCCCTCGCAAAATCTACACCCGTACTGTGCAGTAGCATCACTTTGAAATTATCATTTGTGCGGGATTACTACCTTAATAGAAGTTACATCCTCCGAACAAAAGAAAAATTAATAAATACATAAAAATAAAAACAAAAAATAAATATTTTACAGGAGAAGCAAAAATCTGATTACTCGTAACCTTAGGAACATTTCACAGATTTTAAAATTTTGCAGTTGTTTTATTTGAGGTGTTCTTCTAGGTATGTGAAAAATAAAATGAATTTCCGGTTGTGTTCTTCAAATTTAAACAAAATGTGATGGACTTAATATGCTTTGATCCAATAATTTGTAAAACAAATAAAAAAGGATTATTGTGGTAAATATATAACTAAGTATTTATTTTGGTTTCTTTATGGAATAACATTAACTGCCTGAGATTTAAGTTGATGGACATGTTTCGTTTTCTTTCCCCTCTTTCGGCTTCCCGTTGAATTATCACCAACAACAATTTCGTCCTCCATAATCAAAAACTACTCTCTCACACAAAATTCACAATATAACTGTCATTATTGAGGGCGTAGCATTGTTGAAAATAGCGAGCCAGCTGTCAGCCTAGCCAACAGAGCAAAGTCACTCCACTGCTTCACACTGGAGACAATATGATTTGAAACACACGCTACAGTGGACTGAATACGATTTGAAACAACAGCTGCTTTACAGGAGCAATTTACGATGTTAATGACAGCATGAAAGTTCGCTATGTAAACTACACAGAAATGTACCAAACTCAGTTTTGTCTAAGGGTGAACTTCAAACGATTTGAAATAATGCTCCTCATCTTCGACCTACTGTGTAATGTTCCGGACACTGGTGAACATAGGCTCCAGTGTATCCGTGTGTCAGCTGTATGCAGACTGTGCCGAGGCTCGACAGCCCAGCGGGCGTGACTGTGAAGTGGCTCACCGAGCGGACGCAAAGCTGCTGCCCGCACCAGACGTAGTCCCTCTCAGCGGTTACTGGCGCACTCTGTCCCTCCGACTCAGGGACATTCTGGTGTTCGTGACCTACCCGTCGAATGTCCATTGACATACAAATGCCCTCCGCGCTTATGACGAACCCTACGACAACTTCTTCGTGGTGGTAATTACTGTGGCCAACGATGAGTCCTACGAAAGAGAATTGCGACTATAGTAGGGGGACAGGGCCGATTCGAGATGACCTTGACCCCCACCCAGAGGTCATTGCAGGAATGCTGACATCATCCTTCCAGGAATTATACTACGGTCAGCACTGTGTTCCATCAATTCCTTCTGGGAATCTGGTGACACACGTGCATCAGTATTTTTACACAAGTTCATTCTGGGAATTGAGGCTTATGTCAGAGCCCCCTCCCCACCCACAGGCCCCAGGTCTCCAGGCTATTTATGTCAGTTCTGCAGTGGAAACACATTCAGAATGACATACGACGTGTTTCTCGACTGCCGAGGTTTTCGCTCCGTCGACAATCGATTTATCCCAAAGGAAATAGCATTTCGAATGCTTGGAGGAGCATCTGGTGTTTTCATCGTATGTGGGACAACTCCATTCTATGTGGTGGATGTACGCTCAGCAAAATGGCTAACGGAAAACCACCGTGGTTATTCCATGAGTTCAGCTGGTGTGCCCTTGGAGACACCTCTGAGTGGCATACGTTCAGTTATCCCTCCTGCATCATGGGTGTTCGTGAAAGGATTGGAGAAAGTAAAGTGGATTAAGGAATTGCTGCCTGAGTACAGTGTACATAACACCGAGCAGAAAGGTTGTCCATCACTTCCAGCATTGCAGGAAAGGAGTGTAATTAGTAAAATCGATCCAGTGACTGGTGAATTAAATGTGAGGCTGGTGGAGAAGTGGTGGTGTAGTATGCACCTGCTTGACAGCAATGAGTTGAACGGGCCTTGTTGGTAAAAAAAGAATAAAAAACACTGTATTTCCCAATTCACATTTGTATGTGTGTGGAAATAAACAATTATGGAAATATGTATTCCACCCCTTTCTTTCTATATCAAACCATCTGTAGATATATCGAAGCTAGTAGTTACAAAAATGGGTGAGTGGAGTAAACAACCAGGATTCTTACTAACCGACTGGTCCTGTAGAGGTATTGGTAATCAAGAGAAAAAGAGAAGAAATGGATCCCTGCTCCCAGACAACATACAAGCACTAATTGTTGGGTCCTCAGACTGTGGGAAGACGAACCTTGTTCTGTAACTGTTAAGACATGCTGAGGGACTTTGCTTTGAATAAGTGTATATATTTTTCAGAAACACTTTTTCAGTCAAAATACCAGATGTTACAGGAAATTCTACACAATATTAATGGTGTCAGCTACCAGACTTTTAGTGAAAGCAATAAAATACCACCGCGAGAAAGTAAAGCCAAACGGTGTATTTATATTTGACGACGTTGCTATGGAAAATCAGGCTCAGATTCGCAAATATTTTTGCTTTGGCCGTCACATGAATGTCGATATTTTTTATTCGAGGATTCCCAAACAGTTAATAAGAGATAATGCCAATCTTTTTTTTTTCTTTCAAGCAGTATAACACTAATTTAAAGCATATTTACTAGGCCCATGTAGGATCTGACATGACATTTAATGATTTTGTATCTTGTATTCTTGATTATCGACAAAACGATGAAACCGAACAACAGTCGGCAGCGATGTGACCTTTTGGGAAGATTCTGTGGAGTGACGAATGAAAATTTACTGTGAGCCACACGGATGGCCGCCGTTTACCGAGGTGTCAGGCAAATGCAGAGTGGGAGCCCAGAAACACGGGAGCAACTGTCAGACGTGGAGGCGGCGGTGTGAAGGAAAGTGTTGAGAACTGATTTTTATTTCCAACAATACAGGGATTCCAAGCATACAGCGGAAACTGCCAATATTATACAACACGCCTAATCGTCCCACTGCTGTCTTTGGACCTCCATCCCATGGAAAATATCTGCAATGAACTGCAAGCGAGACTACAAAAACGATTTGTGAGCAGTTTGACACATTTGCGTGCATATATAGAGGAAGAATGGCTGAATATCGGTTCGGATATGAGAAAGAAGGTTGTTTACGCTGTACCAGAAAGACCGAGGGCTGTAATACAGAGAAATGGACGCATTACCCATTTCTGGCTGCTGAGCGTCTGAATACTTTGTCCACTGTATATTTCGATTTTTTTTCTCCTTTCTTACCTAATGAGCCTTTTGTAACTTGGTGTTCTGCATATGTTCAGATTGACATACGTGTTACACATTTCTAAGGAATAAATATTTTTTAGTTAAAAACAAATTTAAGGTTATTTCTCTGATTACTCCTACTGTCTGAATACTTTTGTCTCCCTCTGTACGTGGGAAGCATTTCCCAGTGGATGTAGACGGGCGTCTGTCACTTGCACCATAGCAAATCGATCACACTTCATTGCTGTAACGCCATAGATGCTTACTAGACACTTTTTTCTTGTTTTTGTCTAATTATCTCGTCCCAAACCAAATAAAGCAAAGATGACATTTAAATACAAGAATTTCCTCGCTCTACGGAAGGTGTAAAATGGCCATAACGAAACTGGATATCATTTCTGACAAAGTTCCTTATGAAAATATTATGTAGTCAGTCGCCTATACAAGTCCTCGAATTTTTTACGGTATATTAGTAGTACGTTTACCAAATTTTATTTTCTTTCTCAAAGAACTTCTTTAACAATAAGACAAGAAACATTTTGTATGGGAAAGCCGTCGAACCTTGTAGTGGTATTTGTAGAGAGCAATTTTCAAGACGAATTATCTAGTGATAGATTCTGCCATACCTGCAGTCGTGATGGTTTTCGTTGATGGCCTCGTTTTAGACTTTTTATAATTGGGATGGAAGCTACAACACGGCGACGAAATTCAAGGTAATGCAGTTTCTCATTACCTCGAAGGTCACACAGTTGCCTTGCACTTTGTTCGGCTGCATCAGCGCAACGCGCTGAAGCTGATGTACAGTTTTTTCGCTGTGATCAGTCTCCAGCGGAGGTTTGTGACTTCACCTGGCTGGTGATTTCCATCTGTGTTGTCACTGCGAAGATGAATCACTTTACGTTGTTCTAGAGCTGGGACTTTGTCCTAACTGTGTGAAGCCGTGCTGTTCTTTGCAGTATGTCAAAATCATTTAGCATGTAATAGCATTACAGTTGTAGATTTCGAAGCAATTGTGACGACACTATTGTCATTCCACAGCTGGAGTAGTCACTTCTGAAATCATTGACTCCCTGAATGGATTCCTTCACCTCCTTACTATGCATTTGGGGGTAACCTGATATAAAGTGTTCTGTAATTTTTCATGTTCTTCGAATTTCTTAATCAATAATGGATGTGACGTTGTGGTTGTATTGTTTAATTATTTTCTCAAACAAGTAGGCTCAACCACAGACATCGTGTTAAAACACTAAAATATGAAGCGTTTCAAGGGTCAAGGCCTCATCATCAGATAATGTGTACAAGAATCTTAAAAAGAAACCATAAAAATATAAAGCGTAATAAAAGAAAACGTGGTTACTTCCCTTGTAACAGTGTCTACGAAGAAAGGTTCTCAGCATACTGTGCTACGCCAGAATTCAAACCAGACCTCAGCACTGGCGGCGCGTGACACAACCGACATACACCGAGTCAACAACACGACTGTGGCGCACGCATGCACAAAGGCCTCCAAATTGTACGATCATCCACACGCTAGTGGGGACATTCAGGTGTCACGAAATCATTTGCACAGTATGGCAGAGGTTGAAATTTAAAATAAACGACTTTTGTTATAATAGGTCCAAAAAGTTTAAAAAAAATCTGTATATATTACCTTGAACTTGTTCATTTAATAAAGCGTCGCTTTTAGCGTTATGCATTATAATCTCCAGCTGTTATAGGAGATCTAACTTTCTTCCCTTATTCTGTTTATGCAAAATGTTAAGGTCTTCTTCAATCCGCTTTAAAGGGTGGCCAGTTTCGAGGATATGCGTAGCTAAAGCGGACTTGTCAAAATTATTAAGTCGGAAGGCGTCCATATGTTCCTTGTACCTAACTCTAAACGATCTACCGGTCTGACCAATGTAGTTGGCATTGCAACTTCTACATTGCATCTCATAAACCCCGGCTTTGTCATATTTATCAGTCTCTTGGTTTAAGTTATTCCGTAATTTATGATGTAACGTATTATTAGTTTTAAAACCAGCTTCTACTTTAAAAGGTTTTAGTACGTTGGCCACTTTCTGAGATACATGACCAAAATAGGGAACCATTACCCTCTTGATATTATCCATGCCATTTATATTTGATTTCGCACTCTGCTTCTTTCGTATTAAGTTATTCAGCACGTTTTCCTGGTAACCATTCACCTTAGCAAGCTGTCTTATAATGTTAAATTCAGTAGTTCTGTCTTTTTTGTTCATTGGCACTTTGAAGGCTCCATTGACTAAACAGCGTAGGGCAGAAAGTTTTTGGCCATTAGCGTGACAAGAGCTGTTATGTGTTAGAATGTCGGTTGTTGTAGGTTTCCTATATACTTTAAATAAGTGTCTGCATTCCTGCTTCGTAATGTTAAGGTCAAGGGACTGAAGTGTGCCATCCTTCTCTTTTTCAACGGCAAATTCGATTTTCTCATGTAGGCTGTTAAATTAATTAACTATTTCAGTAATTTCATTTTGTCCTCCATCAATCAATAGCAACGTATCGTCAATGTTGCGTTTATAATATAAGATTTTATCAACTGGGTGCTGTATATTTCTGAAAAGCTGGTTTTCTAGGTTATTAATAAGAATGTCCGCTATTGTTCCTTAAATACTTGAACTAATAGCCAGTACTTCTTTTCGTAAATAAAATTTCCCGTTAAAAGCAAAATAGTTATATTTCAGAATAAACTAAAGTGGGTCAATGAATTCAACGATTTCTTCCTGAGATAGTCTCTTGTGTTTAAGTAGGTTTGCTTTAATCAACTCGACGGCCTCGTCAACCTGAACATTTGCATATAATTTTTTAATATTAAGAGACATAAAGTGGGATGTATAGGCTATAGGCTTATCTTCAATCTCATTGATCAACGTAGTGTTGTTGCTAACTGAAAAATTATCCCCAAATACAAAAAAACTCGTTTAAAATTTTATTTTTTTCGTAATTTTGCATAAGGGGCCCTTCATTGAATTTACGATAGCTCTAATAGGATGTCCATTTTTATGGACCTTTAATTTCGATCTTAGTCAAGGAGCTGTGGGATTCATGACGTAACATTGAAATTTCTCTTTGTGGTGTCGCACAAGTCTAAAGCGCGCGCCACCTACTTTCGCCGCGCGCCGCCATGCACGCACGGCGCGGCGTTCTTACGACGTCAGCCACGAGCGCCCTCTGCTGCAACTCCGCTCGTGGCCACCACTGAACGACATCGTTCACTTGGGACTGAGATAGGAACCAGTTGACACTTCGGAATCAGATAGGCTCCAGTGAAGACTTGGCTATAGGATAGGCACTAGGCAGGCCTCTAGCTCAACTATGTATCAGAATTCTGCAATACTGACCTGTGTAAAAGTTAAGTATTACTAACTCTCTAAGAAATACATATCTCGTTCTAATTTAGTCTGGTGTTTCTAGTTTCTGCTGTCCCACTGGCTGCTCACCTTTGTACCTGCACAAGCGTGCATCCTTTATTCCTGTGTCGGTCTCTTTCAACTCGGCCACCGACACCAACGACGGAAACGAGACACAAAAGCGGCGACGAGGCTGTGACACAAAACTCTTTCTCGGTCAATAGAAAAGTTATCCTTTTAAGCAACTGTTTTAACTCTGCTTGTAACTTTTTAGTTGGATCTTTAGCTATTTCGGTCACACCGTTTTCTGAAAAGCAGTGTTTTATTAATATATTGGCCCTCACTAACAATAACTGTAGTATTGCCTTTATCGGCCTTAGTAACGATCGCCTTATTAGAGATGAGGTTGTTGTTAATGGAGGTTACGGTTTTGTGATCGCTGTTATTAAGCTTACTGTTACAGGATTTATTCATTTCGGCCTTGATGGCGTTATCCAGTTTATATCCCACGTGTCTTTTTTTCGTGACACCTGAATGTACCCACTAGCTTGTGGACGATCTTTGTAATTTGGAGATCTTTCTTTTCATGAACATACGTGCGCCCCGGTCGTGTTGTTGGCTCGGTGCATTTCGGTTGTTGTGCGCCGCCAGTGCTGGGGTCTGGTCTGAACTCTAACGTAGCACAGTATGCTGCAAGGTGGCTGGCTTAGGGCCATAAGGTACCAGGTGTTGAGAAATGTTGTAGCTGGGAGGACACGTCACAAGTGGAGTGGGTGGGAAAACATCACAGAAGGTGTAGCATGCTGCATTACTGTGAGAAATTGCGCCAGTACTACCCAGAAACATTGGCTGCCCCCCACCTCTGTGTAAGGTCCCCTCTACGTTTCTTTAGTAATAAAAACTAGATAAACTAAAGTATAGAAATTGATTTGATTTATTGTAAATATTATGTTTAGAGTAAGGTTTATTATGGTGTGTTTTGTTTTAGAAAAGCTTTAATTATGTAAAACAAATGTTGGAGAAGTAGCGCTTCCTTCCAAGAGTAAGAGTACACGGGAGCGGCACTGCAAGGCGGCAGGCACTTCCGCGCGAGAGTTCAGCACGACAGGTCAGCACGCATGGGGTTAGGAGTACTAACAGTTATGCTCCAATGAAACGTTGGCATAAGTGTATTACAAGGAACAGTGTGGTACATGTCGTTTGTTGATTCGCGGCATAACAATAAATCATGAAACAATTGGCATCCCGACTTTTTGAAATATTAACTACGAGCCTAGTCTCCAGTTCCAAAGCTTCCACAGCACATGACTTCAATAGAAGAAGATCCACAACCTGTGCGCTGCTTCTGCGTGGGGACGTCAGATATAGCGAAGAAGTCAGGCTATTGACCAGACAACTTTACTACCCGCACTGACGATGCAGGTAGTTCTACGACCATCGTGTGCAGTGCTACGCCAATAAATCTCGCGACATTGGCACGACAGGGAATCGCCGAGGGAAGTGTTGGAGAGAGAGAAAGGGACAGAATTAAGGACAAGGACAACTGACTTTTATCTAAAGCTCTTTCCACGTATGTTTCATCGCTTTAACCCCGCCGTAATGCTGATAACCTTTCTTCGTAGACGCGGTTACAAGGGAAGTAACCACGTTTTCTTTTATTAGGTTTTATATTTTTATGGTTTCATGTTTTAAGATTCTTGTACAGATTATATGATGATGAGGGTTTGACCCTTGGTACGCGTCACATTTTAGTGTTTTAACACGGTATCTGTGGTTGAGCCTACTTGTTTGAGAAAATAATTTCGAATTTCCTACACAAGTAGTGTTGAAATGAAAAGGTATGAAACGGCTCAACAACCAAACCGGATGAAATTTGAATATGTCGGTTGGGAAGAATTGAAGGCTGTGCGCTCAGCAGGCAAAGTGATGCTCTCTGTCTTTCTCGACGTCAAACATCTGATACTCGTGGAATTCCTGGAGCACGGAAAATCCACGATCAGTAACGTGTACTGTGAGACACTCCGTAGCCTACCCAAATCCATCGCGGGGAAACGGCTGGGCTGCTCACAGCTGAAGTGATTCCCCTCCACGATAACCCTCGCCCACTGGTCTCCAGGGCCACACACAGTGCACTGGCCAGGTTCCAGTGGGAGCAGCTGGAGCGTCCGCTAAAACAATACCTCAAAGGGAAACGCTTCAGCTCGGACGGCGAACTGAAGGAGCAGTAGAGGACTGGCTCTCGTCACAGCCACAGGAATTATGGGAACAGGAATCCTTCGGCTCGTTAAACAGTGTGACAGTTGTGCTCGGGCCTCTGGCGTTACTATTGAATAAAGACTTTAGTTATACCCACAGTGTCGTATCGTAGCTTCTCATTTGAACAGCCGTCGTATTTAAGTTACTAAGGAGGGTCACCGATTTAAGGTAGTTATCAACATGAGGCGACTGGAGTATTTCCCCAACTGAGTAAGACATCGGCAGAATTATCTACAGTCACACCCTCAAAAGTATAGGTGTTAGTCGAATCTGACTGCTGGAATGTACGATGTAATTATTAAATTAGCCGTGAAAAAAAAAGAACTCTCTATTATCGTTTCATATACACTACTGGTCATTAAAATTGCTACACCAAGAAGAAATGCAGATGATAAACTGGTATTTATTCGACAAATATATTATACTGGAACTGACATGTGATTACGTTTTCACGAAATTTCGGTACATAGATCCTGAGAAATCAGTACCCAGAACAACCACCTCTGGCAGTAATAACGGCCTTGATACGCCTGGGCATTGAGTCAAATAGAGCATGGATACAGGTTCATATGCCCATGCTGTTTCAACACGATACCACAGTTTATAGAGAGTAGTCACTGGCATATTGTAACGAGCCAAGTTGCTCGGCCACCATTGACCAGACGTTTTCTGTTGGTGAGAGATCTGGAGAATGTGCTGGCCAGGGCAGCAGTCGAACATTTTCCGTATCCAGAAAGGCCCGTACAGGACCTGCAATATGCGGTCGTGCATTATCCTGCTGAAATGTAGGGATTCGCAGGGATCGGATGAGAGGCTAAAGCCATGGATCGTAACACATCTAACATGTAACGGCTACTATTCAAATTGTCGTCGATGCCAACAAGAGGCGACTTAGGCGCGTAACCAATGGCACCCCGTACCATCACGCCGGCTGATACGCCAGTATGGCGATGACGAATACACACTCACATGTGCGTTCACCGCAATGTCGCCAAACACGGATGCGACCATCATGATGCTGTAAACAGAACAACAATTCATCCGAAAAAAATAACGTTTTGCCATTCGTGCACCCACATCTGTCGTTGCGTACACCTTAGCAGGCGCTCCTGTCTGTGATGCAGCGTCAAGTGTAACCGCAGCCATGGTTTCCGAGCTGATAGTCCATGCTGCTGCGAACGTCGTCGAACTGTTCATGCAGATGGTTAATTTCTTGCAAACGTCCCCATCTGTTGACTCAGAGATCGAGACGTGGCTGCAAAATCCGTTACAGCCATGCGAATAAGATGCCTGTCATTTCGACTAATACGAGGCCGTTGGGATTCAGCACGGCGTTCCGTATTGCCCTCCTAAACCCACTGATTCCATATTCTGCTAACAGTCATTGGATCGCGACCAACACGAGCAGCAATGTCGCGATACGATAAACCGCAATCGCGATAGGCTACAAGCCGACCTTTATCAAAGTCTGAAACGTGATGGTACGCATTTCTCCTCCTTACACGAGGCATCACAACAAGGTTTCACCAGGCAACGCTGGTCAACTGCTGTTTGTGTATGAGAAATTGGTTGGAAACTTTCCTCACGTTCGCAAGTTTTAGGTGTCGCCACCGATACCAACCTCGTGTGAATGCTCTGAAAAGCGAATCATTTGCATATCAGAGGATCTTCTTCCTGTCGGTTAAATTTCGCGTCTGTAGCACGCCATCTTCGAGGTGTAGCAAATTTAATGGCCAGGAGTGTACATGAAGCCCACTGTCATTGAAATGTGGTGATATGTAATACTGGATGCTGTGGATGAGTGTTGATTTTGTACTAATTTTACGCCTGTTGTGGGGATGTCGGTGTTAAACGGATCGCTGCGACTTCTGATCTGCAGCCTTCCCCTGTTGCCGTTACTGTTAGTCGTAGAGTAAAGAAGAGAAACCCCTGCTGGAAGAGACAGCCTGGGTGCTGTGGCCGAGCGGTCTAAAGCGCCTTGCTGAGGAGCGCGGCGCTACTCGCCGTCGGAGGTTCGAGTCCTCTCTTGGCCCCGGGTTGTGTTTGTTGTTCTTCAGTTAGTTAAGGTGCTTTGAAAGCCTAGCGACTGATAAGCGCAGTAATAGAGGCGCTTACAGTTACAAACATCTGACAATTTTTGGTTTCAAGAAATGAGTTTTGATGCTGGCAGCGATCGTAGCAGCAGAATATTGAAAGGTAAGTCTGTTAACTGGGGAGCAGAAGCTACACAGGTTCAGTAATTCTAGTTAGTTGGCACCCTGGCGAGTGACACACACGTGCTGTTTCCGCACTAGCAGGTCAGCCCTCCCTCCGCCTCCGCCTCCGCACTCTCGCGTCAGCTGCCCCCTGCCAGATTGCGCCCTCTGCCGCGACATGTATCCTTCCTGTCAGCTGTAATCCTTCCCCGAATATGAGTCGCCCTCCATTTCCCTCTCTACCTCTCTCTCCCTCGCATGGCTCTCCCCTCCTTTCCCCTTCCCTGGAGTCCTTACCCCCAACCTCTTCCCCTGCCGCCTCCCCTCCACTTTCAGCCCCTCCACACATCCCCCCTCCCCTATACCCTGCGGCTTTCAGTGCCATGTTTTAACAGTGTTCCATCTAGTGCCAGTCTTTGCTTCGTTCGTGTGATTTCAAAATTTCAGTGACTGCCGAACAAGCAGAATTGTGTGTTGCCATATGCTTTACCAGTATCTCCGACATTGTCGTCGTTTTATGTGTATCTTCAATTTATTTTTAGCTATTGTGGCAGTTTTAATTCTAAATATGTGCATTTTAAAATCTTCGCGTTCATTTTTTATCCGCTAGTTTTATCACGTTTGTCTTATTTTATTTTTTTATTTCATTTTGCGTTTATTTTCTCACTTCTATATTTTTATGCCTCATTGCCAAATTCATGTAACTTTCTGGCTACTGGGTAGCTGCCAGCCTGTCCATGAGGGCGCTTAGATCGAACTACGCATTCACATTGCAACTGCTCACCCTTGGGAAAAACGCGGCAACGAACTCTCGTACACCGGCTCGATGAGTTGGAGCGCCTGCCAGACCAGACGGGCTGCGGCGGCGGCCGCCAGGCGGCGCGCCGCGCACAGTGGCGCGGCCTCCGCGCAGGCCGTCTGCGCAGGCGCCCCGGCCGCGCTGTACGGGCGCCGCAGCCGCAGCCGCAGCGGCCCTCCCACCTCCACTCGCCAGTGGCAGTCGGGTCCCGCGGCTCCCTACAGCTCAGTACCTCGGCCCGATCGTCAATCGGCGACTAACCCGGTGACACCACCTGCGCCGTAAGGCTCTCTCCCGCCTCCTCAAATTGAATCCTCTCCTCAATCCCTTTTGCTGCCTTCCTTCGCATGTCGGCGTCGCTCACCTTCCCCGAGATTTTCCCTCTGCTTCTCTCCACAACCTTGCCAATGTCCCACAACTACGGGACTACATTAAGCGAAGTGCCCGATCCTTTTACGAAGAGGCCGGTCGATCGCAGAACCGCCTCGTACGTGCGTCGGGTCATAAGATCCGGCGCGAGGCCACCACACTCTGACCCCACCTCCTACCGCGGTGGGACGTCCCTACAGCGTCCCATTCCCGTGCACCGTGCAGACAATCACCCGTCATGTCCTCATGTCTCACCCTTGCTCTTGGAGGAAAAGCACGTATATTCTGCGACCTCCAGAAACACTCGAGGGTTGCCGTTTACCCTCGTTCTGTTCGGTCCGGCCCACTCTCTTCAGTCGCGTCTCTACTGCGCTCTGTATACGTTCGTGCACTACGTTGTTGTCCGGCATCTTACTCGGCTACGTCACTGTCTCAGACGCTTTCCGTTCCGTTGCCATCGTTGTCTGCCGCCTCTGTTCGGCTCGTTTAGTGTCGACTGTTGTCGGTGACCCTCGGTCTCGGTCAGTAGGTCGCTCTCTAGTCGCCCGGTCAGTTAGTCTGGTCGACGTCGGTCGCAATTCTGCCGACGCCCGGTCGGTCGTTCGTTCGCGAGTCGCTCCCGACCCAGTCCGACCTTCGGTCTCAACGCTAACTTTCACGGTCCTCTGAGCAGTGTTAAGGCTTTGTGCGGCAGCACAGCTGCATGGACGTTTCTCACTACTGCCACGAAACTAATTATTTCTCTGGGATGCACAGCACTGCCGAGTCCTCTCCGTGACGTCAAGGCTCGCAACGGCGCCTGGGAGCGTTCGGCTCGCCAGGGGCCGGATGGCCTGTCTTCTCGCTTTGTACACCTTGACTGCACCTCCGTCAGTATCCTGATGTCATCGGTGACGACCTCTTCGCCACAGGACGGCAAGTGCGCTCGTTGGCTCGCAGTGAGATGACGCCAGGCAGCTCAGTGGCAGCCAGCACGACGACTGCACTCAGTTACCTGTCTGCACGGGAGCCGGAAGCCTGAGATGGTGCTGGGATGCGCTGCTCAAGGCTCAGCGTCATAGGCGCCGGGCGCCGTGGCTCAGCGCGCCCAGTCAGGGGGCTAAACGCCCTCTGCAATAAGAGAAAGAAAACGCTGAGCCAAATGTTCAACTAACAACAGGGTTGCCATACGTAAGAGCTTCTTCGTGCGAATACGAGAATTATGGTCTACAGTTGTGTACAAGATTCCGATAATTTTTTTTTTTCGTAGTCCAGTGGTCAGCGTGCTGAAAACTTACCTTGTTACCTATTAATATCCTTTGTCATGGGTGTGACATAGGGGAGACCAGGGCACGTTGGCCATAGGGCCAGGGTGGCCCAGTCGAATTAGTCCATACAGTAGACGCTAGATCGTCTCAGGAATCAATCAGGAAGTAAGTAGCACGGTACCTCTGCTTATAGAGGGCCAATATCGCAGGCGGCGAAGTTTTGGACAAGCTGGAGTCCTTTATTGTTTTTTGGCGTGTTCTTCTCGTCGGTTAATGTGTGTTATTTAACTTTTGCATGCTTTAGGCGCAACGGGGTGAGTACTATAATTAAAGGAATTAGTTTAAGAATTATTTCTGTGTAGAATACAAACTTAATTGCTTCGGTGATTTTTCTAAAGAACGGAATTTACTTTAAGCTGGCGATGGGGCAGGGTGGCCCAGAGAGAACGGAGCACGATGGCCAGCCGAAACAACCTGTCGCGTCCTATAGGAGCTGTACTTCTCTAAACTCGATGAAAGGTTTGCTAGTTTTAATGATAACAACTTTCATAATTCTTATTCCTTCAAACCGTCTTGATTGCAAATTTCTTATTAGTTAATTACGCGTACAAGTCGGCGGAGCAGCACACCACGCCCGCCCACCGCCCGTGAGTGCAATTCTAAGCATGGGCTTATCTTGTGTCATCAGAGACCACCGCTTCGATTAAGGGCCACAAGGAAAACCAAAAAACATTCAAAGAAAAATAGAAACACGGCAATAACAACCACGGAGGAGGCATTATAATCTGAAGATACCCTGCTAAAGGGCGAAACGCGTCATTAACTAATAAAAAATTTGTAATCAAGACGGTTTGAAGGAATATTTATTCTAACTGATTGCTGTTGTACACCATAGATTGGAGATCACTTTTATAATTCTTCAACTTTAGTAATTTTTAACCTAATTGTCGAAGTTAAACATATTTTGATACGTTTCAGAGGTCAAACGATCGTCATATTCACGAGATAAAAAGCGTTGAAAAACGGCAAAGTAAAAGAAAAGGAGGGATCTGTGAGGACTGTTAGCGAAGACTTTGGAATTCCAAGGTATAGGTAGGCCTCATGTCAGTCTGCACACGTAATTGAAACACAGCAAACAGAAACTGAACTTCAATCCATGCCAATGGAAATAAATACCGAAGAAAAATTAAACCATGGACTAGAAAAGCCCTTTTCCAAAAAAAAGTACGAGCAGTAATAGAATTAAATACAATAAATTTACTACTGCAGGAAGCATAAATCGTTAAAAAAAAGGGCAATATGTTGGTCATGACGACGAGGAAAAGTCTCTGTGCCTTTTCCAAATAACCTGGAGAACACGGAATTAAGTACGGAAGCTATGCTAGCGTTGGCCTCATCAGACATGTGTGAAAAATGAAATCCGTGGACTACTTTACGTTAAAACTGTGCTAATTCTTTAGAGCTGGACAGTGATTAAATTTGACTAGTTTGTATTATAAATCCCAGTAAGTTTATCCTGTCCTGTTGTCATAGTCCTCAATGTTGATTATTTAACTCAATATTGAAATTGATATTATGTGTATTAAAGTATACTTCTTGATAACTGTTAGTTTTATTTTGGTTTCCTAGCTATACTTACCAAACAACTACATGGATCAACGTGCCCCAGCGTCTGGGCCGACGTACACCGAGGTAGGGGCAGATTGGCCCACTCGACATGTGGCCAGTAATTAATTTGTTCAAATCAACTTAAACTGATATTTCCAAGTTTAATAACTGCCATCCAGATTCATTAAAGACCTCTATAAGACTTGAGAATAATTTCATAAATTTAAATCTGTAAAATAAATTGATATTAAGAAAAATAAAAAATATGGCCAATGTGCGCCAGTCTCCCCTAATATCGTATCGGGTGGATATGTACAGACATCTCAATAATACAGAGAAAGTGTGTAATTTTTTTAATCTAATAAATTATCACCTAAATGTTATATCTCATGGTGAAATTATTTTTAATATTAGTTCTCATTTAACCTCAATATATAATGCACTATTTGTAAATAATTCTATATTAAATATTGATATTCATTACGTCTGACATACAATTATTTTGATTATGATGTCTCTTTAAATGTCTCTGGTCAGTTTCTGATAAGATGCTGCGAAATTACTGGAAATGAACAATTTTATTTATTTCTTGCCACCACAGGCTAGACTTTGTGGTGTCGATGCAGCTCGTAGTTTCTTGCTTCATGGTCTGCAATGATGTGTGAACCTGTAAACTTTTTAATTTAATTTCTTGGATAACAGAGGGTCTCTATGTACCGAATGGAAAATTCACTACCCAATCTCGAATTGCCGGGAGTGTCTGTGCCTAATATGGCAGTCAATTTTATAATTAGCTTCAAATAAAGTCCCGTGTGTAAAATCTGCAGGTTCGTAATTCCAGGTGAGGTAGCTTCCGTAGACTCTCTTTCTGTTGTTGTTATGGTCTTCAGTCCGGAGACTGGTTTGATGCAGCTCTCCATCCTACTCTATCCTGAGCAAGCCTTTCCATCTCCTCATAAGAACGGCAACCCACATCCACTTGAATCTGCTTACTATACGCGTCTCTTGGTCTCCCTCTGCGATTTTTACCCCACACACTTCCCTCCAATGCTAAATTTACGATTCCCCGATGTCTAAGAATGTGTCCTACCAAGCGATCCCTTCTTTTAGTCAGGGTATGCCAAAAATTCCTTTTCTCACCAATTCTATTCAGTACCTCTTCATTAGTTATGCGATCTACCCACCTAATCTTCAGCATTCTTCTGTAGCACACCATTTCAAAAGCCTCTATTCTCTTCCTGTCCGCACTGCTTATCGGCCATGTTTCACTCCTGTACAAGGCAACACTCCACACAAATGCCTTCAGAAAAGACTTCCTTACCCTTAAATTAATATTCGATGTTAGCAAATTTCTCTTTTTCAAAAATGCTTTTCTTCCCATTGCCATTCTGCATTTTATATGCTCTGTACTGCGACCATCGCATGTTATTTTACTACCCAAGTAACAAAACTCATCTACCACCTTCATTGTTTCGTTACCTAATATAATTCCTTCAGCATCGCCCGACTTTCTAAGACCGCATTCCATTATTTTTGTTTTGCTCTTGTTAATGTTCATTTTATACGCTCTCTTCAACACCCTGTCCATTCCATTCAACTGCTCTTCCAGGTCCTTCGCTGTCTCTGACAGAATTACAATGTCATCAGCAAAACGCAATGTTTTTATTTCTTCCCCCTGAACTTTAATCCCTATTCCAAATTTTTCCTTACTTTCCTTCACCGCCTGCTCGATATACAAATTGAATAACATTGGAGAAAGGCTACAACCCTGTCTTACTCCCTTCCCAACTGATGCTTCCCTTTCATGCCCTTCGAGTCTAATAACTGCGGTCTGGCTTTTGTACAAGTTGTAAATAACTCTCCTTTCCATGTATTTTACCCCTGCTGACTTCAGAATTTGAAAGAGTGTATTCCAGTCAACATTGTCAAATGCTTTCTCCAAATCTACAAAAGCTAAAAATGTAGGTTTGCCTTTTCTTAATCTATCTTCTAAGATAAGACGTAAAGTGAGTATTGCCTCCCGGGTTCCTATGTTCCTCATGAATCCAAACTGATCTTCCCCGAGGTCAGCTTCTACCAGCTTTTCCATTTTCCTGTAGATAATTCGTGTTAAAATTTTGCAACCATGACTTATCAAACTGATGGTTCTGTAATTTTCACACCTGTCTGCGCCTGATTTCTTTGGAATGGGGATTATTACATTTTTCTTAAAGTGTGAGGGCATTTCGCCTGTCTCGAACATCCTACACACCAGTTCAAATAGTCTTGTCATGGCTGGCTCTCCCAGAGACTTTAGTAGCTCTGAGGGTATGTCATCTACTCCTAGGGCCTTGTTCCGACCTAGGTCTTTCTATTACACCAAATTACATGTTGAAGATACGAAATAATTGTAGACGAAAGCAGAACTTACTTTAAGTTGATATCGTTCGTAATACATCGATTCACTTTCCATAACATCCGAATCATCCGAATGATGAGAAGTTAACATACTCCTATAGAATACTCTAAACTTTATCAGCAAAGAACAACCACTTTTTCTCTTCCTAGCAATTACATGGAGATTCTATATGTTCTGAAAAATACTTTACGGTAAATTTTGATATATATATTAAACATTCTAATTAGCCTCGAAATTCCTTCATAACATAACAAAATCTTTTATCTACAATTACATCGTTAACAAATATGTGACAAATAATACTAACAGGTATCTTACATGTTCCAAATACTTGATACTTACAAAAATGAAATAAATTTATGTGAGCGTAAGGGCAATAGTTTTCTTATGGTAGTATTAGCGTACCATGCTGACATTGTCCTAGCCCCTAGTGTTCTGACCTTAACACTCGTTCAAGAAGCTGCCAGTTTCCAGCACGTTTCAGCAGCATCTCTGCACATAAGCAGTTTTCTGGAATCTGGCACCTGGCGGCTACTTGAACTAACCCCTTATCAACAGGTGGCATTTGCAAGTCGAGTACTGTGTGCAAAATAAGGTTATAGAATGAGCCTCTTCAGTACAGAATTTGAGATTAGAAAAAATGGCCACCGTAACATTTGTTTAATTCACAATTTGTAAATTAACAAATGCTTGCTAAATTCACGTTCACACTCTTTTAATATGTCTTATTTTTGGTTGAATAACATTTTAAATCCTTGATCCCCCTAACCCCCCCCCCCCCCCCACCCACCTCTGCGGACCCAATGTACGATTTTTGATACCCAAAATACGAGGTTTTTCGTCGCTTATGTACGAGATAAAAGTATTTGGGATGGCAACCATAACTAACAACCAAGCAGTCTGCGCCAGGCAGCGGAGCGGTGAGGACGGGCGCGTTTAAGTGAAGAGCGGTGGAAAGAGGAACAGGATTTCTGGTCAGGCGAGTACAGGATTATAAATACAAAACCCGTGGTTGCGTGGGAGGTTGCTCCAGTGCGTGGCAGGACGCTTAAGACATTCCAGGGGCCCGACCGTTAGGCCTCCCCGGTTCGTCTTGCGAACAGGTTTGAGGCGCTGTCTGTTCGGGACAACGTTCCTGAGTCGGATGGTGTCTCTCATCCTGAGGTCACCACCCAGCCTGCAAGATCCGGGCTTTCACAGAGGGTGGGTTTGCTTGTAGTTGGGAGCTCCAACGTTAGGCGGGTGATGGAGCCCCTTAGAGAGATGGCTGCCAAGGAGGGGAAGAAGGCCAACGTGCACTCCGTGTGCATACCGGGTGGAGTCATTCCAGATGTGGAACGAGTCCTTCCGGAAGCCATGAATTGTACGGGGTGCAGCCAACTGCAAGTGGTGGCTCACGTCGGTACCAATGACGTGTGTCGCTTCGGATCGTCTCAGGTTTTGAGCGGCTATCTGAAGTGGTAAAGACTGCCAGTCTTGCTTGCAAGATGAAAGCAGAGCTCACCATCTGCAGCATAGTTGACAGGACCGAGTGTGGACCTCTGGTACAGAGCCGAGTGGAGGGTCTGAATCAGAGGCTCAGACGGTTCTGCGACCGAGTAGGCTGCAGATTCCTCGTCTTGCGCCATCGAGTGGTGGGTTTCCGGGTTCCGCTGAATACGTCAGGAGTCCACTATACGCAGGAAGCGGCTACACGGGTAGCGGGGGCTGTGTGGCGTGGACTGGACGATTTTTAGGATAGAGGGCTTCGGGGACAAACAAAATGGACAATCTCAAAGGGTGCAGGTGGATCACAGGACAAAGGTAAATCTGAAAACTATCGGTATAACAATTGTAAATTGTCGTAGCTGAGTCGGGAAAGTACCGAATTCCAAGCGTTAATAGAAAGCACCGAAACACACATCACTGCAGGCAGTGAAAGTTGTCTCATGCCGGAAATAAGTTCAGCAGAAGTATTTGCAAAAGATCTAACTGTGTTCAGAAAGGTTAGATTAAACAAAATAGATGGAGGCGTGTTTTTCGCCGTCAAAAGTAGTATTTCGTGTAGCGAAGTTGAAGTTGATAGTTCCTGTGAGTTATTATGATTAGAGGTTGTACCTGAAAATCGTAATAAGTTAATTGGTTCCCTTTAGCGGTCTCCCGACTCTGACGATACAATAGCATAATGATTCAAAGAAAAACTGAGTCTAATTACAAAAACGTACCCGACTCACACGATAATAGTAGGCGGTGATTTTAATTTACTCTCAGTCTGTTGAGGAAATTATACTTACAAATCAGGAGGTACGAATGAAACTTCGTGCGAAATTGTACTCAACGCATTCTCTGAGAATTACTTCGTACAATTAGTTCATGAGCCAACTAGAATTGTAAATGGATGCGAAACCACACTTGATCTCTTAGCAACAAATAATCCTGAGCTCATAACGAGCATAAAAACGGATACAGGTATTAGTGAACACAGAGCTGTCGTAGCGAGATTGAATATCGGAAGCCCCAAAGTTACCAAAAATAAACTAAATGTATATTTGTTCAGGAAAGCAGATAGAAACAAAATACATTGCTTCTTGAAAGACAGCTTCCACTCGTTTCTAACACTAAACGTAGGTGTAGACGCCGCGGTGGAGTAGCCGAGCGGTCTAAAGCGTCTCGCTGTGGAGCGCGCGGTTGCTCGCCGTGGAGGTTCGAGTCCTCCCTGGGGCATGGGTGAGTGTGTTTGTCCGTAGGTTAGTTTACCTAGGTTTAAGTAGTTTGTAAGCTACGGACTGATGACCACGCAGTTTGGTCCGATAGATTTACAGACATTTGAACATTTTTTTAGGTGTAGACGAGATGTGGCTCAAATTCAAAGAAGTGGTATCGACAGGAATTGACAGTTCTATACCAAATACAGTAATAAAAGAAGGAGGCGATCCCCCTTGGTACACAAAACAGGTCTGGACACTGATGCAAAAGCAAAGGAAAAAGCATGCTAAATATAAAAGAACACAAAATGCCCAGGATTGGCGATCCTACACAGAAGCTCGTAATTTAGAGAGGATTTCAATTCCAGATACCTACAATACTTATAACAACGAAACTGTTCCTCGGATTTCACTGAAAACCCAAAGAAATTTTGTTCATATGTTAAATATACTCGGGGCAAATCACAAACAATACCTTCACTACGTGATAGTAATGGCGATCCTGCCGATGACAGCGCTACTAAAGCAGAGTTACTAAACATAGCTATTACAAACTCTTTCACCAAAGAAGGCGAAACCAATATTCCAGATGTCGAATTACGAACAAAAGCCGTAATAGGTAACGTAGAAGTGGATATCATTGGAGTAAAATCAGCCGGCCGCGGTGGCCGAGGGGACTGAGGCGCTCCAGTCTCGGTCTGCACGGCCACTACGGTCGGGGGTTCGAATCCCCCCCTCGGGCATGGATATTTGTGCCGTCCTAGTTCTTAAGTAGTTCATAAGTAGTTTGTAAGTTTAGGGACTGATGACCCCGTAGTTAAGTCCCATAAGCTGTACAAACATTTGAACATTTGAACTAAAATCATTTAACAAGAACAAGTCTTCTGGTCCGTATTATATACCCATTCGATTTCGTTCTGATTAGGCTGAAGCGATAGCTCCTTACTTAACAGTCATATACAACCGCTCTCTCATAGAAGGATCATAGAAGATTGGAAAGTTGCCCAGGTCACACCTATATTCACGAAAGGCAGTAGGAGTAACCCACTAAACTACAGCCTATTTCATTGACGTCAATTTGCAGCAGGGTTTTGGAACATGTCCCGCATTCAAATATTATGAAATTATCTCGAAGAGAACGATCCATTAACCCAAGGTCAACACGGATTTAGAAAATACCGTTCATGCGAAACACTACTACCTCTTTATTCACACGAAGTGATGGGTGCTATCGACAAGGGTTCGCAAATCGATTTCGTATTTCTTGATTTCCAGAAGGCTTTTGACACCGTACCTCAAAAACGGCTTTTAATCAAATTGCGTGGTTAAGGTTTATCGCCCCAAATTTGCGATTGGATAGGGGATTTCTTGTCAGAGAGGACACAGTTCGTTGTAATCGATGGTAAGGCATCGACTAAAACAGAGGTGATATAGGGGCGTTCCACAGAGTAGTATTATTGGTCCTCTGCTGTTCCTTATTTATATAAATAATTTAGGGGACAATCTAAGTAGCTCTCTTAGGTTGTTTGCAGATGACGCCGTCATTTGCCGTCTAGTAAAATCATCCGAAGATCAAAACCAACTACAGAACGATCTGAATAAGATATCAGTATGGAGAAAAAATTGGTAATTGACTCTGAATAATGAGAAGTGTGAAGTCGTCCACTTGAGTACGAAAAAAAAATCCGTTAAACTTTGTTTACAAGATAAATCAATCATACGTGAAGGCCGTAAACTGCACAAAATACCTAGGAATTACTATTACATCAGACTTACATTGGAAAGAACACGTAGATAATATCGTGGGGAGGCGAATCAGAGACTGCGTTTTATTGGCAGAACTCTTAAAATATGCAACAGAACTACAAAAGAAACTGCATACACTACGCTTGTCCGTCCATTTTTGGAGTATTGAAGCTCAGTGTGGGATCCTTATCAGGTGGGTTTGACGGAGGACATAGAAAGAGTCTAAAGAAGGGTAGCTCGTTTCGTATTGTCACGATATAGGGGAGACAGCGTTACGGAAATGATACAGGCTCTGGGATGGGAATAATTACAACAACGCCGCTTATAGCAGCGGCGTGGGTTACTAACGTAACTCTAATCGCCAAAATTGTCCTCCTAATGCGAAAATATATTGTTTGACTCCCACTTACATAGGTAGAAATGATCATCAGAATAAAATACGAGAAATCAGAGCTCGGACGGAGAGATTCGGGTGTTCTTTCTTCCCGCGCACTATTCGAGAATGGAATGGGAGATAAAGAGTATAATGGTGGTTCGATGAACCCTCTGCCAGGCAGTTAAATGTGATTTGCAGAGTATCCCATGTAGATGTAGATGGCTGCAAAATTTTAGCACGAATTATTTACAGAAGTATGGAAATTCTGGTAGAAGCCAAACTTGTGGAAGACCAGTTTGGATTCAGAAGAAATTTAGGATGACGGGAGGCAACACTCAACTTACGTCTTATCTTAGAAGGTAGGCTAAGAAAAGGCAAACCTACATTTCTAACTTTTGTAGATTTGGAGAAGGCTTTTGACAATGTTGATTGGAATACTCTCTTTCAAATTCTGATATCATCAGGAGTAAAATATAGGGAACGGAATGTTATCTACAACTTTAACAAAATCAGACAGCAATTATCAGAGTGGGAGGGCATGAAAGGGATGCAGAGGTTGGGAAGGGTGTCAGATAGGGGTGTAGCCTATGATTCAAATTGTACATTGAGCAAGCTATAAAGGAAAGCAAGGAGAAATTTGGAGAAGGAATTAAAGTTCAGGGTGAAGAAATAGAAACCTTGTGTTTTTCTGATGACAATGTAATTCCGTCAGACACAGCAAAGGACCTGGAGGACCATTTGAACGGAATGGGCAGTGTGTTGAAAGGAGAATATAAGATGAACATTAACAAAAGCAAAACTATGGTAATGGAGTGCAGTCGAAAAATCATGTGATGCTGTAGGAATTCAATTACTTAACGAATCAATAGAGATGGTAAATGAGTTTTGTTTACTTAGGCAGCGAAATAACGCACGATGGTCGCAGTACAAAGGATGTAAAGTGCAGAATGGCAATGGGGAGAAAGCGTTTTTGAAAAAGAGAAATTGATTAACATCGAATATTAATTTAAGCGTAAGGAATTCCTTTCTGGAGGCATTTATATGCAGTGTTGACTTGTACAGGAGTGAAACTTGGACGATAAACAGTGCGGACAGGAAGAGGATTAAAGGCTTTTGAAATGTGGAGTTACAGACGAATGCTGAAGATTAGGTGGAGTGCGTAACTAATGAGGAGGTACTGATCAGAATTGGGGAGAAAAGGAATTTTTGGCGTACCTTGACGAAAAGGGCTCGATTGGTAGAACGTATTCTTAAACATCAAGTTATTATGGATTTAAATGTTCAAATGTTGTATAGCTTATGGGACTTAACTAGGGGGTCATCAGTCCCTAAACTTACAAACTAGCTAATACTAAGGACCGCCAAATATCCATACCCGAGGGGGGATTCGCACCCCCGACCGTAGTGGCCGCGCTGACCGTGTTTCGAGCGCCTCATTCCTCTCGCCCACGGCCGCCGGCTATTGTGGATTTAGCATTGCGGTTCGAATACCCCCTCGGGCATGGATATTTGTGCCGTCCTTAGTACTAGCTAGTCCATAAGTAGTTTGTAAGTTTAGGGACTGATGACCCCGTAGTTAAGTCCCATAAGCTCTACAAACATTTGAACATTTAGCGTTGGAGGGAAGTGTGTGGGGTAAAAACCGCAGAGAGAGAGACCAAGAGGTGAATATAGTAGATTATAGTAAGCAGATCCAAAGGGATGTTAGTTGCCGATCTTATGAGGAAATGAAGAGGCTTGCTCAGGATACAGTAGGGTGGAGAGCTGCATCAAACAAGTCTCCTGACTGAAGATCACTAAAACAACGCCGGCCGCGGTGGCCGAGGAGACGTTGGCGCTTGAGTCGCGGTAGCGTGAGGACGTCCGGGAGTGTGCTCACAGTTTAAAGCGTTCACTAGTCGCGAACAGCTTTCTTTCGTGTTAAGTGTTAACTTGTTGTGCAGTAGCGTCACTTAGTGTTCTGGTGCGTGTGTTGTGTAAATGTTAGCGGTCTCGGCCGCTAAAACCGTAAATATGGAAAAGAAGGTCCCCAGGAAGTGCACTCTGCGTTTCGAGTTTGATAAGGCAACCAGGAATAAGCAACCGAGTTCGGTAGAAGTTCATGATTGGATCGACAGCGTTTTTGGAATCGTTTCTGAACAAATACATACCGCTTATTACGATTTGGATGAATACTGCTTTTACGTCAAGTTACTGGAACCCGTTCAACTAGACAAAATCCTGATAAAACACGGAACATCTGCTCAATTTCGACATCGAGACTCAACGGTGAGTACAGTTTCCATATCTAATGCCGGTATTGAATATAAGAATGTTCGCGTTTTCAATTTGCCGCCAGAAGTAGAAAATTGTTATCATAGGGAGGTGTTATCATGTTATGGCGATATTAAACAAATTAGAAACGAGCGCTGGTCGAAGCAACATAAACTTCAGTGTTTCAGTGGTGTAAGATCAGTAGAAATGCACGTTAGAACTAATATTCCCTCTCATATCACTGTCTGTGGGTACAGGGCTCATGTGACATATTCTGGTCAGGAAGAAACGTGTTACATCTGTAACGAAAGCGGACATATTCGTCAGGATTGCCCGAAAAAACCGGTTATATTAAGAAACAACTTGCAGCAACGCAAAAAACTAACGTTAGCTGAATTAATTGCACCCACTCGGGAAGTTGATGACCCAACACCCAGTAGCAGTTTTTCTGAGCAACCACCTGTCGTCCCGGCAGACTTTCCACCACTGACACCAAAAGTAAACGTAGATCAGGTGCCCACTAAAGTTATTACCCCAGTTGTAACCCAGTCCATAACTAACAAACGGAGACGGACCTCTGACGAAAGTAGTGTGGATGACAAATTCGAATATTCGTCGCAGGATAACAGGAAAAGCACGGTTAACACCGTGTTAGAAACTAAAGTTCCTACACCCGGTACGGACACAGAGATTTCAAACAGTTCTAGTATCGGATCCGAGCCGCAGCAACGGGAAGAAATTCCATCACCCGTGCTGCAAACATCAGTAGAAGAAATACAGCACGTAGACCTAGGGACACCAGACAAACCCGACACTGTTGTTAGTGGAGAGCAACAAACCGAACCAGTGATAGTAGACAACCAGGACTGTGATACTGTTGTCAATGCACAAACTGCGCCAAGTCAGAGCAGCGTCCAAAACAGAGCGGACGTAAGCATAAACAGGGACGCGGTAATGGAAAGCGAAGCAGGAAGTGGCGAGTCGGCGGGGCCACAGCCTGCCGCCGCGGTGGCCCGCCAACTGTCGCACCCTGATATGGAGCTGGACGTCTGCAGCGAGCCGCCCACCTCGCCTTCTGCTGTGGGTTTCACCAGCAGTGGGAGGCGTAGGAGTAAAGTACAGCCGAAAATGAACGCTGCGCGAAAGAAAAATAAAAACTCTGACTCTCAATACAAGACTGATACTAAGAAAACAAGTGGCAAGGCATCAAAGGATTGGGACGCGGACGCAGGAGGGGGGAAAGTTAAAAAGTAGTGCTTTTCTGGACTAGATAGATGCAGGCATATAAAGTTGTAACCCTGAACATCAGTAGAATCACCTCTGACCTGAAACTCGCGGCCTTCAAACAGTTCGTGTACGAATCTGAAGCCGATATTTTGCTGCTACAGGAGGTGTTAACAACGAACCTCCGTATATCGGGCTTCAACACCATAGAAAACATAGCCCTGGAGAACAGTACCGGTACTGCAGTTTTAATTAAAGACGGTATTCCATTTCAAGAGATTGAAAAATTGGAATCCGGTCGAGGTATAAGTTTTAAATTGTATACTGTCACCGTGGTAAATTTATACGCTCCGTCGGGGAATTCTAATAAAACTGAACGTTCCAGATATTTCAAGGAGGAGATTATCTACCTTCTAAGGAAAAACCCGCAATACATATTATTAGGTGGAGACTTTAATTGCGTTTTACATGCGAAAGATCAGCGTCCTCATTTCAATTACTGTAAAGAGCTGCACGAACTTGTGAAACATATAAAGCTGCAGGACGCGTGGGAAGTGAAATATCCCACACTGGTGAGATTCACCTACTTCACCGCCCACTCATGCAGCCGCCTTGACCGACTATATGTGACGGATAACATTAGTGATAGGCTTCGCGCCGCGGAAGTAATCCCTGCAGTATTCTCTGACCATTGTGCGCTTGCTGTAACACTTGAGCTCGATAAACAGCCCACCAAATTATATAGATCACACTGGATGCTTAATATCTCGCTGTTGCAAGACAGAGAATTAGAAGACGACGTCAGGCACACATGGAACGTTTGCCTCAGATCCCTCAGCCGCTATCAATCCAAAGTAGACTGGTGGACAAATCACGCAAAACGAAAACTTCGTCAGTGTGTGATAAACTACGGCAGACAAAAAGCTAGGGAAATAAAAAACACCACAGAATTTTATTACTCTATATTAAGAGAGCTCTATGATAAATCTGACAACAATGGATCGCACTATCAACAAATAAAGTGTATCAAAGCAAAATTACTTAGTATCAAGCGCAAACAGTTAGAGGGTCTGAAAATAAAGTCCAAATCACGCTCTCTGGTAGTTGAAGAGGTAACGTCTCTGTACCATTTAATTAAACATAATACGAACCGAAGACGGACGTTCATTGATGAGCTATTGACGTCAAATGGTAGACTGCTCGTAAATCAAAACGACATAGTACAGGAAATACATCAACATTATAGAGAATTGTATTCTCT
The DNA here is from genome assembly GCA_026315105.1 of Locusta migratoria. Lineage (NCBI taxonomy): Eukaryota > Metazoa > Arthropoda > Insecta > Orthoptera > Acrididae > Locusta > Locusta migratoria. The sequence goes on along the minus strand of CM048751.1, from coordinate 362,096,475 downwards.
GGAAAATGTTGATGAGGGTGCAGTAGGTGAATTTTTTCAAGTACTTACTCCGGAAATTAACTCTGATGATAACAGTGACATATTAACTGCTTTTACAGAACGTGAAGTTTTAGATCTCATTTCAAGGTCGCCGCCCAACAAATCCCCTGGACCTGATGGGTTGCCGAAAGAATTTTATTGTAAATTTTGGCACCTTATAGGACCAACTTTTACGGATATTCTAAATGAAATATTAAAAGGTGTCGTAGTTCCTAAAGAGTTTAAGGAAGGGAAAATTGTTTTAGTTCCAAAAAACAAGGGACGAAAATGCATCGACAACTTCAGGCCTATTACTTTGCTGAATTTTGATTATAAAACCATCGCCCGGGCAGTTGCCAGTAGAATGAGTCATCCCATAAGTAAAATTATTGGAAAACACCAATCCTGTTTCCCTGCACGAACTGTCATGAACACAATTTCTGCCTACAGAGATGTCATATCCATAGCCTCCGTTACAAATATAAGGTGTGCACTATTTTTTATAGATTATAATAAAGCGTTTGATCGAGTAAATCACCAATACCTGGAAAAAGTAATGAAGGAAGTAGGCCTGGAAGAAAGAGTTTTAAAAGTGGTACGAAATTTGATTACAGGGATAACGACTAAAATAGCTGTCAATGGACAATTAACTGGGGCTATAAACATTGAAAGGGGGGTCCCACAGGGCAGTCCTCTCTCTATGCTGCTGTATGTTCTCTCCTTGGAGCCAATACTCAAAAGGGTTACCACGAAACTCTCTGGGTTACAACTTTCGGGTGTTAAATTCACTACAGGGGCGTATGCTGATGACGTGGGAGTGCTACTAAGAACAGTAGATGAGGTCACAAGCCTAAAAGAGGACTTTGACACCTACTGTGCAGTTTCAGGTGCAAAAATTAACACGGGAAAGTGTAAATTAGTAAATATCAGAGGGTTCGACGACGTAGCCGTGCCATGGGCACAAACCGTCGAACAACACAAAACCTTAGGGATCATCGTTGATAAATGTCCATTAAAAATGGCGGCCCTGAACTGGAGATCGACAGTTAACAAAATGCAAGGAACTACTTTAGAAGCAACTTGGCGATCACTAAACCTTATTGGAGCCGTGAGGATAGTCAACACCTATCTATTATCCAAGGCCTACTATGTGGCTCAGATTTTCCCGATTCCAAAAGTACAGGCAAATAAAGTAATGCAGTTAGCAGCCAGGTATGTGTGGAGAGGAAACATTTTTAAGCTCACACCCGGAACATTAACAAAACCAAGATTGACTGGAGGACTCGCACTCACTGATATTCATAGGAAGGCAACTGCTTTATACCTTAGACGAACAGAAAGATTAATACATGGCAACCACAGTAATATTACAGAAAAACTCTTTAAAATACTGCAGCCAAAGAGCATGAATCCGCCGATAGATATCAGCAATCATAACTTCCGTCTGAAACATATCAGTCTGTTTTACCTGGAGTATAGTTACTTAAAAGAAAGTCGTGTACCATCTACGACTTTAACTACAACCCAAATCCTACAGATATGGCAACAGAAAGATATGCCAAACAGTATTATGCTAAAGTTTCCACATAGAAACTGGTTAACAGTGTGGAAAAACATCAGCCTTAAAATCCACACGTCAGAAGTTGCGTCCACCTGGTATAAAGTCGTCAACCAGACGATAGCAACGAACGAAAAGCTACATCGCATCGGAAAAAGTGATACAGACAAGTGCAGAAAATGTGGACTACTGGACACCATAATACATAGATTCACATGTAGCGGACATATCGACAACTGGAAGTGGGTGAGGAAACGAATAGCATTACTATCAAGAACCTCCGAAACTAGTTACACTTCAGAAATTATGATGTGGCCGGAAACAAGATATTACCCGAAAACAAAGAACAATACAATTATGTGGCTTCTCGGTAATTATGTAAACTATATATTCCACGGACCTGCAGAAGACAATCCCATAAGTTTTCAATCGTACATGAACACTGCGAGATGGAGAATCATACGCACTATTGATGAGAAAAAACAGTTTAGCAACATGCTAAATATAGCATTTGAAAAGGCTGGAATAGGATAAACTTTTTTTTTTTTTTTTTTTTTTTTTTTTTTTTTTTTTTTTTTTTGTCTTGAGACTGTAATTACTGCTACTAAGCCATTTAAAACAGCAACAGTTTTACTTACATTTAAAGAAGAATACTTTCGTTTCTGTTTTGCAATGGATATTGCTGTTAATTCCTAGATTTTTTTTAAACAGTTGCTTTTAACGAAAAAAAGAAAAAAAAGCAGTCTACTGCATATGGTAACGGTGGATTGTGTGGGCGGCCAGACGCCTGCCGCCGGCCTCCTGTAGCCGCGGCAGCGCGCACCTCCCTCCTCTCTACAAGTTTTGTTTGGTTTAGTTAATCTGTAGTAGTGTGTGTGCACTGCTTAAACGCGGTCAGGTCTTGCTTTCCTTTTAAAGAAGAATACTTTTGTTTCTGTTTTGCAATGGATATTGCTGTTAATTCCTAGATTTTATTTAAACAGTTGCTTTTAACGAAAAAAAGAAAAAAAGCAGTCTACTGCATATGGTAACGGTGGATTGTGTGGGCGGCCAGACGCCTGCCGCCGGCCTCCTGTAGCCGCGGCAGCGCGCACCTCCCTCCTCTCTACAAGTTTTGTTTGGTTTAGTTAATCTGTAGTAGTGTGTGTGCACTGCTTAAACGCGGTCAGGTCTTGCTTTCCTTTTAAAGAAGAATACTTTTGTTTCTGTTTTGCAATGGATATTGCTGTTAATTCCTAGATTTTATTTAAACAGTTGCTTTTAACGAAAAAAAGAAAAAAAGCAGTCTACTGCATATGGTAACGGTGGATTGTGTGGGCGGCCAGACGCCTGCCGCCGGCCTCCTGTAGCCGCGGCAGCGCGCACCTCCCTCCTCTCTACAAGTTTTGTTTGGTTTAGTTAATCTGTAGTAGTGTGTGTGCACTGCTTAAACGCGGTCAGGTCTTGCTTTCCTTTTAAAGAAGAATACTTTTGTTTCTGTTTTGCAATGGATATTGCTGTTAATTCCTAGATTTTATTTAAACAGTTGCTTTTAACGAAAAAAAGAAAAAAAGCAGTCTACTGCATATGGTAACGGTGGATTGTGTGGGCGGCCAGACGCCTGCCGCCGGCCTCCTGTAGCCGCGGCAGCGCGCACCTCCCTCCTCTCTACAAGTTTTGTTTGGTTTAGTTAATCTGTAGTAGTGTGTGTGCACTGCTTAAACGCGGTCAGGTCTTGCTTTCCTTTTAAAGAAGAATACTTTTGTTTCTGTTTTGCAATGGATATTGCTGTTAATTCCTAGATTTTATTTAAACAGTTGCTTTTAACGAAAAAAAGAAAAAAAGCAGTCTACTGCATATGGTAACGGTGGATTGTGTGGGCGGCCAGACGCCTGCCGCCGGCCTCCTGTAGCCGCGGCAGCGCGCACCTCCCTCCTCTCTACAAGTTTTGTTTGGAAAAAAAAAAAAAAAAAAAAAAAAAAAAAAAAAAAAAAAAAAAAAAAAAAAAAAAGGAGACTAAGGCGCTCCAGTCACGGTCTTCACGGCCACTACCGTCGGGGGTTCGAATCCCCCCTCGGACATGGATATTTGTGCCGTCCTAGTTTGTAAGTAGTTCATAATTAGTTTGTAAATTTAGGGACTGATGACCCCGTAGTTAAGTCCCATAGACTTTACAAACATTTGAACATTTTTTTAAAAACTAAAACAACAAAATGTCTCACTCATGGGGTAAGTCGACCATAAAGATCAGCTTTTCTAACGAATGTGTTCGACCTAAAGCCTATGAAATCGAAAGTTTTATCCGCGAAGAGGTTAAAATTGACCCACGAGAGCTTATAGGGATACATCTCTCTATTTTGAGTAGTGTTGTCTATTTGAAAATGATAAATGCAGCAATAAGTGCAAGTGTAATTCGAGCTAATAAGCACGGTCTCAAACTTTAAGCACGTAGACGGTCATGTCGGAGATGTGGTTATTGATCATGCAGGACTCGGAATACGTGCAGTACGTAAGTTTGAAGTCCCATTCTAAGTGCAATCTGAACGCGTGACTGAGACGCTACAACCCTGTGGTACGGTGCTCAGTCACGTTGCAGAAAAGTGATCAACATTCGCGACGTGCCCAGTCCTTAAGGGGTTCGGGAAATCCGGATCGAACTTACCAAACACGTCCCGTCCTACCTGTTGATAGTAGTCATATATAAGAGCCAAAGACATGCCCCGGATGTGGAAACGAAGGGCACGATCGTTCGGAAGGCATCAGCGGAGGATCGCACAAGTACCGACAAGGAAAGCGGTGCCTGCGCCCACGCCGACGCCACTCCCACCACACGCGTCAACGTACTCCGGAGGGACGCTGCGCACAATGCTGACCCACCCAAGTACCAGAGCCGTCAGCTCTGGTGGCCGCTGACGCACGTGTGCTGCCGAACAACCCGAGCACAACTTGTCCGTCGGCATCGACGGCTGGAGAGAAGGACCCAGGAGCACGAATGGACGTCGACACGGTAGCGCCCACACCCGCCCAACTCTGATGCGGAGGCACACGCGCGCAAGCGACGCGAGAAACGCCGTATGTCACCGTCGGACACCTGTTCGACGGCAGACTCTGAAAAGCAAAGTGAGGATAATGAGCTGCGAAGCACACATGTGGAGTCCCTCCTCACCGTACAAGAGAATGACGCGAACCACCCAGTACACGTGAAACATCTGCAGACGTTCATCGGCGACCAGCAATTGGGTCCGCAGTCGAGCCCTGGTGCAGTCCCACATCACCTGCAAAGCCGAGCCGGGGTATCTCAGCGACGACTGAAACTGCGTCGCGTCATCTGGTCAGGCGATGACGATTCAGTGAAAGACGCCACGGACGCGGCGGCTGTCACGACCCTACCCGGACACTAGTCACTCAGGAGATGCGGAAGGCTACGGAAGACACGAAAATACCCAACAGACGATCAACTCTACACAGACAAATTCAAACATCGTGAACGCCTTACACCGTGCAGAGCATCACCAAGCATATCGAGTAGCATCCATCAACATCAATAAGATCAGGGCGCACGTCAAACTACACATATTAAAGGACATGTTGAGGGCATCGTATGTTGACATAGTCCTCTTACACGAAGCCCGTATCGACAGTTTTCCCGCACTGTATGGGTACGACACATATACACTTCTGGCCATTAATATTGCTACACCAAGAAGAAATGCAGATGATAAACGGGTGTTCATTACACAAATATGCTAGAACTGACATTTAATTACATTTTCACGCTATTTGGGTGCATGGATCTTGAGAAATCAGTACCCAGAAAACCACTTCTTGCAGTAATAACGGCCTTGATACGCCTGGACATTGTGTCAAACAGAGCTTGGACGGCATGTACGGGTACAGATGCCCATGCAGCTTCAACACAATACCACAGTCCATCAAGGGTAGTATCTGGCGTTTTGTGACGATCCAGTTGCTCGGCCACCATTTACCAAAAATTTTCAATTCGTGAGAGATCTGGAGAATGTGCTGGCCAGGGCAGTAGTCGAACATTTTCTGTATCCAAAATGGCCCGTAGAGGACCATCAACATGCGCTCGTGCATTATCCTGTTGAAATGTAGGGTTTTGAAGGGATCTAATGAAGAGTAGAGCCATGGATCGTAACACATACGCGCTTCCAATGTGCGTTCACCGCGATGTCGCCAAACACGGTTGCCACCATCGTAATGCTGTAAACAGAACCTGGAATCATCCGAAAAAATGACGTTTTGCCATTCGTACACCCAGGATCGTCGTTGCGTCCTGTCTGTGATGCAGCGTCAAGTGTAACCGCAGCCATGGTCTCCGAGCTGATAGTCCATACTGCTGCAAACGTCGTCGAACTGTTCGTGCAGATGCTTATTGTCTTGCAAACGTCCCCATCTATTAACTCAGGGATCGAGATGTGGCTGCACGATCCGTTAAGGCCGCGAGGATAAGATGCCTCTCATCTCGACTGCTAGTGATACGTGGCCGTTGGGATCCAACACGGCGTTCCGTATTGGCCTCCTGAACTCACCGATTCTATATTCTGCTAACAGTAATTGGATCGCGACCAACGCGAGCAGCAATGTCGCGATACGATGAACCACAATCGTGATAGGCTACAATCCGACCTTTATCAAAGTCGGAAGCGTGATGGTATGCATTTCTTCTCATTACACGAAACATCACAATAACGTTTCACCAGGCAACACCGGTCAACTGTTGTTTGTGTATGAGAAATCGGTTGGAAATGTGAGCACGTTGTAGGTGTCGCCACCGGCGGCAACCTTGTGTGAATGCTCTGAAAATCTGGAATATGCATATCCTAGGATCTCCTTGTAGTCTGTGGCACGTCATCTTCGTGGTGTACAAATTTTAATGGCCAGGAGTGTATTACACCGACGCATGAAGCCCCCAGCGCGACGGCGGCGCTTTTACGTGAAGTGAAGGTATCGACGCTGAAGACGTGGCGTACCTGCCGTCAGCGAGCGGCTTCCGCTGAGCGTACTCGGGCTCCGCATTATCTGCATAGATACTCCGTCAGGCGGGACCGTGCCACATTTTATGCAGAGGGGATTGCTCCTCTCTTCTAGGGTCGATATGACCATTTTTTTACTTGGGGGCGATTTCAACCGCGTAGCTTGCCTCGAAGATCAGCACCCACCTTGCACCTCGTGTCCAGAGTTACTACTACCTGCTCGATACCCGGGAACGTTTCCATTGTAACCGAATCGGATACACATACTTTACAAGACATTCAGAAAATCGTATTGATCGAGTTTATGTTACAGATGGTCTCCGAAATGCAAAAATGTGGCCCCTTGCCATCCCAGGCCACGCAGCATGTATAAGCGCTATCGCGTTCCAGCGCCAGGGGCTGTGGAGGAGTCGAGGCACCTGGAAAACGAACGTCGCACACCTCCGGGACCCGGAGTCCAAGCGTTTAATAGAAGAGGCCTGGAACACCTGCGGGCGACGACTGCCGACATTGCCCACGACGCTAAAGTGGTGGAGAACTATCTTTGTGGAGACGGAACACCGTGGACTTTTATTTTGCGACGCTGCGGGAGCTCCCGGCACAGACCCCGTCGCCACATCGGCACTCTGCAGTGAAACGGGTGCAGGCGCAGATAACGTCCATAATGCACCGCAACCTAGAAGGCGCTGTCGTCAGAGCTAGAGGATTCGACCGAGTATAGCGAAAACCACCATCAATGCACCACGTCATCACGGAGAAACGTTGTTATTGTTGTTGGTTTTTGAGGGGACTAAACAGCTACGTCATCAGTCCCCTGCTACTAACTGAGAGTCACCTGTCAATATCGAAAAGTAAAACAAAGCTCTAAAACTGGTACATAAGGTAAAGGTTGACAATGGACAAACCACTGATAACGGAAAACGAAGACACATAGAATTGTTAAAAGAAAGTCAGGAATAAAGTTGGCTAGTGGAGAACCTTGGCTGGCTGATCACAAAGAAAAAACAGGATGAGCCAGCCATACTGCATACACTAAGAACCCCTAAGGCTATAAAAAGATGAAAAAAAAAACGGGATTGGTGGTGGCCTAAGATGTCAGGCCACAGCACCGACCGTTAGATCGAGTCATAAAAACCAGCAGCGCGGATAAAACTTAAAACTTTGTTAGCCATAGAGACGTCGTCACCTAAAACTAAGGGTAGTGCCGCTGGAAGATTAAAATAGTGCCGCAGGGTGGCTAAAAGCGGACAGTCCAACAAAAGATGGGCCACTGTCAACACAGTGCCACATCGACACACGGGTGGAGCCTCGCGCCGAAGGAGATACCCGTGGGTGAGCCACGTATGTCCAATCCAGAGGCGACAGAGGACAACTGACTCTCGGCGGGTCGGCCGCAGTGAAGATTTCCACAAAGCTGTGGAGAGCTTCACTGCCCGAAGCTTATTCGGTGCAGTCGCCGTAGCCCACTCGGTACTCCAAGCCTCGCGTACCTTCCGGTGCAACACCATTTTATCATCCTGTTCCGTGACACCAATACTGAGAGGTGGTACCATAGTGGCCTGCTTGGCCAATCGATCAACATGTTCATTCCCAGGTATGCCAACATGGCCCGGGGTCCACACAAAGACCACAGAACGGCCTGATTGACATAGGGTGTGAACAGTATCCTAGATCGACCGCACTATTGGGTGCCGAGAGAAACACTGGTCGATCGCTAGTAAGCCACTCAGGGAGTCAGTACAGATGACGAATGACCCCCTGGGGCAGGCTTTGAGATGTTGTAGAGCTCTGAGCATGGCGACCAGTTCGGCGGAGAAGATGCTACTCTCACAGGGCAAAGAATGCTATTCCACGTGTTTGTCATGCAGAAAGGCATACCCAGCACGACCATCTACTACAGAACCATCTGTGTAAATGGCGTCTGCGGCACGGAACGACTCGAACACTTGCAGAAACTGGTGACGGAGATGTAGGGGAGAAACAGAGGCCTTCGACGAATGGGACAGGTCCAGACGGAGCTGCAAACGAGGAATGGACCAAGGAGGGGTGTGATAGGAATAGTGGAAAGAGGTAGGTAATGGATAGGATGCGAGAGACGAAAGAAGGATATGTACACTGACCGAGATGGGGTAACCCGACCTGGGTCGCCGTGGAGGGATTGGTAGTGCAGCGGTTAGGGTGGCGGTTAGGGTGGAAGGGCGAGGCCTGAACACGAACAACACAAGATGTTAGCAGGTGTTGCCTACGGAACCGCAGCGGGAGGACTGCAGCTTCGACAAGGAGGCTTGTCACAGGGCTTGTGCGAAAAGCCCCTGTCGCCAAACGGACACCACTGTGTAAAACTGGGTCCAACGCCTGCAGTGCTGACGGCGCAGCCGAATCGTAGACTATGCAGCCATAGTCTAGGCGCGACTGAATGAGGGCCTTGTAAAGTTGTAAGAGCGTTGGGCGTGAGGCTCCCCAAACAGTGTGGCTGAGACAACGTAGGATGTTGAGGTGTCGCCAGCACTTTCGTTTCAGTTGGCGAAGGTGTTGCACCGAGGTGAGACAGTTGTCGAACAACATGCCTAGAAACGTGTGTGTTTCTATGACACGTAGCAGGTCTCCAGCTAGATAGAGTTCGGGCTCCGGGTGTACTGCCCGACGTCGGCAGAAATGCATCATACGGATCTTCGACGCAGAGAACTGAAAACCGTGGGAAAACGCCCAAGACTGCGCCTTTCGAATGGCTATTTGCAACCGACGTTCAGCAACACTGATGCTGGTGGAGCTAAAATACATGCAGAAGTCATCGGCATACAAGGAAGTGGATACCGATGACCCCACGGCCGCCGCAAGGGCGTTGATAACGACTAAAAATAAAGGGACACTGAGAACGGAACCCTGTGGGACTCCGTTCTCTTGACAATGAGGTGAGCTAAAACAAGAACCAACACGAACTTTAAAAGAACGCAACGCCAGGAAATTCTGAATAAATATGGGAAGCGGACCCCGTAAACCCCAGTCGTACAGCGTAGACAAGATATGGTAGCGCCAGGTAGTGTCGTATGCCATCCGCAGGTCGAAGAATACAGCAACCAGGTGTTCGCGGCGACTGAATGCTGTACGGATGGCCGACTCCAGTGACACAAGATTGTCAACAGCAGAGCGACCTTGACGGAACCCACCCTGTTGTGGCCCCAAAAGTTCCCAGTCCTCGAGGATCCACATGAGCCTCCGACTCACCAAGCGTTCGAGGAGCTTGCATGGAACATTGGTGAGGCTGATCGGGCGGTAGCTATCTGCCACTTGCGGATCTGCCCCAGACTTAATCACCGGAATGATAGTGCTTTCCCGCCACGAGGACGGAAAAACACCCTCCAGCCATATTCGATTAAGCAGGGCGAGAAGTTGGCTCTTGGCATCCGCTGATAGGTGTCGGAGGAACGTACTGTGAATGCGATCGGGTCCAGGGGACGTATCTGGGCATGCAGCAAGGGCACCTTCAAACTCCCACTCAATGAATGGGACGTTGTATGGTTCCCGACGTCGCGTTCGAAATGAGATCAGATGGCTTTCTGCTCGCCCTTTAAGGGCGCAAAAGTCTGCACCATAAGCAGCAGTCTCTGAGGTGCGTGCAAAATGGTCTGCCAGGTGCTCAGCGACGGCGACAGGGTCAGTACAGAGCGTACCCTGAACGCTGAGACACGGAATTCCCGCCGGTGGGCGATGCCCAAAGAGGCGTCGAACCTGCGACCACACCTTGGAAGGAGAAGCGCGGGAACCAATGGAGGTGACGTACTTCTTCCAGGAAGCCCTCTTACTTTCGTGTATCAGTCGCTGGGCCCGTGCCCAGAGACGCTTGAAGGCTATGAGATGTTCTACAGAAGGGTGACGTCGGTGGCGCTGTAGTGCTCGCCGACGTTCCCGAATGGCCTCAGCAATCTCCGGTGTCCACCAGGGCACTGAGGGACGATGGAGCGAACCGGATGTGGTGGGAACAGAGTTTTCGGCTGCAGAAACGATGGCCTCTGTGACCTGCTGAACGGCGGCATCAATATCTGCTGGAAGCGGAGAATAAATCACAGCAGCTGAAGAATAAGCTGGCCAGTCAGCCCTATAGATGGACGAGCGAGGCAGACGGGCGGCAGGCGAACACTGTGGGAGCAACAGGAATATCGGAAAATGGTCGCTGCCACACAGGTCGTCATGGACCCTCCAGGTGAGATGTGGAAGGAGGCTAGGGCTGCAGACAGACAGGTCTATGGCAGAAAACGAACCATGTGCTGTGCTAAAGTTAAGAAGGCAGAGATTCTGCTCTGACAGGAGAGACTCAACATCCCTACCCTGGGCCGAGGTCTGTGTGCCACCCCACAGAGTGTGGTGGGCGTTGAAGTTCCCCAAAGAAGAAAGGGTGGGGGAAGTTGGGCGACCAAGGCAGCGAGGTCTGTGGGAGAGATGGCCTCATCAGGTGGAAGGTAAACAGAGCAGATGGTAAAATGTTGAACTACCCGTTGTCGAACAGCGACTGCCTCTAGAGACGTTTGAAGATGCACAGCGGCACTCCATTATTTTTCGCTCTTTGTGGAGAACTTTACAGTCTGGAGAGCACGGTGGATGCAGCTGGTTGCAGTTCACACAGACGGGAGGTGGGGTGCAGGGAGAGTCCGGATGAGATGGACGTCCACAATCTCTGCACACAGGGCTAGAAGTGCACTGGGAGGACATATGCCCGAACTTCCAGCACCTGAAGCACCTCATAGGGTGCGGGACATATGGTGTAACGTCACACCGGTAGATCATTACCTTGACCTTCTCAGGCAGTGTATCGCCTTCAAAGGCCAGGATGAATGCACCGGCGGCAACCTTGTTATCTCTTGGTCCCCTATAAACACGCCTCACAAAGTGAACTCCTCTGCGTTCCAGGTTGGTACGTACCTCTTCATCAGACTTGACAATAGGTCTCGATGGTAAATACGGCCTTGGACCATATTGAGGGTCTTGTGGGGCGTGACACTGACAGGTATATCGCCCAGCTTGTCACAGGCCAATAATGCCCTGGACTGGGCTGGGGATGCTGTCTGTATCAGAACAGCCCCACTTCTCATTTTCGAGAAAGACTCCACCTCACCATACTTGTCCTCGAGATGGTCAACAAAGAACTGCGGCTTGGTGGACAAGAAAGAGTCTCCATCAGTCCGGAAAAAAACAAGGTATCGCGGTGAATATGGATCCGAACAGCGTAAAGCTTGGCGTTCTTCCCATGGCGTTGCCAGGGAAGGGAACGACTTAGGATCATATGCTGTAGCATTATACTCTGATCTTCCACGCTTAGAAACGGCGTTTTTGCGACCGCCCATGCTATTTATAGCTCGTTTCATTTCCGTCCCACGAGCAGCTAGGGAAATAAGGGTCCACCCAGACAGAGCCCTGCTTGCCTGGGTAAGCCTTATACAACTGAGGTGCGGCAGGTTCCTCAGAGGTTGCTCGCTAGCGGCTGTTCAACCTCAACGGCCATGCATCTCCTCGGCATGTAGCACACCTTGAGATTGAGGTTTTTTTATAGAGGTTTGTACCGTCCTCGCGACCCGAGCGATTAAGCCAAGATCCCCGGGCCGTGAAACGTACAACGTTCCATCATCGCGCTGAACGATGGTTGTTGAGGCACGCACAGAGCTTACGGTGTAGCGGACTGTTGGCGCCACACAGCCCACGGCTCAGGACCCCGTGTTCGCCAAGCCCGTACCCAGCAAATTAATGCTGAGCCCCTGAGGGGACGGAGAAACGACCAAGTCGGAGAGCTTTAATACATGTCGTCGACTCGCCGGATGGTAACAGTCTAACATCGCAAAAATATATTGCCGCCGCCTTCATGGGACATTACCGACGCCTCTACGACAGAGTGTAACACAACGAGGCAGCTTTTGATGAAGCTGTCCGGTGTCCTTGATGCGACGGCGCAGGTATTTCTAACGGTGGAGGTTACGGAAGGTGAAGTGGCGGAAGCTCTAGGTAAAAGCACAACGAACAAATCACCGAGACCAGACGGATAATCGTTAGAATTTATCGGACATTCAAAACTCTCATGCTGTCCCAGTGGACGAATATATACCGAGAAAACTCCCTCCCATCTACCTTTGTGGAGGGCATTATAATTTCTGACCCCAACCGTCAGGAGGGAAAGGGATTCAGGACTACCGGCCGCTGACGCTACGAAACTCAGATTTCAAGACCTGAACGAGGATACTCGCAGCTAGCATCTTCCGCTAAGTCATCTCCCTTTGACCAAACGTCTCTCGGCGGGAACAGCAATATCCAGACAGCGCCAGTGACTACCGAGATGTGACAGCATCGGCAACAAGCTGTCGTCTCCATAGCGTTATGGTGTCCGTGGATTTTGATCGGGCCTTTGGCAGAGTGAGCCACGCATGCATGACAGAAGTGATGACGCAAATGAACTTTCCATAGGACATTGTTACTGTAGCAACGCGACTACTTTACAGTGGTTCCTCCACAGTGCTAGTGAACGGATGTGCAACGGGACCCATTAAAGTCTCCAGATGAGTGCAGCAAGGATGCCCACTGTCGTCGATACCCTTTGCCGTAGTTATCGAGTCATTTCTTTGCGGCCTTCGGAACAAGCTAACAGGAATGACGTTCAGGGGTCACACATTCATCTGCAGAACATATGCAGACGACCTTACATTCCTGATAAGATACGAGCGGCACTACGCTGGGTTTATCGGTACGGTTCGCTAACAGGAAGTCGCGTTACTATGGCGACGTTTGCGGCTGTGAACATTGGACGAGGGCCCCCAGATACAGCGTGGCACCGTTGAGGTCAATGGACACAATGAAGTGTTTGGGAATTACATTGACCAACGACCTCAGGCGCACGGCAGCGCTCAACTACAGCATTGGACGTGATGCAACGGGTTTGTCGACATTCATCTGGCGTCGCGCATTCCACGTTTGGCGCAAGCGCTCCCGATACCGGTGGTGCGCGGACACATGACGAAAGTGTCGTCCAGGTAACGGAAAAAGCAAGTAGGTTTCAATTCAGGTGACGCCAGGGCTTCCTCCTCGAAAATCTCCATGTACAAATTTGCGACCACAGGGGAGAGTGGGCCACCCTTGGCGACTCCCTCCGTTTGTTCCTAGTATTCGCCATCTGGCCACATGGTATGGATAAACTCCTTGACTTCCTTACATATAAGAACTCCATACACCCCAACATCAAATTCACTATGGAGACTGGAACGGAGGGTAAATTGCCGTTCCTTGACGTCTTGCTCAAGAGAAGACCTGATGGCACCCTGGGTCATGGTGTGTATCGGACGACAACTAACATTGATCTCTATTTACACGCAGACAGCTGTCACCACCCTTCACAGAGGAATGGGGTACTTAAAACTCTACATAGAGCGCCACTATCTCCGACGCAAAGAGTCTACCCCAGGAATTGGAACACCTGAGAACTGTATTACGAAAGAATGGGTACTCAGAATGGCACATTCAGCGGGCTCTCCGCCCAACCACTACAGCACAATCTATGGAAACGGATGAAAACACGAGGGAGCATGTAGGCACTGCGTTCATTCCATATACCGGCGCACTCTCGGGGAAGGTAGCTCGCATTTTGAAGAAACACCAGGTTGGAACTGTCTTTTGTCCACCGAATAAAATTCGTGTACTGGTGGGGAGCGCCAAAGATGATCTCGGTTTGAGGAAGGCTGGCGTGTACCAGATTCCGTGTCAGTGTGGCAAGTCATATACTGGACAGACGATGCGTACCGTCGAGGATCGATGCCTTGAACACCAGAGGCACACACGATTGATATATCCGAGCAAGTCGGCGGTCGCTGAACATTGTTTGTCGGAGAATCACGCGATGGAGTATGAACGCACTAGGATTCTGGTACAGACGTCAAGATACTGGAACTGCGTCGTTAGGGAGGCCATTGAAATTCGCACAAGTGACGACCTCATACACCGTGACTGTGGCTAAAATCTTAGCAAAGCTTGGGAACCAGCGATTGGGTTAATTAAGAGTAAATCTACCAAACTTAACGTAGTGACGACCACGGCGGAAAGAGCCCTCTCATCGACGTCATCTCAGATGCCGTCGCAATCGGTTCCACTGCGGGGCGTGGACCACGGAAGGGTCGCTCCGGGGACCGAGGTTATTTAAATGGCCCGCTACCGGGCTAGAACCCAGTTCCCTTTGAGCCGACGTGCGGGTCTCCGTGTGCTACACGTTCTTCAGAAGCACACAAGTCCTTTGAAGTGGTCGCCAAAATTATGTGGTGCAAATGCGACAGGATTCTTCTTTAGTCCACAATCATGCAATTATTCTGACACTAGAAAGGTTTCATCAGTTGCTAGGACGTTGTTGATTGGTTATTTACAGTTCCCTTGCAACACCAACTGTCATAAGCTAACCGTGTACATTCTCTAGACGTCGTCCGAAGTGTCCCGCACCACAACATAAATTAAAATTTGTAGGAATAATTCCTTTGAATAGTTCATCAAAAATAAATAAGGTTCTCGTATGAGCGGGGCACGGAAAATATTCTGTAGGCGTTACTAAGATTTCATCAAAGTTAAACACAGGAACTTGTATTTGCTCTCCTTAACTCATAGTGAAAAATATTAATGCCTTCTAAACACTGGCTTTCCACAGTCACACAAAATACAAATATAATGTCACATTCGGAGCTAATCAGTAGAGATTAAATCAGAATTAAATTGTTTTCTGAAATAAGTCGAGATTCTTCATTAGAATCACATTTCTGTTGCTATAAAATATTCCTGATCATAAATAAATCTTCTTAAATGTACGATATCTTTCAACATTAACAAATATTTATTCTTCATCTTGTTAATACAGCGTCAGTTTAGCAAGGAACGTGAACACGGACAACTAGCTTGGACTGAATCTCAAATAAGAATAACAATAATTTTATATTCTTTTATTTTCTTCTTTGAAATGATTGAAGCGCGGCAATAAAGAAGGCGCAGCAGCATTCGTAGCCCCGTAGCTGTCGGTTAAATTTTCATAGCGGCCTTCTGCTGTAATGTTGGCTGCGGTGGCGACGACGCTGCCCATGTTGATTGCGGCGCCTCGATCGTACATGAAACATACAGAAACAAAACATTTTAAGAATCATATTATAAAAAATAACAATGTTTACGAAACATCAAGTATCTATGCATTCTACATAAAAGGTTAGTTTTTTTTTCATTGTTTATTTATAACTTCAAAACATATCTTGTCCCACTACATTCTCTGGAAGTTAATTTTCTGTATATTTTGAATAAACGCTTTTTCTGCCTGATGTCTACGGTCAAGTCCAAGTAGTTGATCGAGTCTCCTCCAACTTTCTTTGTGAATTTAAGTTCTTTCAACCTATTTGTTGAAAATTAATGTACAGTTATGTCTCAGTTACAGAATTGCTTTAATTGGTTGGACACCTCTGTTTATAAAATACCTAAAGGCCACGTAGTATATGACTGACAGTTATCTTTATAAAATCTTTGTACTCGAAAGACCGCAGGTGCTGTGAGGTGGATAATCTGCAGTATTAAGTTGTGTGAAGATGGCCTAAGAAGCCGAAAGCTAGTTCACAACAGAAATAAGTGGTATTGTGGAACAAATACACAGTGTATACAGTTATTTAATATGTCTACGTTCCATCATCGGAAGACTTAATTTAATTCAACTGTTTAATTTCGTTACTCGGAAGACCAAAGAGTCACTGAAGACAGCCGAGAAGGCAAAAAATGGCGAGGGACAGGCGGGGCACAAGGGGAAGAGGAGGCCCAAGAAAAAAAGAAAGAAAAAGTCAAGGACTGTCGGATGTGGGTAGCACATGGGTGAGGGACTGATAACCGATGATGTTTAGTCGCTTTCAAAAACTACAAACCAACCAACCAAGCGCAGGGGTGGGCAACCGCGTGGCCGCCAACACGAGACCGCGGGTGGCGCAGCCAGGCCCCCATGCTTGGCCTGCCGTCTGCCTCATGGAGAGGAGCCACACTTCCACTGACTCGATGTTTCTCTTTCATGCTCTTTTTGGAATAGAATTTTATTGAAACTAGGATTACAACTATTCTATGAGTCTAAAATAAACTTGATTATACAATGAAATTACTTAAAAGTGACAATAGCAAATATATTTATTTAAATTAAATTGAAAATAATTACAAAAATATTTAGGATCTAGGTTAGTCGAAGACAGTGGATACAAAATAAGAGTACTCGATAAGAATCGTCTGAAATTTGTTGCGACTAAAACCACCAAATAAACCGGAAAAGTCAAAAGTAATTGACAGTTACTTTAATTGCTACAATTTATATGTGACTAAGACGACTTTGGTCTATTGTGCTCGTTTCTCGTTTGCCTAGTTTTTGCAGATTTCTACATACCTACTAGCTGCAGACACTGTTAGTGAAATCGTTCTAAAAATTGTAATTGCACTGCAAAGCTTCAAAAACATTGCCTTGAACGTTTTTCACATATATGCGGTTGAGCTGCATCATTGGGTCTTTTTGTGGTTGGAATATTGTTCTATCGACGTTCTTCGTGTGCAAAGTTTCTTCAACTATACTACTGATGCAGTCTGTATACTCTGAAGGATATTTTGATACAAAATTGGCGGTTTTAAATTTAAGTTCATCATTTTGAAGGTCCATGAAAGGTAAAACTGGTGAAACCAGACCACAGTTTAATTAACAGCTGGAAAATCTTGTTGTCAAATCTGTCTTGACCAAATCGTAAAGAGGAAGGGCGATAGGAGATTTAAATTCATTTCAGGCTCACAGTTGACGTTGCTCAGGTGTCTTTTCATGTGTGTTGGCTCTGGTGAAATGCTAGTCGCCTCAGCGACTACTTTGCTTCATTCGAAATGCTTTCCGTTGAGTGACAGACAACCTGCATCTCATTAAAGAACTCTATAAATAGTTGTATTTCCACACTGAAGGAAATTGTTCAGTACATTGACGATCTGGCAAACAATGGAGGCGTAGACCTTTTATCAAGATAATGATATTAAGAGGCCTTTGAAAATTCAAAGTGTTTCTTGAGCCCTAACACAGGCAAGGTGTCCACCACGAACACGTTTAAAGTTTTGAAGACTCAAGGATTCTGCTTCAACATAAGGCACACAGATTGTAGTATTTGACTCCTTTGTACATCAGGAAAGGTTTTCACTGATAACGGAACATATTGTTTTAACAATTCCCTCATGTAGGAGAAAAGGATAAAAGTTTTAACGTTTCTAAATTTGTTACATCATAATTCAGTTAATCAGCTTTGGTACCAATTCTATTCAGTGAGTGACCTCTGCAGCGAAAAAATATAGCTGACGTTTTTCCTTATTCTCTTCAAGTTTTCTTTATTGAACACGACTAGTGCGATCCCATGTACAAAGAGATCCCTTTTTTTACCCAATGAACCGAATATTTATTTATCCAGATATCAGGTCCAGTCTCGAATCCTGTGGATAACTGGAGTTCAACTACTTCATTAAATGTTACTCTTGCCTCATCTTTTCAAGAATATGTGAAAAGTTTTTACCCTTTGGTGCCTGCGCCAACATCCTTAAGTTGAAACTCCAATCAAATAACACAAAATTATCAATATACGTTAACCCAGGAATATATAAGATCAAACGCTAAGATTGTAACCGTTTTTATATAGGCCAAACTGAAAGACATTCTAACGTGAGATTTTTTTTTATTATTAATTTGGTTTTACAAGGTCAGTACATTTTTCCAGCACCTATATTAGATTACATTAAGTTACTAATTACTGTTCTCCACTCTTCTCTGTCCTCCTCAGGCATGTTGTTCTTCCTCATTGCTGACTGAACTTCCTGCATCCATGTGGTAGGTGGTCGTCCCTTTTTTCTTCTTCCATTCATTGTGCAATAGAGTTTGCATTTTTGAAGCCTTTCTTGTCCCATTTTAGATGTTTGTGCTGGATGATTTCAATAAATGAATTTTTACATTTCATTTTTTCTCTGATTACTTCATGTCTTATTCTTTCTCTTCTTGTTGAACGTCTCCAGAAATCCATTTCTGTAGCTAATAATTTTGATTTCGGTTGCCATTTTGTGGTCCACTCTTGTGAACCATATGTAATAATGCTGTAAACTATTGTTTTATATATCGTAATTTTGTTATTAGTAGTTATGTGTGTGTCCCAGAGAATTCAATTCAACAAAGAAATTGTCATCTTCCCTGCATTTATTCTTCATCTAATTTCCTTTTCCTGTTTCACATCATTTGTAATTTTCATTCCTAAGTATTTATATTCCTCTGTAGTTGTTATTGTTCTCATCCTTTCTTCTAATATTAACCGTTAATTTATTCCACCAATTTACCAAATATTTCGTTTTATTCATGTTGATATTTACTACTGATTTTTTTTAAATATTTTTTCCTGAATCAGTATCCTGGTGATATACACTACGTCTTCATAGTCTTGGGCTATAATCAATTGGTCATCTGCAAATTGTAATATGTATATTGTTATGTCATTTATTGGTATTCCCATAGTTTGACATTTTTTTCTTCCAATTGTGTAAGGTTACCTCTGTATATATTATATACAATGTAGGTGTCATGCTACATCCTTGACATAATCCTTTTGTGACTTGGAATCCAGGTGACAGATATTTACCAATTTTTATTATTGAAATAGATTTTTTATATAAATTTTGAATTGCTTTTATTATTATTGGATTAATTCCTATTGACAGTAAAGCTTTCCATAGATTAGGTAAAGGCACACTATCATAGGATTTTTCTATACCCACGAATACCTAAAGTATAGGTTGTGCCCGACCTAATTTTGTTTTTTAATTATTTGTTGTAGGCAAAACTTATGATCAACTGTTGATTTTCCAGATCTAAAACTTGCTGGTTCTTCAGCCTCCTTTTCTTTGTATTCTTGTTCTAAGAAATACTTAATAATTCTTCCATATAATCTACTGAAGATATTGGTCACTGTTATTCCCCTATAATTTTCTTTCCTTCCTTTTTTATGTATCATTGAAATATATCCTATTTTCAAATCATTTGGTACATCTTCCCCATTAAACATCTTTCGAAACCATTTCTTACAAATTCAATTAATTTCTCTGTTCCAAATTTTAATAATTCTGCAGGAATACCTTCAATGCCTGTAGCCCTACCACTCTTTAAATATTTTATTGCACTTTTAACTGTCTCTATTTCCAAATAAATGTAATTATCTGTTACTTCATTTGTAATTTCATTATATTCAAGGTTTCAAAAGTATTCTTCTCTGATTTCTGTTAATAGATTTTGAAAATATTTTTCTCAAGAATCATGAGTAATATATTTAATATGTGTAGTGTCTTTAGAATTCCTTCTTATTTTTTTATTGTTTTCCACTCTTTGGTGTTTCTTTTGTCACAAATATAGGATTCTATTTTTTGTTACAATGGTTCCCAAACTTTGTTTCTCGCTTCTGCTACCTTTTCCCGGATTTTTATTGTTGTGCATTAAGTTCTATTTTATCTTGAACATTTGTGGTGTTTAAAAATTTTAAATACTTTCCTTTCTTTAATTTCACCTCTTTTTTGATTTCTTCATCTCAGTAGTATAATGAATGGTTGGTATGTTTTCCATTTGTTTTTCTCCTAATGCTTCTTTGGCAAATTCATGTAGTTTTCTTATGATGTACTGATACTGATCTTCTGTATTATCACACTTTGTTTCTATGAGCTTTTCATATAGTCTCTTCTGATAAAAAATACTGTACTTTCATTCTCAAAACTATTTAAATTATATTTAGTAATTTTTATTTCTGTTTTGAAGTCTTTTGTAGTACAATTTTGATTACCTTCACTTTTTTTTTTTTTTTTTTTTTGTGAAGGGGGAATAAAAATTTGGAATTTACTAAATAATGATCGCTAAGAGTTACCCATCTATACGCTCTTATAGCATGTATTTTTATCCTTGGTTGCTGTTTAATTATAGTATAATCTATTATTGCTTTTGATTCAGTGTGTCTTTATGCCATGTATATTTATAAATGTCTTCATGTTGATAAAAGCCATTTAGTATTTTAATGAATTTTGTTCACAAATATCAATACGTCTATTACCATCATCATTCACCACATTTTCTCCAAATGATCCTATAATTTTATTTAGAATTGTACTTCCTGTTCTACTGTTGAAGTCTCCTGCAATGATAATCTCCCTTCTTTTTTCCAATTTCTTCAATAACTCCATTTAATTTCATTTAAAATTCATCTCATCTTAAGAAATGGTTCATCTTCGCTTATCCATATACTTCTATAATAGTAATTTTGTGTTCCTGAATATTGGTGTTGATTTTAATCAGATTTGCATCTATAGATTCCCACTTTGTGACCTGTCTGTTGAATTTGTTTTCATCAATATCGAAATCCCACGTTTTGCACTTTGATTTTTTGGTACACCACTATAGAAATGTGTATATGGTCCTATTCTTTCAATGCCATGTCATCTTTTCTCTGTTTCTGGGAGCACAATAATACCTTGATTTCTAGCTTCCATATCTTTAATCACTTCTCCTACTCTATTTTGTAAACCTTGTACATTCCAGACACTCTAAAAAAATGTTCAAATGTTTGTTAAGCTTAAGGGACTTAACTGCAAGGTCATCAGTCCCTAAACTTACTAACTTCTTATGAACTACCTTATACTAAAGACGACACAAATATCCATGCCCGAGGGGGGATTCGAACCCCCGACCGTAGCGGCCGTGCGGCCTGTAACTGGCGCGCCGCAGACCACTCGGCCACTGTGGCCGGCACCAATTAAGACAGTCAGTTTTCGTGGCCTTTTTCGTCTTCTATTATATCCACCCTGCTGTAATCTTATAGGCTTTTTAACTAGTAATACTTTTTCCAATGAATGAGGAGTTGGCCCATTGTATTAACCCTCAACCTGGAGGGCCAGGTAATTTTGGATCAAGGTTTTCTTCCTTTAGCCTTTGGTAATCCAATACCTAGCTACAAGGCAGTAGCTGCTAGTTTTGGTCCATTCCAGGTATTTTATTTCCCCGGTATCCACCATATCTGGTGAGCATTCCCCTGACCACCACCCGGGGTAACATAAGATTTAAAGAAGACATAAAAATAGTGGAAACAATCAGTCAAGTTTCTTCCTCTAACTAAAAAATCACCATCACACTGTAAGCGAAAGTGAGAGTGCATTTCAAGTACTACATAAAATTCCAAACGTTTTATGACCATTATTGAAGAAATTGAAATTCATGTATATATGAAAACCCAATCACAGGAAATTCTGAATGAGCAAACAAAGCTTAAACACCAACAATACATTAAAAACTTTATTGAAATTCTGATGAAAGAAAATGCTGAAATTACGAAGACATTACTCCATTGCTCTACCAAAGAACACCCTTATCAAAGTCTCTACGTCATTAAATAAAACAGCAACTTAAACAAATAATAACGGTGTTATATAATCAAGCAAAAATACGAGAATATAACACCAAGTTGTAGAACTAAGATAAAAGACTACACATAGAATAATATAACAGCTATAACGTCTATATTTCGCCGATTTTACGGCGTTTATCTCTATACTTGAAAGACGCATTTGTTGTCTATCTGTCTTTTGTCTTATAACTCTAGATCCAGACAATCAAATAACGTGAAATTTGGTACATGTGCACAAAATTACATGGGGAAGCTTCTTAAATAGGTTTCGTTCCATCCCAATCTCACTCTGACCATGTGCCTGTTGTAAGCTGTATGATAATGAAGCCCCTCCTCCCAAAAAGAAAATAAATAAATAAATAAATAAATAAAAACAAAAACAAAAATAAAAAAAGAAAAAGAAAGAAGGAAATCATGCAAGTTGGTTATTGAGAGTGATTTTGAATGTTTTTGTGGTGATAAGGAGGATGTAAATAAAAGTGATGGTCAGACATCTGTAGGGTGGGACCCCCCTCCTCCCTCTAGACCCATGTTTGTAAGATGGACCTCACCTCCAGCAGCCATCTTAATTAGGACAGGTTCTCAAACAGGTTTCGTTCCATGCCATCCTCACTCTTGCCTCCTCCGGACAAAAGTAGTGCTCCATGTACCTGGTCTGAGCCACAAAACATGTAACTGAACCCACAGTACTCACAGGGAGTGCTAAGGATGAGGATATCTTCATTCCAAGAATACCTATCGTTCCATCAGACAACACCATACAATTCAAGAGAATACAATTCCCTCTGAAACTGTGTTTTGCCACGACAATCAACAAGTCAGAAGGCCAGTCTCTTGGGATTTCTGGTACAGACATGCAGACACCGTGCTTCTCTCATGGCCAGTCGTATATGGCCTGCTCCAGAGTGGGCAAAGACGAAAATCTGTTTGTACATACTCCAAATGTAACTGCCAAAATGTTGTTTATGCCTTTGCTGTAACATAAATGTACCCTTTTATTACATGCAAATAAACGGTTTTGTTTGCTTCTATAGAAAACCTTATTTTATTCCCGGGCAAAACCGGGCACTTGCAGCTAGAGCCTATATAACAGGAGCGGCCACAGGGCCGCGGCTCCACCAGAGCATTCGTGGCACACTTTCGCAGTATTGTATCGAACAGCTGGAGTGAGACAGGGAACGGTTTGGCTCCCTGCCGCCCGCCGGCGTGCGCTCGGTGGCGCCCTCCCTGCAGTCGCAGTGACGTCACGCGGCCGCTGCCCTCGCCCCTCGCTCTGCTGGAGACTGGGTTGTGGTCCAGCGACGCTACGCCGGCTGCAGCCCACCTGCGGTGCCCCCACCCCACTCCCCACCTGTCCGCAGGTTCGCAGTTTGGAGTCGGCGACCCTGGCCGCTTAGCACCTATGTCAAAACGTATTCTGGATCTGCCACTCCCATGAACCACAGACATTGCCGAGGTGGGGTGGCTTGCGTGCCTCAATGATACAGATAGCCGTACCGTAGGTGCAACCACAGCGGAGGGGTATCTGTGGAGAGGCCAGACAAACGTGTGGTTCCTGAAGAGGGGCAGCAGCCTTTTCAGTAGTTACAGGGGCAACAGTCTGGATGATTGACTGAGATGGCCTTGTAACATCAGCTAATGTGGCTTTGACACAAAGTTACTGTGAACGGCTGAAAGCAAGGGGAAACTACAGCCGTTATTTCTCCCGAAGACTTGCAGCTCTACTGTATGAACATATGATGATGGCATCCTCTCGGGTAAAATATTCCGGAGGTAAAATACTCCCCCATTCGGATCTCCGGGCGGGGACTACTCAGGAGGATGTGATCATCAGGAAAGACAATACTGGCATTCTACGAGTCGGAGCGTGGAATGTTAGATCCCTTAATCGAGTAGCAAAATTTGAAAATTTAAAAAGGGAAATGGATAGGTTGAAGTTAGATATAGTGGGGATTATTAAAGTTCGGTGGCAGGATGAACAGGATTTCTGGTCAGGTGAGTATTGGATTATAAATACAAAATCAATTGGGGGTATCACAGGAGTAGGATTGATAATTAATAAGAAAAAGGAATGCGGGTAAACTACTATGACCAGCACAGTGATCGCATTATCATTGTCAAGATAGATACGAAGCCAACACCGACAAAAGTAGTACAGGTTTATATGCAAACTAGCTCTGCCGATGATGAGGAAATCGAAGAAATATATGAGGAGCTAAAGGAAATCATTCAGACAATTAAGGGAGAGGAAAACTTGATTGTTATGGGAGACTGGAATTCAGTAGTAGGACAAGGAAGGGAAGGGAAGATAGTAGGTGAATATGGTCTGGGAAAAAGGAATGAAAGAGGAAGCCGCCTGGTAGAATTTTGCACAGAACATAATTTAGTTATAACAAACACCTGGTTCAAGAATCACAAAAGAAGGTTGTATACGTGGAAGAGACCAGGAGACACCGGGAGATACCAGATAGATTTTATAATGGTAAGACATAGATTTCGGAACCAGGTATTACAGTGTAAGACATACCCAGGGGCAGATATAGACTCTGACCATAACTAGTTGGTTATGAACTGTAGGCTGAAACTGAAGAAACTACAAAAAGGTAGGAAAATAAGAAGATGGGACCTGGATAAATTGAAGGAACCTGAGGTTCTTAAGAATTTCAGAGGGAGCTTTAGGCAACAATTGACAGAAACAGGGGAAAACAAAACAGTAGAGGAGGAATGGGTAAAATTGAGAGATGAAATAGTTAAGGTAGCAGAGGACAAAATAGGTAGGAAGGCAAGACCTACAAAAAATCCTTGGATATTACAGGAGATACCTAACTTAATCGATGAAAGGAGAAAATATAAAAATGCAATAAATGAAACAGGCAAAATGGAGTACAGACGACTAAGAAATGAGATCGACAGGAAATGCAAAATGGCTAAGCAGGAGTGGCTAGAAAGCAAATGCAAGGATGTAGAAGAATGTATAAATAGGGGAAAAATAGATATAGCCTACAGGAAAATAAAAGAAACATTTGGAGATAAGAAAAACAGCTCTATGAATATCAAGGACACTGATGGAAAACAAGTTCTCAGCAAAGAAGGCAAAGCTGAAAGGTGGAAAGAGTATATAGAAGGGCTCTACAAAGGAAATGAAATTCGAGACAATATTGTAGGAATGGAAGAGGATGCAGATGAAGGTGAAATAGGAGATACTATACTGAGAGATGAATTTGACAGAGCCCTGAAAGACCTAAGTCGAAACACGGCCCCTGGGGTAGATGATATTCCCTCAGAGCTACTGAAGTCTCTGGGAGAACCAGCCATGACAAACCTGTTTCACCTGGTGTGTAAGATGTATGAGACAGGCGAAGTACCCTCAGACTTTAAGAAAAATGTTATAATCCCCATTCCAAAGAAAGCAGGTGCAGACAGGAGTGAAAACTACGGAACCATCAGTTTAATAAGTCGTGGTTGCAAAATATTAACATGAATTATATACAGAAGGATGGAAAAGCTGGTAGAAGCCAACCTCGGGGAAGATCAGTTTGGGTTCAGGAGAAATGTAGGAACACGGGAGGCAATACTCACTTTACGGCTTATCCTAGAAGATAGATTAAGAAAAGGCAAACCTACATTTCTAGCTTTTGTAGATTTGGAGAAGGCTTTTGACAATGTTGATTGGAATAAACTCTTTCAAGTTCTGAAGCAAGCAGGAGTAAAATATAGGGAGCGTAAGGTTATTTACAACTTGTACAAAAACCAAATAGCGGTTGTCAGAGTTGAAGGGCACAAAAGGGAGGCAGTGGTTGGAAAGGGAGTAAGACAGGGTTGTAGTCTTTCTCCAGTGTTATTCAATTTGTACATTGAGCAAGCTATAAAAGAAAGCAAGGGGAAATTTGGAGAAGGAATTAAAGTTCAGGGTGAAGAATTAAAAACATTGCGTTTTGCCGATGACATAGTAATTCTGTCAGATACAGCAAAGGACCTGGAAGAGCAATTGAACGGAATGGACAGTGTGCTGAAAGGTGCATATAAGATGAACATTAACAAGAGCAAAACTAGGGTAATGGAGTGCAGTGTAAGAAAATCAGGCGATGCTGAAGGAATTAGATTGGGAAACGAAGCAATAAAGGAGGTAGATGATTTTTGTTACTTGGGCAGTAAAATAACAAATGATGGTCGCAGCACAGAGGATATAAAATGCAGAATGGCAATGGGTAGAAAAGCGTTCTTGAAAAAGAGAAATTTGTTAACATCGAATATTGATTTAAGCCTAAGGAAGTCCTTTCTGAAGGCATTTGTATGGAGTGTTGCTTTGTATGGGATTGAGACATGGACGATAAACAGTGCGGATAGGAAGAGGATTGAGGCTTTTGAAATATGGTGCTACAGAAGAATGCTGAAGATTAGGTGGGTGGATCTCGTAACTAATGAGGAGGTACTGAACAGAATTGGGGAGAAAAGAAATTTCTGGCATACCTTGACTAAAAGAAGGGATAGATCTGTAGGACACATTCTTAGACATCAAGGATTTGTGAATTTAGCTTTGGAGGGAAGTGTGTGGGGTAAAAATCGCAGAGGAAGACCAAGAGATGGATACAGTAAACAGATTCAGACAGATGTAGGGAGCGTATGTATATATGTTGCCGTTCTTATGTGGAGATGAAAAGGCTTGCTCAGGATAGGGTATTGTGGAGAGCTGCATCAAACCAGTCTCCGGACTGAAGACCACAACAACAACATTCTGGATCTGTGTCGTTGCAACTTGAGTGTTCGTAAGCTGAGATCAAAATGAATAAAGTAGACTCTTCAGAACGTTGTTTCATTTATTATGGAAAAGAAGCTAGAATTCAAGCGGTTAGGCACACATCAACCAAAAGATTTCTTGATGTCTCAGCTGAATGAAAACAAGAAAACTTACTGCTAGACATGGCTCTGCATAAGGTCTTGGATAATTGTGACTGAAAAAAAAAATGTTTTGTTTCAGCTATTTGTTGCAGTCGGCTGCAAGAATCTAAAGCATTTAAGTGAACTAATTAAGAAACACGAGGAAAGTGGACTTCATTTAGAAAATGTTTGTAAATATAAAATGTTTGCCACAATTAAATTGATGCTCAGAGTGATTAGGTGTATAAACCGTCAAATCAGAAACATAATGAATTAGTTACTAAGAACAGACACATATTAAATAGAATACTACAGTTCTACATCTACATGGGATACTCTGCAAATCACATTGAAGTGCCTGGTAGAGCATTCATCGAACCACCTTTACACTATTTATCTCCCATTCCATTCTCGAATAGCGCGCGAGAAGAAAGGACATCTGAATGTCTCCGTTCGAGCTCTGATTTCTCGTAATTTCTTCTGATGATCATTTCTACCTATGTAAGAGGCAGTCAACAATATATTTTCGCATTCGGAGGAGAATGTTGGCGATTGGAGTTTCATAAGTAGACCACGCCGCAGCGATAAGCGCCGTTGTTTTAATTATTCCCATCCCAGATCTTGTATCATTCCGTAATGCTGTCTCCCCTGTATCGTGACAATGCGAAACGAGTTGCCCTTCTCTGGACTCTTTCGATGTCCTCCGTCAAACCCACTGTGTGGACTGGGCTGCAATACTCCAAATCAGGACGAACAAGCGTAGTGTATGCATTCTGTGTAGTAAAAAAAGGATGGGGCCCCTCCACGCCCACACCAACGTGATGACCATCACAAAAGTTCTACTGTCACCTCCGTAATTAAGTTAGTTTGCTAAGGTGGATCACGGGATGTGGGAACCGCGATGTTATCCGTACGTGTGGGCGCGATCACCCATTAATACGGTGCATCTGGAGATAGAATTGGTCGAAAGGTATACGAAGGGTAAAGGTATGTAAGGGCAGAGGAAAAAAAGTGCCAAGGCAAGAGCCAAGGGAAAAAAACCTCTGCGACAGTGGGGTAGGTATGAAGGGCAGTAGCGGTATGCTATCTGCGACAGATCATGCAAGGGTTGGTAATGTTAGTAATGGGTATTTTCTCAGTACCATTAACTTTGCTAGGTTCGTCATAAAGAATCAGTCCGTTCTGATGCGAGGTTCTGCTGCAGCTGAGCTCCAATGATGCCTCCTGGGTCGGCTGCGGCAGTTTACCCGTTAACATCGGCTGTGGCAGAATACCTGTAACATAGCCAAGTCTGTCAAGGTAGTTAGGCAGTTCGGTCATAGAACTGGCTAAGTGTGCGGGACTGTTTAGGTTTGTTTGTGTTTAGTGCGATGAATATGGTTTCCCTGCTTTGCCTGTAGGTCGGCTGTGGGCTCAGCTGGCATTGCCAGTCAGATTGCTGTTCTGCAGGGGTTTGCCATGTTCATCGTGTTTGTGAGTTGGTGTTCCCTACGGCCGTAGGTGATTAGTCTCTGAGGAGAAGTGTTTTTGGGCGATTATGTTTCCACCTATGGTTGTGATCGTAGTTCCCCAAGCGTAGGATGAAGGGGTTGTTCGAGTGTCTCGAGTTTCTGTATAGTCGTGTGGCGAGTTTCTTGAATACCACCGAGAGGCGCTCTAGGCGGTATTCATTGTGAAGGTCCACGGTGCGTGTGTATCGTGGAGCGTTGCTAATGATGCGTAGTACCTTGTTCTGTATGAGCTGCAGGCGGCGCAGCCGTGTTGGCGCCGCGTATGCCCAGCACGGAGCACCGTACGTCATCAGAGGTCTAATATGTGTCATGTAGAGGTTCCTCGACACCCGGCTATTCAGTTTGCTTTCCCTGTTGAGCATCGGGTAGAGTTGTTTGAGCCTCGCGTTTGCTCTGTTGATCATGTGTTGTATGTGGTCTCCCCATATGAGTTTCCGGTCCAGCCAGACACCAAGGTATTTTACTTTCTCACGGAAGCGTATTGGGCGTGTATGTAGAGTAATTGGTCTACCGTGTTGGTGTTTGCGCAGGTGTTTCGGTCTGCGTGTGAACAGAACTGCCTCACACTTGTCGACGTTGACTTTAACACACCATTTCTCCAACCAAGGTTCGGCAGTTCTGAGTGCTGTCTGTAGGCGTGAGTTAATGTTTGATGGCTTCCAATCTTGCGCCATGATGGCGGTGTCATCTGCGTAGATTGCGGTCATCGTGTTATGTGTGGATGGAAAATCATTAATGTACAGGTTAAACAAGAGGGGCCCCAGGATGCTGCCTTGGGGTACTCCGGCTTGAATACCATGTCGTGTAGACTGTTTGCCCTGCACGTCAGTGTTGAAGCTTTTGTTGGTGATATATGAGTGTATGAGATGCACGAGTCCGTCGGGAAACGCGGCGTCGTTAAGTTTGCGTATAAGGCCGTTGTGCCAGAGACGATCGAAAGCTTTTTCGATGTCCAGGAACACCGCCCCAGTGGCTTTGTTTCTGTTTAGTAGTTCTGATGCATCTTTTAAGGATTCTGCCAATAAAACGCAGTCTCTGGTTCGCCTTTCCCACCACATTATCTACCTGTTCCTTCCAGTTTATGTTTGAAGTAATAGCAATTCCTAGGTATTTATTGGAGTTTACGGCCTTCACTTTTGATTGCTTTATCTTGTAAGCAAATTTTAACGCAGATCTTTTCGACTTTCCACTTCTCATTATTTACAGTTAATTGGCAATTTTTACTCCATAGTGATATCGTATTCAGATCGTTCTGCAGTTGGTTTTGACCTTATTGTTTACTGAAACTCATGACTTGGCACTACGAGCTCGCAATGAAAAACAACAGTCAGAAAACTGTGGCAATTTCTTAAACTTGTTACCTCTTTTGGGAAATCTTGACAGTGTATTAGATGATCACTGAAGCAGCTCTAGTAATTCCTTGTGTAAATATACGTCACACATCATACAAAATGAGCTTCTGGGATGTATGTATCACGTTTACATCGAAGAACTAATTAAACAGATTTACGATGCCTACTTTCGTTTCTGTGCAGGCTGACGAAGCAACAGATATTACGTACAAAAGTCAATTTGTCATTGTACTGCGGTGTATTAAGGGGAAGAAACCTGTTGAAAGATTTATTTCCTTTAAAAACGTTAATGATAGGACAGCATATCAACTTAGTCAGGTTTTAAAAAGACGTCTGGAACCTCCCAATGTTCAAGAGGAGCTCACTGCTCAGGCGTACGATGGCGCCGGCGCGCCAGTACTGAGCGGCAGCCACAGTGGTGTGCAGAGCACTTTCCCACACGTCACTGACATGCGCGCCACATGAATTTTGTTCTTCAGAATGGATGCAGCAACATCATACAGACGATAAGGTTGTTCTTAGGAAATATTGCTGGTTTTACAACGTTTTTATTTCTTCATCTCCTAAGGGAAGTGATTTGTTACAGACAGTCTGCAACAAGAGAATTCCTTCAGTCTCTTCAACTAGATGGAAGTTCCAGTTCCGCATTGTAAATACCATCAAAGAAAATAAATTGCACTTATTGGAATGTTTTGAAAATCTTGAAGAAGAGGATTCCTGGTATGATGTTACAATAAGAGAAACATTTGCCCTAAGAAATTTACTTCACAATCCACACATTTTGTTTCACCTAATTTTTTTATGATATCGTGAAACACGTTGGTATTTCCCATAACACAGTTCAGATTCAGAGTGCAAATGCCGTTACCATATCCAATGCATTACATCATTCTGAGTGTGCTGTAACTGAAATACGAGAGAACATTCAACGGTTTAGAGTTCTTGATGATGAATGTATTGCTCCTCAGAAAACGTGCCAAATGTAGCAGTGAACTTAATCTGACAGCAGATACCAAAAAAGTGTGTGACATTATGACCAACCGACAGAAAGGAAGATTTCAAAACTGTCGTGTATTAGCAGCTTCTAAATCATTGATCGAAAAAAGTTTGCTACTTTTAGAGAACATTTCCCAACCACAGCAGTCTATTTGCCACGATAAATTGAAAAATGAACTGTGAGTGATTTATGTCAATGATACATTTAGATGCATTACATCGGTTTGTGAGCTGTTTACTTTCTTTGTAGAACACTTCCTTAAAGAATTGTTCACTAAAGAGAACAAAACATAAAAATTGCGCTAACTACACCAATTTCAATAACAGAAGCAGGACGCAGTTTCAGCACCTTAAAAAGTAGAAAAACCTTCCCCAGGTCCAGTGTGTGTCAGGAAAGGCTGAAGTCACTGGTTGTTTTTTCCATTCACATGGAGGAAATCAGTGATACTTCAAATTTCAATAACAGAGTAATTGACAAGTTTGCCAGTCAGAAGAAGAGACGTGCACATTTACTGTATAAATCACCTGTCAGGACGCAGATCTCATTAGTGAACGTGTTAGTTAGGTAAAATACACATCAGACTGCCCCTGGCCAAGGTTTTCCCCAGTGTATTTACCTTGGCTGTAAGTCAAAAGCCAGGAGGGTCGCTATTCTCTCTCTGGTGCATTTGCAGTGGGGAAGAAGTCACATACGTCCTCCCCCAGTTCATTTTTATTTTGACATCACAATCAGTACACAGAAGCACTACTACAATAAGTACGAACTTCAGCATGAGAAGAGCTGGTGAACTTCGGTTTGAATGCAAACACCGCCAAGCCCCCAATTCTTCAATAAATTGTGTCACCACAGCACAAACTCAGACACCCACAAATATACACAGAAAACCAGCGGAGTTGGTGGATCCGACCAACTACAATATTACACACACATATCACCTCCACTCCCCCTCCGAAATAATAATAATAGTAATAAAAATGTTTACTGCATATTTCCATAAATTTTTATTAGCTACAGTAAGTTTCGTGGATTATATTAATTACTGCATAATTAGCATTGATAATATGGTTCGAATGTGTTTAAATGCTGTTACATAAATGGAGGTGATATAAAGCACTTAAGTCTGATTGCATTATACTGTGTACCAACTTTTCGTCTGGGCCCCAAAAACGAAACTGATAACTAGCCGCCACTGTTACATAAATTACAAAATCGGTGCGCAGTGGCGGCTCGTGGTTCGGGTGACTGGCCTCCACTTCTTTCAGTGACGGATCTGCGATATGTTCGAACTGTGGCCGACACTCGACAGCGCCTCCCCCCAGCCCCACTCGCCGCCCAAAGCGACGATGTGGCGCACGCCTGCGTGGGGCGCTCGTGGGTCGGAGGCTGCGTCTGCGTCTGGCAGACTGCTCACGCTTCTCGAGCTCCTGGGTCAGGTGAGCTGCATCCGACACACCAGTGCGCGCCCGGGTTGTGTCTTCACACTTTGCAAACAGCCAGCACCGAAAACAAAATAGTTCATTTGTAGAAATGCAGCTTCAAATCCAACCGTCTCTTTTGTATATACTTTCGTCAAGAGATGTGTAGAACGTCTTACCTCGGGTTGTTTGTGGCTGTTCAAACTCGAGCTGAGTCGTCGGCCTACCAAGATTCTTTATTTCAAACTTTTAGTCCAAATTTAAAGCTGGGGAAAAATTGTTTCTAGAAAATACTGAAGGGTGTTCATTTTTCTTTGATAATAAACACCAAGAACATATTGTTAGGTTTTGTTCGGTGTGCGAGGATAGGATTGTGGCAGCGTTCGCAAATGTGAACTGGTACTTGGTTTACTGTTGATTCTCGATATAAAGAGAGTCTATGTCCAAAAAATTGATCTCAGTTAACGCATCTGAGTCATTTCAAAAACACATCCAAAAATGAATTATGGGGATTTACTGTTATGAATGTTCTCGAAACACAATTTTTTGGTAATCAATTTAATGTACAATTTGCTTCATAAGAAATTAGTAAGAGTAACATAAAATCAACATATAAACTTGGGAAGAGCCTGAACGACAAATATTTGAATAATGAACAAAATTCTACTTTCCTACTCCCCAGTGACTGAAATCCCATGACAAGATGACTATATAGAAAGCGAGGGATAAATATTTCGGTGCGGTCTCTAAGCATTACCATTCTCCACAAGTTCGTGAAGAGCTCACAGTTGCTCTCAGACACAGGCGAATGCCGGCGGTCCGTTACCAGACGTGCAGCAGAGGCGTGTTCTGGAAGTGCAGCTGAGTGGCCGGCTGCCGGGAACGTTCGCGGCCGCGGAAACAGCGGACACCGCAGCTGCCACTGCCACAGTGCCGGCCGCTGTAGGCCCGGCAGCTCACACTGCCCGACGAGCTCGGTGATTCCGTAAAGTCTATGCCACTCCAAAGTGCGTGTATTGCTACACTAGTACTTATTGGAGGCAAAGGTGACTCTAGAATACCGAGTAAAGTTAAGGCAGGCTGGCCTTATTAATGGTCAAACAGAACTCACACAGAATGCTCAATTTTGAGAGCGGACTCTGAAGGCTCTACAAATTTATAAGTCTAAATTGACCACGTAATAGGATACTTATCCAGCCGAAGCTAAGAGAGAACTTCCCTCTCACGCCGAAGCTAAGAAGCCAGCCGGAATCCTTTTACAAGCAGCACTATCCCGAGATGGGGCCACGCCCCTAAGATTCACGAAAACCAAGCAAAGACGTTCGCGCGTTCTCGAACCACACAGCTAGTGGTATTCCCACCTTTTGGGTGTGCTTCCGCATAAACTGTCGTACAAGCTGCACTGTTGGAGTAATTTTGGTGCCTGTCAAGAAAGAAGGAGAGATATCGCCGATGCCATCTATCCCTCAGCGGTCGGCAGGAGGCTGCCGTCCCCGAACTACAGGGAGTCTTCGCTTAAAAGACGAAGGCAGAGACCATCTCGTGAAAGAGGGTGCAATGAACGATGGAATTGTCGCGATCTTTGGTCCCAGGTACTGCCAGACGCGACACACAGCGCTGTCGCCAGCCAGTCGCCCTCGGTCTGGCAGAGGCAGTGCAGCCCGCTCGCTCAGCACTCTGCAGGTACTTTGCTGCGTACGACACGCAGCCTCGCCGCCTCCCGCCGCGTGGCGTCCGCTGGCCTGGCCTGGCTTTCACTCCCAGTCCCCGTCCTTCCTGTGGAGGCCTGCCGCTTGCCACCCTTGTGATTTCTTCTTTACACAGCAAGCTCGCTTCTCTCCCAACGACTAAAAACACCCCCGCACCTGATATTTAGCTGCGTTTCATCGTAAGAGCCAGTATTGCCCAACAATAAGAAATTTCAATAAATAGAATTAAAAAACCTGGTAAGAGATGAGCTGACATCTCTCAATGTGAATTTTACAACAACTAAACAAAATCAATAGGTGGGTGTGCTAATCATTCCTATATCATTTTCTTTCCAAATGTTGCCATGGATGACGCACAACAGTTTGCGTTTGTACCGCAATAACAGTATACACGAGGGTTGTACTGACTCCCCACTGCACCGTGTGAAGAGTAGAAATTCTGAAGTTCAACAACCTGACTTCTATAGCTGTCTTCCCCACGCAGATGATAGCAAACAGGTCGGAGTTCTTGAAGTGAGCCGGAAACCTTTAGCACGCGGGTTCTGGGGATGGGAAAATTTGGACAAATTGTTTCGTGCTATAGTATTGGAGAGTCGCACGCTCATGCTTTATGTATGGCCTCCATTGGTCTCAGATTCCCACTGTTTTCTCTTTTGCTCAAATTGCAACTATCTACATCTGTCTTACTTTGTTATTACCACTGTTCCTGACTTCCTACATCTCGTTTCGCTCCCCGCTGCTGTTTTCATGCATATGCCTTTCCCCTGAACTGACACTTTCTCTGTTCCATCACACATGGCTGTTGCTGCCTGTTGCACTGTCTCTGTCCTACTCACATTCAGCCGAAAAAAGGGCGAATATGTTCGCATGCCATAATTTTTGGTGAGGAAGTCAGAATGAGGATTGAGGCAGCTGGTTCCACACTTTTGTGTCAGAGAACATATTCGCCTTTTCTGTGCTCCGGAAGGAGCATTTTTCAGCTGGTTCCCATCTTTTTCTGTAGCATATCGCGATAACGAATACACATTTCCAAAAACGGGCAACGGATTTTCCAGACAAACACCTAAACAATATACAAATGACATTTTAGTCATTTTTATTCCTTAAGATACGTCACCTCACAATCAGAAATAGCGTTTTCGAACCTATTACTGTCGCATGCTATCGTTCACGGACTGATATCTCAAGAACCATATAAGGTATCATTCTGCTCTAAACTTTAAATAAGGTTTCGATATGTTATCTACATTTCATACGCAGCTATGTGTAACCTAAAGTCAGCCATACGAGAAGTCTACGCAATGTGTTTTTACCTCTGCAAACTATTTAAAATATATTGCAATAGTTCACTAAACCGTATGTTGCATATTAACTGTAAACGAAAACAAAAATCACCTCTTCATCCACCGAAGATTTCAATTTCTAAGATGAACAAAAATCAATTTTTTTCGCCGAGTACTTTTTTTCAAATCGCATGATAAGTTTCAGAGCTGTCCGAACGCCGTCTTTGAGCACTATACGCATTTTTCTTGCAAAATAACGCGATTTTTCGGCCATATCTTGTTAACGGACTAAGATTTATGGAAACTGAAAAATGACGTTTATAGATACATGTCTACAGGATGTATTACAAATATTTGAACAATTTTCTATGGTTAGTTATTTATATATTTGCGAATCACGGTGCTAAAACGGCTAAAAATCGGATTTTGTGATTTTGTGCAAAAGTATGATAAGCTTTGGATTTCGGTAACGGATAACGATGTCGAAAAAATTTAAAAACGGCCTCGAGAATATCATCATAAGAACATATGGTAAAAATTCTGAAGATTTGCAATGAAAAGAAAGTATCGAAGTGACCATCCCCACAATTTTTTTTTGTACCCAAAAATCATGGTTTTTGAGATTTTCTCAGGAACCGCCCATGAATGAATGGTGCTTTTGTAAGCCGTAAGCCGTTTAAAGCCCACCATAGACCACACGTCATGTACAAAAGTCAACTGATTTGATCAATTTGGGCCGGCCGCGGTGGCCGAGGGGACTGAGGCGCTTCAGTCACGGTCTGCACGGCCACTACGGTCGGGGGTTCGAATCCCCCCTCCGGCATGGATATTTGTGCCGTCCTTGGGATAAGCTAGTTGATAAGTAGTTTGTAAGTTTAGGGACTGATGACCCCGTAGTTAAGTCCCATAAGCTATACAAACATTTGAACTTTTTTTTTTTTTTTTTTTTTTTTTTTTTTTTTTTTTTTTTTATATCAATTTGGATGGGTTCCTGGAGGTGTGTAACTTTCACGAAGAAGAAACTGTTTCATTGGCAACCATTCCTCGAGAAAATTGGGAAAACTAGCGTTCAAACGTGCATGAAAGTGGCAGGCTTCAGTCAGGTAACGTAATAATGGACGTTGAACTCTTTCAGAAGCTGTTTGTAAACACTCACGTTGCAAAAATTGTAATACAACTGATTCTTTATCAGTTTTCGAAGAATATGTTAAACGAAGAGGGTTGGCATCTTCACTAGTAATTATTTGTTCTTCTTGTCATAATGAGAATTCCTTATATTTTGGAAACCACTAACAACAGGTATCATGTGAATGTAAGATTTGTTTACGGAATGTGTATGCGGAATTCCACAAAATTGGTGAAAGTATTATCGAGTGTGTGAAAAGTGTGTCAGAAGATAGCGTGCGACAGACTGCCAAAGAAGCAGAGCAGTGTAATGACGGAGACACAAACACAGCATTTGCTGCCGATGGGACTTGGCACCAGAGGGGACACACTTCCCTTTATAGTGTCGTGGTGACTACGTCTGAAGGTACTGGAAACGTACTTCACATATAACTGCTTTCTAAATTCTGCTTTGTGTGTACGAACAAGGGTGAACACGTGCACGAAAACTGCGCTATAAATTTTCAGGTACCCAGTAGGAATAAGGGAGCGAAAGGTTCAGTGCGAATAAGTCAAAGATCTGCTGAGACAGGAGGAGTGGATACAAACAGCACTTGTGGGGTGGAGACAGCAAAGGGCTCATGAAGGTGGTATAAACCGTATGGAGGAAATATTTTACCAGAGAAACTGGAGTGCATAGGACATGTGCATGGATACAAGGCTCCGTAGACTGAAAAAGGACTACGTTGGAAAAGTTGTCTGATGGGAAAGATAACGGCGGTGATAAAATAGGCTTACAGACAGCTTGATTGACCGCTTGCAGAACTACTATGGCAAAGCAATTAGAAATATCATATCTGATTTTTCCGGAATCTCAACAGATGAAGAACCGATACATCGACTTTCCCCTAAAGGAGAGGATTCGTGGTGCAAATACAACAAGTAAGATTCAAATTGTAGACACCCTGCTGTAGCTGATGTCTATAGGGATTAAGGACATCCTGATCTTCTGAAAAATTGCCTCCATGGAAAAACGCAGAACGCGAATGAAGCATTCAACAACATACTGTGGTCAAGAATTCCAAAGATTGTATTTCATGGTTCTAATACACTTCAGATAGAACTTTTTGATGCTGTTCTATCATTCAATGATGGAAATGTTGCCAGAGCTAAAGTTCTACAAAAGTTGAACATTAATCCAGGATTCAACACCGTGAATATTTTGACCGAGTTAGATGAAATTCGTGTGAAGAAAGCAGATATACTGATGGAAGAAATTACTAAAAGGGCAAGAAGAATTCACAGAAACGTGAAAGCCACCAAAAACAACGCAAGTGATCTAGGCTATGGGACTGTAATGTTCTAGGAATTGAATGAAGTGAGGTGAGATTCCTCTAAACTTTACGGTCGTTTTTGTCAGTTACATAATTTCATTCACTTTGGTACACATTGTAAACAAACTAAAGAAGCTAGGTCCAAAAATTCTTTTTTCTGCTGCAAAATAACATCAATAATAAGAAGTGGTTTTCCTGACAATCATATAGAATGGAAAATAAAATTATTTTATATGTATTTTACTACAAATTTTCTCCTTTAAAAATATTCATACCAAGTAAACTATTTGGTTTGTGTTAATAATCCTTCTTATTATAATTCATTAATGTACAAATAACAGTATTTGAAAATTACAGGCAGCTAACCCTGTGGTGTCGCACAAGTCTGAAGTGCGCGCCACGTACTTTCGCCGCGCGCCGCCATGCACGCACGGCGCGGCGTTCTTACGACGTCAGCCACGAGCGCCCTCTGCTGCAACTCCGCTCGTGACCACGACTGAACGGCATCGTTCACTTGGGAATCAGATAGGCACCAGTTAAGACTTGGCTATCGGATAGGTACTAGGACTCATCAGTAGGCAAGTCTCTATCTAAACCACGTATCAGCATTCTGCAGTCAAGAACTACGTAAAAATTAAGTATTACCAAGACTCCGCGAAATATATATCTTGTTCTAATTTAGCCTAGTGTACTGGTTTCTGCTGTCCCACTGGCTGGTCACCTCCGTACCTGCACACGCGTGCATCCTATTTTCCTGTGTCGGTCTCTTTCTACTCGGCCACCGACACCTACGACAACCGACGGAAACGAGACACAAAAGTGGCGTGGAGGATGGGATACAAAAGACCCTATTAGATTTTCTTTCAAGTGTACCAGAAATGACAAAATTTAACATGGGCGAGATAGGCGGGTCTTACCTGTGGCCGCGCTACGACTCGTATACTGTACGTGTTGTTTTCACGATGTCAAACGTTTCTCATGCGATAATACTTTGAATGTGCATATAAATGATCTCATAGAAGAACGAAACGTACAACAAAAGCTTTAAAGCACATTTATGTTATTTCTTTGTTTACTTTTTATCACGACGAGCTTTTTTTCGGGGTTTCACGGAACCAGCGAACCCACGACGCGCCACCACTGCGGTGCAGTTAAATGTAATGCAGCAACCAAAGATAGCAGCTGCAACAGATAGCGATATAAATATCATCTCTATCTACATAAAAGCGAAGGGGCGCTCATTCACACACTCACTCACTGACGAAACACGAAATCTCGGAAACTACTTCACCTATGAAGCTGAAATGTGCCACGAATGTAGTTTATAGGTAGAAGACGTCAGCTAAGAAAGGATTATGCGATAAGGCCAATAGTTCAAGAGATATGACGTCATATACAATAAAAAAATTTCCGGCTTGCGGCATGTAGTGCGGCTTTATTAATCCACTATTTGAGAAGGAGAGCACTGAGCGACTTGCACCAAACTGTAAACGTTATTTTATACTTTTAGGAATCGTTCTCTCGCTGACAACCCCAGCAAAATTATGAAAGGAAAAAAGTTTGTCGCTTACTACTTTTTCGGCGTTCATGCAGTAAAATTAGGGCATTTGGCATGGCGTTACGATTTATTACTCGTACACTATTAATTGTATTCGCGAGAAGTGTTACAGACAGTACACACACATGCCAATGAACGCGCGTCCGAAATTTTTATCATAGTACAGCACAGACTTCACGACATATGGCGTCGTAAACAATGAGATGCGAGAAAAACCGCTGCAACGCGCGACAATATTGCACATTTCCTCCTAAACCACTAATCGATTTCATACACAAATTCCTTACCGTGATGTAACAGTTTCTGTTGATAATCACATAAGACATATTTGTCAGGAGATATGACATCATAAACAATAGGAATCGCAAAAAAGCATGCAAAATGCGACGAGACTATTCATACACTGTATGAGAATGAGAGTACTTAGCGACTTGCAACAAACTTTAAACATAATTTCAAACCTTTATTATACTTTTCTCGCTGACAACCACAGTAAAATGATGAAAAGGATAAAAGTTTCTCGCTTACTTCTTTTCTGCCGTTCACGGAATAAAACTACAGCATTCGGTATCACGTTACAATTTATAATTTCTATACTACATACTGTAGTAGTAGGAAATATTACAGGCAGTATGAACACATATAACCGAATGTACCTTTGAAATTGTATCACAGAACGACGCGTAGTTCACGAGATATGAGCACATAAACAGTAGCGTTCATAGAAAACCGCCCCATCATGCACCAAGTTTTAATCTGTTACGTCTTTACTACTAATTGTATTCGCAACAGATTTTACAGACATATAGGACATACACAAACGAATATATACCTGAACATTTGTGCAACATATCTAATATATAGCAATGAATGTTTGTGTGTTCGTATTTTATGAGCGGTCGTACCGTTCAACAGATCGTGATGAAACTTTGTCAACATATTGCTTGCGCTTTCGCGATGGTCCTATGCACCATTAAATGACTGTGTGACAAATAGTTCAAGAGTTATGGCGTAATACACAATGAAATGCGCGGAAAAGTGCTGAATCATGCCAAGTATGCTTCTAAACCACTGCACCGATTCCAACAAAATTTGGTACACATTTTCCTTCCAGGTGGTAACAATTGACGTAGGTGTAAGAACTGCTTACGACATATAGTTCAGAAGATATGACGTCGGAAACAATTGTCTGGTTGAAAACCTGTGGCAACATGCGACATGCGAATAATCATCCTAAAATCATCATGAAATTTTGGACACTTGACCTTCAAAACAACGGGAAGGTCACTGTCACATAAAATTTTGCCTGTTGGATGACGGAGGACACTTTACATACGGACTTCGTTAGATTCAACGTTTGTATTCCGATCCTGGTGAAATCCATACTAATAATAAATCAGTAAATGTACGCCCGTCGCTGTTCATTTCAGTCTTCAAAACTACTGGACGAATCTTCATGCGGTTTTCACAGGAAACATGACAAAAGTTTGGGTCAACATATAGGCATAATTTTATCGGAATCGTATTATGAAAAAATAAAAGAAGGTATCCTAATTTTTAGTGTTTTCAGTAACCGTCGTGTCTGTTCAACTATTAAAAATCTCTCATCTCAAACCTACTTCACGAATTTGCATGGGGTTTTCACAGATAACTTGAGCGTAACACTGGACAACACATAAACTTCGATCCATAACAATCGTATTACGGAAAAAAAGAATACCGTAATTTGAAATTTTTTATCTACGATCGTAATGTCTGTCTGTCTCTTTGTACACGTTTATCTCCAAAGTTACTTGACGAATTTTCATGGGGTTTCACACGTAACTTAAGTATATCATGCGGTTACATAAAGGCTTCAATAATTAAAATCGGATCAGAGAAAATAAGGATATCAGAATTTAATCATTTGCTTAAAAGCCATCGTGTATGTCTATTTGTCGAGGGTAATCTCAAAAGTAGTATATGAACTTTCATGGATTTCCACGGGTAAATTGAGAATAGTTTGGAGACTAACATCGGTTTTATTCCATCAAAAACGGTTCAGAGAAACGAAAGATATCGTAATTTTGTAGTTTCTGGTGTATACTATGCTTGAATTGCAGCATAGTATAGCAAAGATCCGATAGAGGCGATGTTACTGACATAGTATACCAAATAACTAATAGATGGTGATGCTGCGTTATTTACTCTCATAACTAAGGTATAATACACTGAAACAAGGGCTATGATTTTCCTTACGGCAGGGGTGTAGTGTATTGATGTTGAAACGGCCGTTGAATCCTTTTTGAAAAATCAGTCACGTATAATGAGGGCCATAATTCTTTGTGTTGATATTGAAATAAATAATTAATGGTGTTAAAAAATTTACTGGCTATATCCCGCATGCCTTGCAATGCCATAGAAAGAAAAAAAAGTGCCGCTTTCAGCGGCTATCATTTGAAATTAAAACATAACGACGTTCCTTCGCGTCTATCGATGTTTCCATTTACTAAGAATTCGTTGCAAAGAAACACGAATTTATGTAGTTTCCTTTCTGATTTCGGTGCGTACTTGTTACATCTTGAGTCCACTCTGTTTAGGAATGCCTAGAAAACGGTGTAGTACAGTACAGAACAAATAGAGGCCCTATTAATTACGTAGTGCACCAAAGAACTTATAGTTAGCGCTGCTGCATTTTAATTATTTTTTATTTCTTTTCGATGGTCCCGTCCGTCCGCGGCATCTGAGAGCCGCCGCCTCGAGCGGGCGCAGA
This sequence comes from Locusta migratoria, assembly GCA_026315105.1. NCBI lineage: Eukaryota > Metazoa > Arthropoda > Insecta > Orthoptera > Acrididae > Locusta > Locusta migratoria. The sequence goes on along the minus strand of CM048751.1, from coordinate 362,054,566 downwards.
GACCTTCTAGAAATAGCTGGACTCCCTGACGGCGCTGCTGTCGCGGGATAATTTGAGCTTCCCCCGGCCGCCATGGTAGTGGCAAGCGTCAGGTAAATACGAGTGTTGTTAGCAGGTAAATCTTGCATTAAAAAGCTACTGCGGAATATATACACAATTGATAGTCACGTCTGTATTGTTTGACTATCGCAGTGTACATGAAGCAAGATGGTGAAGAGCTTCTCAGCGTTTAAATACACAAATCAATTTAAGAAAGGAATAAAAAGATCGAATACTGTATTCCCATTTATATTTCTCAGGAATACAAGTAAACTTCTACTACTTGTGTTCACAGTTAGTTACTCTTGCTTAGACTGTTAGTCAAGACAATATAGGATTGAATGAAATAAATAACAGGCTTTTATAATACTGGCAGCTCTTCAAAACGAGTTATTTTAGGCAATACTGGTGGACAGGAAGTTCAAAAAGTTTAATTTTATGACTGTGTAAAATATCTATTGGGGTCACGAAATTAGTTGCCTCACTGCAGTTCGAAATTTTGTTTATGAAATTAATAGTAGCAACTTGTAACACAGAATTTAAAAGTAATCTGATTTACATATAGGTATAACAACTGAAAGGGGTTTGCAGACCTGTTTATAGTTCCATATATGATCGGCACATAGCCACATTGTGAAGTTCAACCGTGTGACGTCAGTCGCTGACTTTTGAGCAGTTCACTCTGCTACACTGCTGTAAGGTATTTGCCTTACAGCATCAAAAATGCTAATTTTCCTGCTAGATACCCTAATGCTAATGTTAGATGCCCTAGTTAAGAAAAAGTTATGGCATATTCGTGTTCTTAAAGGAATTTGGTAGTGGCAGATTGCTGTATTCACAACGTAAGAATCTATTTTTCAGTTATGTACCTGATGACATATTTCACTTTCACAATCGATTTTTAACATTAGCTGTTTCAGTCAGACCTGTTTGATTTTTTGATGCTATGAAATATCTAAATATTCGAGAATACTACATGTTATCGTTCGGTTTTGTCAGGAAGAGGAAACGCTTTTTGGCCAATTTCTACACCGTGTGTGTAATAAATTTACACACAACCGATAGTTGCTGTATATTCAAGGAGGCTGCAGCTGTTTTGTAGTTATACATCTCAATTAGACATAGTTTTCGCGACTTAACTGAATTAAATACTCTCTCTAATCGAAAGAATCTTACGCAAATTTAAAGTTGGCGCGGAAGTTTGCCACTACACTGGCCGCCGAGGCGCTCTTCAATTTGTCCGCTGTTCGCAGTCGGCCGCTTACGCGACTGTGGGGGCTTGGCCGGGGAGCACGCGGCGCGCGAGGCGTGCCTCAGTCTTGTGGTAGCTCTCGCCGGTTTCACATGTAAACATTAGCTATGTCCGTGACTTGCCAACTCAGTGCTGTATATATTGTACCGTCCTGTGTGTGCGCTGAATTACACCGTTACAACAGTATAAGTGGCGACGAGTTTCGTTCTTACGCGTGTTTTCTGTTTGCGGTGGTTATGGACCCGGCGTTGCTGCAGTTACTGCACAAGCAGCAGCAGCCGCCAGATTTGCTTACGGAGTGGCTTACGTCTTCTCGTCCCGCTGCGGCCCCTTCGCCGCCGCCGCTGTCCTCCCCCCCCCCCCCTCCCGCTCCTCCGGCTTTTCCGGCTTTCCAAGAGTCTAAGGAAGACTGGGACTCCTACGTGAGGCGTCTACAGCAGCATTTTGCGGCTTTTAAGGTAACGGATCCTGACTTACAAAAGTCTTTCTTCTTGTCGTGGATCGAGCCCGATACTTTTCGTTTACTACGAAAACTAGCTCCGCTGTAAGAGCCTGCCGAGTTGTCTTTTTCCCGTATGTCAGAATTGCTTAGTTCTTATTATCGGCAGCAAACGCACGTGGTGCTTTCCCGCCTGGATTTTCACCAAAGCAGAAAGAAACCTGGTCAGTCGTATCAGTCCTGGGTGGCAGACCACCGCGGTTTGAGTCGTAAGTGTGGTTTTGTGTGTGCACATTGTCAGCAGTCGTATGCAGACTCCTTAATTCGCGATGTCGTTGTCCGTTCGGCTCCTGACAGGGCTGTGTGTCGCGAGGCTTTGCGGTTACAGGATCCCATCCTTGACGAGGTTTTGTCTATTGCACAAGCTTTTGAGGTGTCTCAGGCGGCAGCGGATCAGTTTGAGGGAATGGTAGAGGTGGCGGCGGTACAGTCGTCGCCCCCCCCCCCCCCCCCCCACAGGCGTCGTTCTTCGCCCAGCTCTTCGTCGTCTACGTGCTCTTCACGATTACCTTCCGCCGTTCCATTCCGACGACGTGGCTTTCCCTCTTGCCCGGATTGTTTTCATGCGCGCGATCGCCCGCGCTGCCCCTTCAGCCGCGCGCGGTGCGCGTCCTGTCGCAAACAAGGCCACGTGGCGGCTGTTTGTCGGACTTCCGCACGCGGTCGGCCGCCGTATTCTGACGAGTCCCAAATGGAAGTAAACATTCTGTCTACCGCACCTGGACAGGAGCAAGTCACTTCTACAAAGATTTATGTCACACTTCTAATTCAAAATCGTCCGTTCAGTTTTCAACTTGATACCGGTGCCTCTGTCTCTCCCGTAAATTTGGATACCTATTTGGCACTTGGGAAACCGCCTCTTGTTAAAACTTCTCGTAGTTTGGTCGGCTATGGTAAACAGCCGATTCCAGTGCTCGTTCAGTTTACGGTTGAGGTGGAGTACCAGCACGTAGTGCGCGCCGTCACGTTTTTGGCCGTCACAAGCGCGGCTTCAGAAAACATTTTTGGCCTGGATGCGTTCACGGCGTTTGGTTTCAGCGTTCACGACGCTGTTCATCTTGTGTCTGACTCCATACCGTTTAATGAATTGGATTCCCTTTGCCGCGAGTTTGGAGCACATTTCTCGGCGGGTTTGGGAATGGCCATTGGCTACGAGGCGCACATCACTCTCAAACATACAGCGGTTCCGAAATTTTGTCGCGCCCGGCCTATTCCTTTTGTTTTGCGCCCAGCGGTTAAGGACGAGTTGGATTGGCTGCACGGCTTTGGTATCATCGAACCACTTTCTTCTAGCCTGTGGGCGACACCTCTCTTGATAATGAAGAAACCCACGGGAGCCCTTCGGTTGTGCGGTGATTTCAAGTCCACGGTTAACTCGCAATTAGTGATAGATTGTTTTCTCATTCCCCGCCCGGACGAAATTTATGCGAAATTGGCGGGCGGTGAGTGTTTTTCAAAAATTGATTTGGCGGAAGCGTTTCTACAGCTTCCCTTAGATTCTGATTTTCAACAATTCATGGTTCTCAATACTCCTTTCGGGCTGTACCGCTACAAACGTCTACCGTTTGGGGTCGCGAGTGCGCCTGCGATATTTCAACGGTTCTTGCAACAGCTATTAGACTATATTTCGTGCTGTGCAAACTATCTCGACGATATCATCGTCACCGGTTCCTCCCGCACAGATCACTTCAACAAACTGCGGCTCTTGTTCACGAAATTGCACGCGACAGGCCTCAAATGCAATCTTCAAAAATCACAGTTCTTTCAACCTAAAATTGACTATTTGGGACACCTGGTGTCACGAGATGGCGTCCGCCCTAGGTCAGAACTGGTTACGGCGATTGACCATCTTCCTCGTCCTACCAATTTCCAGGAACTCCAGTCCTTTTTGGGCAAGGTCAGCTACTATTCCAAATTTCTTTCTAACGTGGCGGAGGTGACTCATCCTTTGAACGCACTTCGAAAGAAAGGTGTTCCGTTTGTGTGGTCTGCTGCTTGTGAGGCGGCAATCGCACGCATCAAATCAATGTTAAAGTCTTCACCTTGTCTCGGCACATTGCACCAGGCCGACAGCTACGGATGCTTCTCAGCACGGGATTGGAGCGGTGTTGGCCCACAGACTGGATGATGGTTCCGAGCAGCCCATTGCCTACGTGTCTAAGACGTTGTCAGATGCCCAACGTAATTATTCTCAGATTCAGAAAGAGGCTTTGGCGATTGTTTACGCTGTTTGTAAGTTTCATGTGTTCCTTTATGGCATTAAATTCTACCTTATCACGGATTACAAACCCCTGGTGTCACTGTTTGGTCCGCGTTCTCATCTTCCAGACCGGACTTCGCAACGTCTCCAACGTTGGGCTCTGTTTTTAGTGCCTATCACTACGAAATTCATTATCGGCCCTCGTCGCACCATGCCAATGTCGACGCCTTGTCCCATCTGCCCATGGGTCCCGACCCTTCCTTCGACAAAGACGAAGTGGCGATTTTTCAGATTGACGATCGTTTGCACGACGCAGTTGAGCGACTTCCGATTACAGCCAATAGAGTCGCGCAAGCCACCCGTCGGATCCTGTGCTCCGAGAGGTGCTTAAGCATGTCACCGCCGGGTGGCCTGAGCGATTGTCCGCCAAAGAGGCTGGCCCTCTCCGTACCTGTTTCCAGCTTCGACAACGGCTGTCAGTTATCGACGGTGTCCTCCTCCGTACCGATTCCGACGAGCCTCGTGTCGTCATTCCGTCTGACTTACGGGCTCGTATGTTAACTCTGTTACATCGGGGTCACTGGGTTATCACACGCATGAAGGTGCTTGCACGCCGTTTTGTCTATTGGCCAGGAATCGATGCCGCCATCGAGAAGTTGGATCGTCCGTGCACTCAGTGTGCTACCCAGCAAGCTGCCCCCCGGCGCACTTTTCCCCGTGGCCTACTCTGGAGCACCCCTGGGACGGCCCTTTCTGTCAGTCAATGTAGTTCGTGGTGGTAGATGCACTGTCTAATTATCCGTACGTCGTGCGTATGCGCTCCACTGCGGCAGAAGATATGGTCAGAGCCCTGGTACAGATCTTTGCTATTGAAGGCCTTCCTCGGTCGCTCGTATCTGATAATGGCCCACAATTCACGTCGTCTTATTTTCAACAGTTCTGCACTAATAATGGTATTTCCCACCTCACCTCAGCTCCTTTCCACCCCCAATCCAATGGGGAGGCAGAGCGTATGGTGCGAACTTTTAAATCACAACTTCGTAAGTGCCTGGAAAAGTCATCCGCCGAGGCGGCGCTCCCCTTATTTCTTAGTACTTATCGGACAACGCCGATAAATGGTCGGAGCCCGGCGGAGGTCCTCCACGGCCGCCAGCCCCGACGCTGTTGCACCTGCTGTGCCCGGAGCCCCGACCTGAGAGGCCCACACACCCTCAGCGTTACGCACCGGGCACCCCTGTCTGGGCACGCACCTTTGGCTGCCGCCCAGGGTGGACACCGGGGTAATAGGGCGTTCGCGTGGCCGACAGATGTGCGTGGTGGATGCAGACGGGGTGACGATCTCCCGCCATCTCAACCAACTCCGTCCTCGGTGGGGCCCCACCCCACCGCCTTCAGATCTCACGACTGTGCCTCTCGAATACTCCTCTGTAGATTCGGAGGTCGAGAGAGGTATTCATCCGACATCACGGTGGCACCGGCCTCCTCCCGCCGACAGCTGTCGCACGGCAGCCTCTGCTGCGTTCTCGCCCCCTTCCCACCGCCACGACGACGCCTTACCGTCGGAGCCGACACTCGACGATGCTCGGGGCGGTGGCGCTACGGATGGGTGTCCACAACGCCGACAGTCGGCCGCTGATGATGACGTCGAGATGCGGCCCCTCTCCCCGCGGGTCGACGCTCCGGTCGGTGCTCCTCCGTCGCCCCCGCCTCCTGCCTGCTCGGGTCCTGCTACGGACGCGGCCGTGTCGTTTCCCGCACCGGCAGTGGGGGGAGCTCCGGCAGGGGAGGCTTCTTCCTCCAGTGGCGACGTCGAGATGCGACCGGCCTCTCCGCCACTGTCACCTGTGCTAGCGGGGCCCCTGCCACGACCTGGTCGCCGCCGGCGTGGCCACTTCCGCCCCTGCGTGCCCCCGGACTGGTTGGCCGCGCAGCGACGTGCTGACGACATACCCTCGGACGCAGATGAGGCGATGGAGGCGCTCGCCGTCTCCGGCCGGCTCCCGCCCCGCCGTGGTCGCCCGCCGTAGAGTCCCGTGGGAGACTCCCGTGGCCTCCACGATCCAGCGTCGCCGGCCATCTTCCGCTTCCACCTGCGGTGTCGGCTTCCCGGAAGAGGCGAGGGATGTTGGAGCGCGCCACCGCAAGCCGCGGCATCTGAAAGACGCGCCACGGCCGAGTCCGCCGCACGATGGCGCCGCCTCTGAGGGCCTGCAGCGCCGCCGCGACCGGGCGAGCACGCGGAGTGCGAGGCGTGCCTCAGTCTAGTGGTAGCTCTCGCAGGTTTCACATGCAAACATTAGCTGTGTCCGTGACTTGCCAACTCAGTACTGTCATTGATGTATATATTGTACCGTCCTGTGTGTGCACTAAATTATACTGTTACAACACCATAGAATAGCAACGAACCACTAAAGATACTATTGGTTTTGTAGCGATACAAATAAACCATACGTGATCGTGTTCTGCGTATTCCCTCAGTGACAGAAGTATATTGAATTAAGAGCCGCAATCTTTTCTCTGTAAATACAGACTAACATTGAACAGCAAGATGCTCATTCCACATTCTACACTCAGGACCATTAAAATTCCTACACCACCAAGATAACGTGCTACAGACGCGAAATTTAACCGACAGGAAGAAGATGGTGTAATATGCAAATGATTAGCTTCTCAGACCATTCACACAAGGTTGGCGCCGGTGACAACACCTACAACGTGCTGACACGAGGAAACTTTCCAACCGATTTCTCATACACAAACAGCAGTTGACCGGCGTTGCCTGGTGAAACGTTGTAGTGATGCCTCATGTAAGGAGGAGAAATGCGTACCATCACGTTTCTGACTTTGATAAAGGTCGGATTGTAGCCTATCGCGATTGCGGTTTATCGTATCGCGACATTGCTGCTCCCGTTGATCGCGATCCAATGACTGTTAGCAGAATATGGAATCAGTGGTTTTAGGAGGGCAATACGGAACGCCGTGCTGGATCCCAACGGCCTCGTATCACTAGCAGTCGAGACGATAGGCGTCTTATCCGCATGGCTGTAACGGATCGTTTGTTTTTGTTTTGTTTTTGTGGTTTTAGGACGCACAACTTCTAAGGTCATTAGCGCCCAGATAAGAACAGAGATTCGATACATCTAGAAAAAAATGGTAACTACCAGATAGAGTATCGAGAGAAGGCTAAAAACGAAAGATAAAAACAATTAAAAGGGTTAAATATCCTTTGATAAATTGGCCATGTTGATAAAACGCAAAACTCGAGCAGCTGCTCGGGTGTCATCGGCTAAAAGTACCTCCAGAGTAGATGGAAAGTGAAGGGCTACACGGAGATGATTACAATTAACACAAGACAGTAAAACATGTCGCACCGTCAGCTATACACCGCAGGAGCACAGCGGTGCAGGATCGGCGGTTATCAAATGACGGCGGCTGAAACGGCAGTGACCGATCCACAACCGGGCCAGGATGACCTCCTCTCGCCGAGAGGGGCGTGAGGAGGTCCTCCACGCGGTGGGGATCGGTTTTACAGTTCTCAATTTATTGTCGTGCAGTGAGAACCACACACTGTGCCATGACGACACAATACTCCGGCGAAGAGCCCGTTGAAGATCGTCTGATGGGACGCAAAAAGTAGCCATGCGAGGTAAAAGAGCTGCTGCCTTGGCTGCTATGTCAGCGGTCTCATTCCCGGGCACACCCACGTGGCCACGGACCCACAGAAAAGAAACGTGACAGCTGTTATCCGCTAGAAACTGGAGGGAGCGTTGGATTCGATATACGAGAGGATGGTTTGAGAAAGGGTCTCTAAGACTCCAGATCTCCAGATCTCTCACCAACTGGAAACGTCTGGTCAATGGTGGCTGCTCACAATACGCCAGTCACTACTCTTGATGAACTGTGGTATCGTGTTGAAGCTGCTTGGGCATCTGTACTCGTACACGCCATCCAAGCTTTGTTTGACTTAATGCCCAGGCGTATCTAAGCCACGGCCAGAGGTGGTTGTTCTGGGTACTGATTTCTCAGAATGTATGCACACAAATTCTGTGAAAATGTAATCACATGCCAGTTCTAGTATAATGTATTTGCTAAATCAATACCCGTTTATCATCTGCGTTTCTTCTTGGTGTGTCAATTTTAACGGCCAGTAGTGTATATTCACAACTTAACGACAATTTTTTATTTTATTTTTTTTAACAGGGTCCATTTCATTTAAAACATAACTACATTCCTTCGCGTCTATCGATGCTCTAATTTACATAAGAATTCTTTGCAAGGAAAATCGAATTTATGTAGTTCCCTTTCTGATTTCAGTATATTATCATTACATTTTGAGTGCGTTCTGCTTAGGAATGCCTGGAAAACGCCATAGTACAGGAAAGGATGAAGTGAGGCGACGTTAGTTACATAGTACACCAAATAACTAATTACGGCATTGCTGCGTTTTTTTTCGTGATAACTATGGTGTAATACAGTACATGAAGGGGTACAATTTTAATTACAGCGGCAGCGTTGTGTGCTGATGTTGGCAACGGCTGTTGAATGCTTTTTCAAAATTCAGTCACGTAGAATAACGGGAATAATTCTTTATGTTCACAGTGAAATAAATAATTTATGAAGTTCTGGTCAGTAAATTAATCATACTCATAGAGGGAAAAGTTTGTTACCAACGGTAGGAAATTAAACCGCTGCCACTGGAAGTAGATTTTAACATATGTAGTGTGACGGAAAAAAGTCCACCTTTTGCTGGGTATAACCACTAAATTGTACGTAGAGTAGAAGATCTATGGAGTGATCATTGAGTTCTGTTCATCTTCTCAACATTAACCTGGAATTACCATGTGATATTGAGACAAATCCACTCTTTCCACACATTTATTTGCTCTTACGATTGGTTTGTACCGCATTGGCTGCAAAGAAGTCCCACCGCCTTTTCGCAGAGCAACCACATAACATGAAATAATATGTAAATAAATGTGTCACAGAAGAAACAAGAAAGTTGAGGAATCGTCGCTAAAAGGGTCATTTACACATAGTCATCCTTCTAAAAGGAACAAAAAAGGGCCAAGATAAAGTCAGCGGTTAGTAGATGTTTCCCAATCTCACGTGGCATTGCCACCTTAATGTTGACGTCACAATATCTGTTCTGGGCATCTGAATGCTCACTCCAGAGATATTTCTGCTCTGTGCCTGCCACTAGCGACAACAAGAAGGTTAGAATAAAGGGAGATGGCATTATCTATGCCGAGCACATGCGTCAGTTGAAGCCTGTTCGCCATCGAGGGTTCGATTCGCCACCCGGGCATGGGTTTTGTGTTGTCCTTAGCATCTTGGTCAGTTTTGGAATGCTGTTTATCCGTTAAAACTGTGCGTTAAGTCGACCCTCTTACTGTTAATGCATTGAACTGTCAGTCACTGCAAAATTATGTACTTTCAAACAGTATAAATAGTAATAAATACACATAATAATATATTTCAAAACTTAATTTTTAACAGATAATTTGCACTCTTTTAACTAGTTGTACATCATGGCAAAACCGTCCGATGTTTTATCCCTATTTTAAGTGACATAAAACATTAGCTATACAATAAGAACACTACTCCAAAACTTGGGCAGGTGTCACTTTTTAAGCGTAAGGGCGTCTCCCTGTATTCCAACCTCCTTAAGAGACACGAGCGACAAACTCTTTAGAAACTTCTCTGGTTTCATAATTGTTCGGTAAAATATTGTGATTGAAATTTTTAATTGCTTAGTTTTGGTACGAAGGGAGGAAGCTTAGGGTTAAAAGCCCGGTCACAGCTCGGTTATTAGAGACGGAGCTAACGCTCGGAGTTTTGGGTAAGGATGTGGAAATGCCATCCCGGCATTTGCCTGGAGTTATTTAGGGAAATCACGGAAAACCTAAATGAGGATGGCTTTGAGGTGATTTACGAAGTAATCACCGCAGGACTTGGAGACATGTATTACCTGAAAGAGTGGCCGATGCTGCTAACACAGTCAAGACAATTCACTGGAAATATTATTACATTTTATGGAAAGTTCTATACAGATGATCAGCTGACGCCATTCCTTCAACGATTACACAGACTTACTTTATTGCACATTGAAACCACCATGAAGTCTTATTTAAACAAACATGTACTGCTCTGTCGATTGAATTACTAGACTTTCAGCATTCGCCGAGTTTTCCATAATAGGTATACTGCATACGCAATAAATAAATAGTCCCCAGTGCAACACTGCAACATACTAATAATTCAACGTACACTTACTGTGAGAGATAAACAGTTTAGTACTACACCACAGAACCAATACATGCCGCTGTTATTATTACTACGAACTAGGCAGTCACTGGGACTCAGCGCAGGAAGAAGACGACGCCGCAAGATGCGGGGAGAACAGACAGAAGTTGCGTATTGTATTCTTCAGTCAATAAACCTTGTAATACAAACTATATCACTATTATTCTGTCTACGCATCCTGCACGGAAGCTTCCCTGAAAGCTAGACTGGGACGAGAACCCAACAAATGGCGACGAGGTGTCAAAGTACAGAGAACGACCTACATTGCGACCAGATGTAAATTACGCAGCACCGTAATCTTGCTTGTTACCTTATTCCAGGTCTCGGCGATTCCGGTATTAAGCATTTGTGAACTTTTCATGCAGGGATACGAGTCAGTTCTATATTTTTGCACTTATCGTTGTTTTTGGACAATGTCTACCCCCACTAACACAAGCCTCCCTGCCACTGCGCCGCAGCTTTCTGCGTTCGATGCGCGGCAACTGATGCAGATGTTTCAGTTCCAGAGTCAACACATCGCCTCCCTACTGCCTACTGTGCAACAACTTCTGGCCACACCTGTGTCGCAAAATAGGCAAGTACCACTGCGGCAGCTACCACCTCCAGTGAATCCGCCATTCCGCCAGTTTGAGGAAGTAGAAGAGGAACGGTTGGAAGGGTTGCAACAGTTTGAAGCCTACACCGCAGTGCACAAGATACAAGGTACTCTCAAACTTCATTTTCTATTATCGTGTGTAGGCCACCCCGGCATTCCAAAATGTTCAAATGTTTGTTAAGCTTATGGGTATAACTACGGGGTCATCAGTCCCTAAACTTACAAACTATTTATCAACTACCTTACACTAAGGACGGCACAAATATCTATGCCCGAGGGGGGATTCGAGCCCCCGACCGTAGTGGCCGTGCAGACCGTGACTGGAGCGCCTCAGTCCCCTCGGCCACCGAGGCCGGCCCCAGCATTCCGTCTTGTCAAAAAACCCACTGCGGAACCTTCTGAACTTACTTACTCAGTGATAGGAGCCTTCACAACAGCAAATCAATGTAGTGGCCACTAGATATCAGTTCTTCAGATGTAGGAATAATTCGAACTGAACATACTGGCAGTGGATAACAGATCTTCAAGGTCTCACTAGGAAATGAAAATTTAAATGTTCGTGTGGAGCTTTGTATTCAGATGTGATGTTACATGACGCTATTGTCTATAATGTAACTGATGTCAGAATTCGAGAGCACATTCTAAAAATATCAGATCCATCTTTCCATAAAGTAAAACAGATTTTGGAACACTACGATTTAGAAACCGCAGCAGCAGAAAACTTTGATTCAATTCCTCTGTGTAGTGTAACTAAGTCACGCCGGTTGCGGTGGCCGAGGGGACTGAGGCGCTGCAGTCACAGTCTGCACGGGCACTACAGTCGGGAGTTTGAATCCACCCTCGGGCATGGATATTTGTGCCGTCCTTAGGATAAGTTAGTTGATAAGTAGTTTGTAAGTTTAGGGACTGATGACCCCGTAGTTAAGTCCCATAAGCTTAACAAACATTTGAACATTCAAACCCTAAATTTACAAACTACTTATGAACTAGGACGCACAAATATCTATGCCTGAGGGGGGATTCGAACTCCTGACCGTAGTGGCCGTGCAGACCGTGACTATAGCACCTCAGTCCCCTCGGCCACCTCGGCCGGTACAGACACAGAGCCTTGCCAAATAAAGAAGTGAAGTCTTGTCCAAAATGTTTCTCACAGCACAAAAGGCTGAAATGTCCGACCCAGTCAGTGAAATGCGATGCATGCGGCAAGAAAGGCCATATACAAAGGGTCTGCCTACAACAAAAGAAACGAAATTTGCCCTCCTAGTCCAAACAGCAACAATACAATAGTTATTCAATAAATGCAGTATTTTCCAAATCAGTGCCTGCTCCTTCGAAGCATCATGGACATGGAAGTAGAACACGTTAGTCGCCAGGCCAGAAAAATGTACGTCAATTTGCGTGTCAATGAAAAATCTGTAAAATTTCGACTAGACACAGGTGCATCAGTAACACTGCTCAGTCGCAAAACTTATGAACAGTTAGGATCTCCACGCCTTTCTTGTGCTAGCACACGTTTAATAGTGTACAATGGCAAAAAATTTCCTGTACTAGGACAGTGTTCACTACCTGCAGAATTTCGTTTGCAGATGCGCACAGTGACACTTTGAGAGGTAGTAATACTATTTACATTCATATTTTCCAATTTCATTTAGTCTGTCGATTTAATTGGATATTGGGTTCTTTGTATTCTAATTTCTCCAAATTATTAATGCCAGATGATAGAAATGATCATTCCATGAATTGGTACATTGGGAATAAGCCACCTGGGTAATTTGTATTTTGGCGCTTGCCGCCACCAGCGAAAACCGTGGGAGAGAATGCTGCCCTTGTTTCGCGGCCAGCGGAGTATAAAGATACGGGACAGGATGTCACCCCAGCCGTGGGGGTTGGGGAGAGAAAGGTGCCCCGGGCTTGCTCGGTCGCTCTGGGGAGTCGAAGGGAAAGCTTGACGTCACATGTGGGTGGAGTCTGCCAGACAAAGCAAGTTTTTTCTTGAGGGGAGCGTGGAGTGAGTGGGAGAAACAGAAAGAGAAGCGTGGAGGACACCGGACGGTTCGGACCTCTTGGTAGCAGTGAGGAGTGGCGGCAAGGACTCCTAAGTTTGCGAGTCCGTGGACTTAGAATTTTTGTGCCCATTGCACAGTGTTAGATGGCGTCTGTGTGATTGCTGTTTGCAGTGACACTTATACTGAAAAACTTGCAAATATTCTGAAGTGCGTGTTGTTTTAGAACAAGCTCACACATAATCAGGATAATTTACTGTTCTTGAGTAACAGCATACACCACTGGGTTGGAAAATTGCTGTATTTTTTCGTAGCTCGAACACTTTAGTAATTGCCGCGCCGATCGGGTAGATAATTTCCCATCCAGAATCGCATTCATCAGCCTGCTCTTCCATCAGCGGCCCATCGACATCAGTGACGCTGTTCAACTGTATATGGTAAAGTAGCGCCAACGGATAAATAGTGAAAAGGATTATTGAATGGTGGTTGATAGGTGGGACGTAGGTGTGAGTTTGTGAGGTTGTTTCAGAACTTAACCTTCTACTGACTTTTTAAATACATTTTTGATAGGTAAACATACGAAATTTATGATTATAGCCAGTCGATCTTGTACCTCTACTTTTGGTGTTACGATTTTGTCCGTTATTCTCTAAAAAGTATTCAGATCATTAAATAATTTTGTTTGTACTATTTCAAGTCATTATTTTTGTATGATTTTTTTTTTAAAAGGAATTGACACTTTTTCACGCATGTCGTGTTTTTGATAAATTGGCACATAAATTTTTTGTTAACTATTTATGAACATCGTGTACCTGATTTCAACCACCTTTCATATATTTTGGAGGGGTTATCTCTTGTCTAAGTTAGGTAGGTCAGGGGATTTGTGTGCTTCCAACAACAGAGTACGGAAACACGCACTTTCACAAAATAAATAAAAATAAGTGAGATTAGACTACTGGTCGCCACTACTTTCAATTGGGCACAGTAAATTCTCAGTTTCATGTTTTAAATAATTTTTTCTATTTTTTAAATAATAATAAAAAATAGTGGCGACCCTTGGATAACTTGATTATTTTGTGATGATGGTTAATTTAATACAATTTATTCATTTGCATATTAATGAGCTATCTGCAAAGTTGGCAGAAAAGGTAATAGAACTCTAATGAGAGACAACATTCAGTTGGCATTAAAAATAATAAATTTCGAATAGAGCAACAACATTTCATTTGGCGACCCTGCCATAGGATCTTTTGGGCAGTGGATGCTTCTGGGAAGTAAGCAGATTAATTCCTGTTGCAATCAGATCCATTAGTGATAAGATTTGTAGTTAGTATATGTGCGCAACACTTAATAACCATTGCCTTTCTGCATTCAAGGTGTCTGTGGTTTCTGCACCACTCTGCATTGTTTATTGCGTTGTTTAATGGCGTTGACTATTTGTGAATATTTTTGAGGGGTATTTAAAAATATTTGGTAAAACAATAATTGTTCATATCATAGGGATATTGTGTCAATATATTTTTGCAAATTTTATATGTATTTGTCATTTGAAAATCGGGATATCATTGTATGGCGAGGGAAAGTGATTTTATATGTAGTGGTTCAGAGTGAAATTTATGTTAACAAGGAGCAGGGCTCGGTTACTTTATAGCAAGAGTAATTTAGTAAAATATTTCAATATGAGGATTTGGTAGAGACGCAAACGTCAAAACGTCGTTCAGCTCGACACAGTCGCGATGTTTCGAGGGAATCGTTTAAGGAGAAAAGGGATATTTCATCTCGCAGTGGTTCATATACAGAATCAAAGAAAGAGATATCGCGACACTCAACCAGTAATCCTCATAAAATTTACGCGCACAGTGTCGATAGAGCGTCATACTCCGCGCCCAAGGTTCACAATACCGGTCCTTCTAGAGCGTCAACACCAGGAGGCAGATATGACGATATTCAAAATGCCGATCTAATGAGATTCTTGCAGGAATTAGAAAACAAATAGGGAGCGTGATAGACAGCAACGGTCTGAACTACTCCTAGGGCGTCTTCAAAATATTAGTGAAGAAATAGGACAGGTGAAAGAAGAAGTAGTTAAAGTACACAAAACTGCAACGGAAGCAAAACAGACTTCTTTAGAATCAAAAAGGGATGCTACACAGGCTCGTTAAGAGGAGAATAGGACAAAGACAATTGCGAAATCAGCAAAAAGTGTAGCCGCAAAGTCATGTATCAAGGTAGCTGAATTTAAGAAAGTATTAGATACGTTGAGAGAACAAGGAAAGAATACACTTAAAAAATTTGCAAATACCGCGAAAGAGATAGTAGAAATTAAGAATAACCAATCTGTTATCCCAGCTATTAAAGAGGAGCAGATTAAGATCACAAAGAAACAGAACGAGTTAGAGTAGCACGAGCAATGTACTTTAAAGAATACTAATTTCTTAGATATCAGTAATTGACAAAATTTTTTAGAAATGCTCCGCAAGTTCGTGGCTGTTTTTGAAATACGTACATACTACTGTTTGTAAACAGTACAATGTAAGCAATCAACGACGCGTCCAAACAGCTCTGGAGCCCGCACCAGCGTTCCTGGTTCAAATCTCGCTCGCTAGAGGCCGCCCCTCAACTATCGGCTTGGACGCCTCGTTTGTTGCAATCATTTTACATTTTACAACCTAAGAATCTTTGTACCTTTTTTAAACAATACATTCAACTTTAATGTAAACTAAATGGAATACAATTGGCCTTAAGCTAAATTATTATACTTCCTGTATTAAAAAAATTAAATTGACGACACGCCCACTTTTCACATAGCCTCCTTGGCCGCTACATTTCCGTTTTTTATCCTAACTGGCAATTGTAATATTTTACTATTGACCTTCACATTTTATCAACTAATGTTTATAATTTTAAGCATGCAATGATGTAATGTTTATATTAGAAAATATCAGATCATGCCGATTATAATGTTCTGGCTTGTTAAAAAATGACACCACCATTTTTCTTATGTCGCCTTTAGGCGCCAACGTTTTTAAAATCTCTGAGTTCTATTGTTTTAACTACTTGACGTTGCTTTCTCTATGGCATAACGTAAGTTTCCTTCTGCTTCTGTACAGTACCTTTTTACATATATAACATTCTGTCTTGTACCATGTAATTTTTGTAAACTTATTGCTACACATTATATGCAGGTCTGTCACACTTGAAAATGGCCTAACATAGAGGCCGAAACCGATAGTGTGGGCTTAAATAAAGCACAAATAATTGCAACTGGAGCTGGACTTTCATTAAATTTGAACCACAGTTGCGGCAACTGCAGCCATCAAGTGATGGAGAAACTAATAAGTAGAGAATATAATCGCCGACGCACTTTCGAGGTCACCTGTTGGTTTCGAAGAATTAGGCCATCAGCCATAGAACAGGAGCACTACCGTTTGTACTATATTAAGAAGGTGGCTTTCGAAAATTTTATCTCTACGAATTTATGCAGTATTAGCAAGGAACAAGACAAGGACCCGGTCCTATTGAAAATTAAGAAACGAATTAAAGACAAGAGGGAGTCGGAGATTCCCAAATATTACATGCTTCGCAAAGGGGTTTTGTTTTACACCTCCGGTGATGAGGCAGATCCATGGCGTGTGTGCGTGCCTCACGAATGGTAAATAAAGTAATTTGGCACACTCATCAGTCGTACGGACGTTTTGGTCCCAGGAAAGTGTACTTAAAGTTAAGAGCTCTGTGTCATTTTCTCAAAATGGAAAGGAGAATCAGGAAAGTGCTTCCAGTATGCAAACCTTGCAAGAAGGCAAAACATGGCACTGTGAATACGCAAGCGCCTCTCCACCCAATTATCCCTTCACGGCTTCGAGAGGTAGCCTGTGCAGATTTAATGGGTCCTCTACCAAGGACGAGCAGAGGATGCCGCTACGTCCTAGTTTTGATGGAGCTGGTGTCGAAATTCGTGACTCTAACTCCCCTCAGGAGAGCAACGGCACCTACGGTTAGCCGGGGTTTTGCAAAGATTTTGTGAAACAGGTTGGCAGTGTCCAACGAGTGATATCCGCTAACGGACCACAGTTCCGGGCGAAAACTTGGAAAGGAACGTTACGTCGGCTACGGATTCAGCCAACTTTTGCGTCAGCATATCACCCCCAGAGCAACCCTGCCGAAACGGTAATGCGTAAGATTGGGAATCTGTGCAGGATATACTGCAATAAGAATAACGCTGCTTGGGACGTATTCCTTAGCGACTTCCAAGACGTGATCAACAACATTCCGCACAGTACGACCCGTCTAGCTCCCATAACGGTACTCAACAATATTGAGCCTAAGGATTTAATTAGGGAAATCGTGGATTTCCCGCCATCGCGTCGCTCCCGTCACAATAAGGTGATCGAGCTGGTCACTCAGCGTATCAAGGATACTGCGAATAAAAACAAAGTGATTGCGGACAGGCATGCCAGTTCATGGAGTTTTGTGGCTGGGGAAAAAGTATTGGTAAAAAGTTTTCGTCTTTCTAACAAAGAAAAGAAACTTTGCCATAAGTTCTTCACTGTTTACAACGGGCCACTGAGAATAAGAAAAATGGTTCACCCCTGTGCTGCCCTGCTAGAAACCACTAAGACTGGAAAAGCTTAGGGGTACACCATGTATGTCATCTCAAGCCGGTTTTGGAATAGAGGGAAATTTGTAAAAAGTAGATAATAAAGTAATTGATAATGATAATTATCACAATTTATTTTGTTTGTTATCTTGTGTCGTAGAATAAGAATAGTGCACATAATATATATATATATATATAATTTGTTGCATAATAGAGAATTTCATGTTAGTATGTAGTTATTGTTACTCTTAAGTCATATGGGTCAAGATGTTTCATCTATGTTTGGTCATTAAGAAGAGTATTGCAAAAGGTTCCTGTGGATAGACGAGAATTGTTTTTCATAGCCTTGTCCAGTGTTGCTTTATGGTCCTCAGTTTGTGGTTAAGTAGCAAGGATTTCTCGGTGTCGTCGTAATCTTGTCTTCTTTTTAATTCCTAAGGCATGCTGACCATAAAAATCGTGAGGTGATTGGTGATTTTGAATTTGCCCATCGCTGTCGTCTACGCCATTGTGCATAGTATCATTACTTATTGAATTCCATCATGTAGGAACTGAATCCTTGTTGTTTAGTATTGGTTATTGTGGAGACGTTATTTCCGTTTGTTGTCGCTCTATGGGATTGTTGCGTTATTAGGAAGTGCTAATTCTGCCGACGTATAGTAATTTGCCACTTAGTGTTTTATATTATTCCTGCGTTGCTGGACGGCTCCCACTGTGGTTGCTTTAGACGTAGAAGATTGTGAGTTTGTTCTGGGCACACTATGGTGCGTTGGACCTACCATATTAGGCTGGCTGCGTTTTGTCGCGTGTCGGTCCCGTGTGAGCGATAGAGACGAAATTATGGAACCACACTTGTTGAAATTGGTAATGTTACCAGGGAGACCCTGCATGTTCAAACAATAATAGAAGAAGATGCGATCTGGAGTGGCCATAACGATTCATATAAGTTACAGATTCGAGACCTGGGCAGAGGCGATGGAGAGAAGAGATGAACTACCCTGTATATTTCAGATATAATTGCAAGGGATGCAGACAAGGACCAGGAGGCCAGAATATTGAAGGATAGTATGCAATTATCTGTTTTATTTTGAAAATCCTTTACCTTTCTTATCTCCTCCTGTAGTAGTAGTTCGGATCTTTCCTATGTAGCAGTATAAGACCTGACTGTCATCCCTTGACTCACTGACATGACATAAACTAACATGCCATAATACGTTAAGCAAACTGTAGAATTTAGTGGGATATAAGCTATAGTATTTGTCAAATAAAAGTATAATAATAATATTTGTATATGGTAGGATAGATTAAGAGTGGCCATTAACGTAAAAAAATACATTGTATATGTATTAGTTAAACTGTGATCTGAGTCTAATTCCAAAAAAAATTAGTGCGGAGGTAACAGTGATTAGGTGGCGTGCAATATCGTAAGAATACGGGACATGGAGATGCGCAGCTCGTCGCCACTGGCCGCGAGCAGCAGTGCAGGAAGACGCGCCGAGCCAGCGCCCCCTGTAGAGGGAAGCCTGCGCACCCGTCTTGTGACGTCACGCATACAGTCCCACGCCGCGCTGCCCAGCCGCAGTGCAGACCATTCGGAAAAAAAGAACCGTAGTTCAAAAATAGTGAAGTGATTGCTTTGTGCTCTTTTAATTCAAGGAACGAAAATCTTTCTTCTTTGAAATGACATAATTGCTTCATTTGCTACTTAAAAATAAGTACCTCAAACGGTCAGGAACAAAATTATGTGTATTCATTTGCATGGGGAACTTCTGCAGCAGATATCTCAGTGTTTCTAACAGCCTTGTTCTTCGTGCAATTTTTTTCAGTTTTGCTTAAGACGCTTTTCCGGAATATTAGAGCGTCTTATTCAGTCATTGATGCCTATTTTTTTACTCGTTTTTATTCGTTGTTGGCGGAGACTTAAACCGAATAAAAGTATGGAACAACTGACATTATTTTGTGAAATTTACAAAAGTGAAGGATAAAACACCGCCAACACCGCAACAGAAAAATCGAGTTTGTAGTGGCGAGAAATCTTAAAAGCTAAAT
Source organism: Locusta migratoria (assembly GCA_026315105.1). NCBI lineage: Eukaryota > Metazoa > Arthropoda > Insecta > Orthoptera > Acrididae > Locusta > Locusta migratoria. Next base: position 362,035,029 of record CM048751.1, on the reverse strand, counting down.
CTGTTATACCGTTTCTTTTCTATTCCATTTTCTGCTAAAAACGCTAGGAAAAGCTTTGCACTTAACACATAGAAAAAGAGAAAAGACACCAGTGAACAAGTAGCATACTTTATAAATATAAGGGAAATAGAACTGGTGGAAAAATTTCATATACATTGCAGTAAAAAGAAGAAGGGAAGAAAACCAATGATGAGGTTATTGTTTTTAACACATAAATCACTACAAGAAACTCCATTCAAACGTTCCACTTGCCAAAGATGAGTATATTCAACTGTTGTAACAAAGTTGTGGCACCCCTACTTCTAAAATTTCAGTATGGTAACTATATTAACTGTTATCCGGAATTAAACTATTGCTGATTAATGAAAATCTTACTTCTCTGGATCAAATAGTTATGAAGAGAGAGTGTTATATTTTTTAATGATCAAATTGTCTACAATATCAGAAATTAGGAGCAGACTATGTTTATTCAGTGTCTTGTTCATTTTACACTAAGGGTGGCAAGAAATCATGTACCTGTTGCAAATCAGTTTTACAACAACAATTTATAGCATCAATAGTTTCAATCACAAGAAGCTATCAATTGTAGTAGGCCTATTTCATACTTACAATATTCTGCATCATATCATGTCTGTAGACTTGTTTCATACTTCATGTCATCAGCTTTGCCTCAGAGTGATTAAAATTTATTATAGTCAAAGAAATGCAACAAGAAACGTATCTGCTGTAAAAAAAATTATTTAGACTTTATTCTTTACCTGTCAGCAGCACTAATATGTTCACCTAGTGTGTGATGTGTAATATGAACCTTAATACCAACTACCTCACCCAAATAATGACTGCGTAGTGTTGCCCAAAGTCTAGGTTACATTGAACAGCAGAAATTAAGTTGAGACTTGGTGAAGCCCAAAAACGTTAACACCAAATAATAGTTGTAGATTGACATAGGGCATTGCTTAATATTTACAGTTGAACATACTTTTCATCATATAAACTAGGCAGTGCAATATATTCAAAAACATTTCTTAGGTAATGGACACACACAAAAAGTCCATACCCCAAGCTAAACTGATTGTAACTACAATTTAGCACCATATAATGGAAACCTTGAGTATTACTGCATCAGCATTGTCCAAAATGCCAGCACAGAAAGTGGGGTGGGGTTAAAAAATGATTGTGAATAAACAAGTACTTACCATCAATTTGCATCTCATTTGGACTACATTGATAAAAAAAAAGCAATGAGATGTAAAGATGTGCAACAACTTAAACGAAGCTCATTGGCCTAAATTCTGTAATGAAAATGTTGGAAAATGCTGTGTCAGTATAGCAGTCACTTGGAAGCCGGAGGTCATGACATTTCAAACTCTGGTTGTTATGATGAGCTGATCCATAATGTAACTAGAGACTGAGGTTAAGTTTGGAGGTAACATTTTGTTTGTGAGTTGGTGAAGCCAGTGAATGGGAAAGTGCAGAAAATCTGGTTGTGGTAAAGCATGTTATTAAAATGCAATATTTGAAACTAAAACATTTCAATTTGCTAGAAAAATCAGCTGTTCCACCATCTTAGCTTCCCATCACCTCTTTTGGTAGGCATTACCAACATACCAGTCGCAGTATGAAAATGTGCCATCTTTTCTATAATTTTACCCTGTCTTAATTTTCAAGAATGTGATTCCTGATTTTTCCAGTTTCTTTAATCCATGATCAAGTGCAGCCACTATTTAAATATGAGAATGGGCGAATTAAAGAGGCTTTTCTTGGAAATGGTTACAAACACTTAAATGACACAGGCAAGTTTTTACTACATATTTGTTGAGGAAAATTGACTATGAAATAAAAATGCAATCTTTAGATAAGCATGCCAGTTTTCATTCAGTTCCTAACCCACATGACTCGCTCTCTGCAGTCATTATAAAGTCAGTTATCAAAAATCTGTCTGATAGGCCTAGAACTTTTACAGAGGCACCTCAGCATAATAGAAGAAGGGGATACCACCCATCAGCTTTGATCTGTGACATCATAGAAATGGAAGTCATCACTGAATAAATGCAGTCAATTTACAATATCTAAAGCAAGCGGTTACACCCATCTACTGACTGGTTCTCGGAGTACTCCCCCGAATCACCACCTGGTAGCAGTTTCTTTCCCAAATACATTTTGTGAACTTGACTATGACTAAGATATCATTCGTCAAAGCTGACAGATAGTATCCCATTGTCCTGGTACATCTGTGTTCAGTAAATAATCAAAATCAGTGCAACCTATTTAATCTAGCTGCACAATTCATAAATGAAGTAAATATGAAACTCTGGAAGAAAATGCCCAGTAATGGTGAATACCCAACTCTTGGAACATAAATACATAACAAGAACTTTTATGCCATTTGTCAATACTTTTATTTCATAGAAATTAAACACTGTGACACAAAATTAGTGATACAGTTTAAATTTTCAGGGTCAATTATTTTTTAGAACTTTTTCTTGTAGAAACCAATGCAAGATGAAAGTATATACAAGGAAAGGTATGTAAACATGAAACATTACAATAGCATATTTTGATATCAGAGTGTAGGAATTACATTCAACTAAGTTGAATAGATAAACAATGCTTCATGTTAAGTTCTGTTTATGTAGGCATATTAAATTTAAGCAGAAAGAGGTTGGCCTGTCTTATTCAACCCAAATTTGTGTATCCCACAGAATATCATCCTTCTGAAAGTGGATGTGGCACACCTGTAAATGAAAATAATGGGAATAGTAGAGCCAGGCATTTTAAGAAAAGTTTCTACAAATTTTAATAGAGTTATCAGAACATTGCAAGATATGTCCATGAATGATAAGGTCCTCTTTTATAATGTTAATACCTATTATGACTGTAACTTCTCTCTCTATATAAAGTTAATGTTCAGAGAGCCCTGATAGCAGTCATATATACGTTGAATAAAAATAAAAGTAGTGCCTACTTGTATTGTGTAGGTATCAAAAACTTGTGTATCCTGTACATAGGCCCCTAACTATGAACTACTTTGAATGATTAGCTGCTAGGACCTTTTGTAACTGTGTTTCAATTACTATTTCATACACAAAAACTGACTACATATTCAGAGAAAGTTAAGTCGTTGCCACTTATATGCTCTGTATTAGCTGTACTACAGGTATTTGTAATTGCTATAGGACATTTTAAATTACTTACAATTTTTTACTTTTTGTGGAAGTCAATGGACATTTTGAAAGAAAAATAGTTATTTGTGCATTCCAAGTTCCGGGCCTATTTCAGATTTAAGACTGTTGAGCCATACTTTGACAGTAATAGGGATTTCAAAATCAGGTTACTGCTACAGATAGCCTAATTTCTTCTTTCTCAACAGGTATTTTACTGGCTGTTCTGCAGCAGAACATCGAACGGAGTACTACAAGCAGTAATTTCGGAGTGATTTATAGTCTGTGTATAGCAATCACAGAATCTGATTTGTATTATTAGCAAGATTCAGAAGAAATGTAGTGTCATGTGAATGTAAGATAGCTTAATGAATATGAAACTTCCGAACACAAACGCTCTTCTTTCGTTCGCACAGAAACATTCATTTCTTCTTGCTGACAGAACCGTTCAAGCTGAGTGTTACGGTGATTAGTGCGTGTGAGGCGTATTTTGGAAGAACCATACCAAGGAATGCTAACGGTAGATACGTGGTGAAACTGCCAATAAAAAACAACCACGCTGGACTGCAAGTATTGCAAGGAGATCGTAGAGCTACTACATGGTCGAACGATCCCCAAGAAAAGCAGAGTAATCTCACTTCATCTGTTTATAGACGAAGAACAGTTGTTAAGGGTGGGCGGCAGGTTGGAACAGTCAAATGCTTCCTACAGTCAAAGGCATCCCACGATTCTGGCTCCTAAGCATCATGTAACTAAGTTAACGGTCATGGGCGAGCATCTAAGTTTGTTGCATCCAGGATCATAACTCCTATTAGCAAGTTTCAGACCAAGGTACTGGATTCAAACAGGAAGCTCAGTCATCAGGCAAATGATTCACAAGTGTCTCCCTTGTTACCGATTGAAGGCCACTACTGCAACCCTACCTTCAGGTCGTGTATCAAATTACCTTTCTTAATTGTGGGATTGACTATGGTGGCCCACTATACGGTGGAAAGAGTTATAAAACGAAGGCAAAGTTCTACATTGACTTGGTTGTTTGCATGGCAACAAAGGCAGTACACATGGAGCTTGTCACTTATCTGTCCTCTCAAGCATTCATTGGTGCTCTCCGAAGATTTATTTCATGAAGAGGTGTCTGTGCAAACTTGTACAATGACAATGGAAAGACGTTCGTGGAAGCAAGACATGGTCTGCATGACTCCACAAATTGTTCAGATGTAACAGAAATCGAGAGCTATGCATCACAAAATGAGATACAGTGGCATTTTATCCCTCCTCATGCGCCACATTTTGGTGGATTATGGGAAGCAGATAAAAACGCATCTAAAGAGAGTGGTGAGAAACCAAGTGGTGCTGACGTTTGAAAACTTATACACACTTCTAACTCAAATGGAAGCGTGATTAAATTCTCGACCTATCTTCCTGATAATGCAGATGATTTTTCGTACCTTCCTCCTGGCCATTTCCTTATCGGTTGACAACAGTCCCAGAGCCAGGCTTGCTTCCGAAGCCATCACCCGGGCTGTCGAGATGGCAGCTCATCCAGCAGTGTAAGCAGCACGTGTGGAAACGCTGGCCACGCGACTACTTGTCGCTGCAGCAGAGAACTAAATGGACGTCAGCCAAATACAGTCTGCAACCGGGTACATTGGTTCTCCTGAAGGAAGACAACTCGCCACCTCTCGTGTGGCGGTCTGGGGTCATTGTTTGCACTCACTCTGGTCCTGACGGTTTGATGCGTGTGGTTTCAGTGCGCACGGCAACAGGAACCTATAGAAGACCGCTGTCGAAAATTTGTGCTCATCCACAGGAAACGTAAACTTTAGTGCTCATAACCATTCAACAACTAATCGAACTTGTGTTTCTTTCATGTACATCGGACCTGAGTTCCTTAACCATTTATTTGTTTTGTTTGTGTTATCTACCTTGTACTTTTTGTGATTTGTGTGCTAGTGTAATTTATACAAATTAGGTGGGCGGAATGTTCGGTACCGGTGCGAGGCGCCATAAGGGCGCAGCAGCGACCGGACGCTGTGGCTGCAGGTAAGGGCGGCCGCTAGAACTACCTGCTGCTGCCCGGCCCTCGCACAATGAAGCGGCCGGCACTGGCCGGTGGGGGGACTCGGCCGGTGACCGCCAACCTGTTCGGACGCATGTGTTTCTGCCACAGAATGTAGCGCTTCTCACAAATACAGTCCACTTTTACCAGACATGTACTTTTATTTCTTAACGCCTTTCCTTTGCAACGAATGATTGCATTCGTCTGGACTGTGGAAAGAGCGAGGCAGCGCAGAATGTCCGCGCGTTTTGCGGCTGCCAACATTTGGTCCTTCGGGCCGGACAGAACCATTCCGACGTTTGATTGTGCGTAACGCGAACTAAGAGTATCCGGTTTCGTGGCTTTGTTGGTTGATCTCTCAGATTAACATGAATTCGAGTGCCTCCAGTGCACTAACAGTGACATATGTCCGTAGTAGAGGTGTCCGCAGTACAGAGTACGCGGGAATCGTGTCGATCGTGTTGTGAAGTGCGTCTCAGCCAGCAGACAGCGTGAAGCAGCTCAGCCCAGCCGTTCCCGCAGCACAGCACAGCACGCCAAACGCCAGCGAGCCGCGCCACCGCCGCCGACTCCTGCAGCAGCTGCGGTCCACTCGGCGCATCGCCAGGTACCGTCGCTCCGCTCTGCAAGCAGCCTGGTTCTTTTTCCTTAATCTTCCTTCCTGTGCTCTAATATCCTGTCATGGATCCTGTATAGAAACGTAGTCTAGTTAAAATAAGAGCAGTCATCATATCACGAGTGACTAGAATCTAGACATTTATCAGTAACTTTGAGGACGGATCCAATCTCAACGACATTAGAGTAAGACAGTCATTGCTAACCACAAGCAAAAATGAATATCACGACATTCAGACACAGTTAGAAATTTACGATCTGGAAGAATCCCATGATGCTGACAGAGAGTCATTTGAAGACTTGTGCTTAGATGTAGAGTCAAAAATAACTACATTACTGCAGACGAATGTTGTGGCACCTCCTCATTCGTCTATTTCATACAATGCACCTGAAATAAAGCTACGCCGGCCGCGGTGGCTGAGGTGACTGAGGCGCTCCAGTCACGGTCAGCACGGCCACTACGGTCGGGGGTTCGAATGCCCCCTCGGGCATGGATATTTGGGCCGTCCTAGTTCGTAAGTAGTTCATAAGTAGTTTGTAAGTTTAGGGACTGATGACCCCGTAGTTAAGTCCCATAAAAAAAAATAAATAAATAAATAAATAAATAAATAAAGCTACCTGCAATTTCACTGCCAACATTTAATGGTAGCGTTGCAGAGTTCATGCACTTTTTTGATACTTTTAATGCACTTATTATCAGCAATGACGCCTTAACTGATGTCCAGCGTTATTATTACTTGTTGTCTTGTGTGTCTGGTGAAGCACGTAAGTTAATTGAATCCTTACCGGTTACAGAGAGCAACTTTAAAATTGCATGGGATCTGGTTGTTCATAGATACAATAATCCAAAGTTAATAGTAGATTTGCATGTTAAACAACTACTGAATCTGCCAAGCATCAGAACTGAATCAGCTAAGGACTTGCGTATGTTAATCAACCAGATGATGACCAATTTGAACGCAATCGAGGTTCTGAAGGTCGGCATTCCCCTGCATGAGGTGTTACTTTCACACATTTTGTTGGATCACATTAGTGTGAATCTCAGGAAACAGTGGGAATCTAAAACAGTTAACACCACTTTTCCTCGTCTGAAAGATTTGGTGGCATTTTTGGAGAGCAGCTGTCAGACGTTAGAACTAATTCATTCAGACAGAACGTTACAGCACTTCCACCAGCCTGCCGCCATGCGTACTAAAGTAAAAGGTTACAATTTGCAACGAACCTTCCTCTCAACATCATCCAACTTTGTATCCTGTGGCGCAGCTCACGAACTAAATAAGTGTCCCAAATTGAAAGAGAGCGATATTGTAAACAGACTAGACTTTGTGAGCAGAAAAACGCTTTGTTTCAACTGCCTGCGCACGGATCATAGGCAAAGGAAATGCTGTGCTGGCAGTTGTCGCATTTGTAAAAAACGCCACAACACGTTACTGCACAAGGACCAAGCCAGTAGCAGTGGCAATAGAGAGCAAGAGACGAACGTACCAGAACAGCAGACATACTGCGCCGTCAAGGGAAACCACCAACGCACAGAACTGCTATTATCAACTGTCCTTGTAGACATCGCGGACAGTAAAGGAAAGGTACACCAATGCAGAGCACTGCTTGACAGCGCATCACAGATGAACTTCATATCTACCAGTCTGGCAGATAGGATGGGTCTACAGCTCAGTCGGGGGCTGATACCAATAAGTGGCATCAGTGATGTTCAAACCGTAGAATCGTCGCATGTTTGTGAGGTGAATATTTCCTCAAGAGTTGGTAACTACAGTACAAATGCCGTCTGCGCAGTACTTCCACGTATAACAGGGCCACTTCCAACTGCATCCTTTGAAATTTCCACCTGGCAGCTTCCTAGACACCTAAAGCTAGCAGATCCAGCCTTCCATGAACCTGGTGAGATTGATCTACTGCTTGGAGCATCGATCTTTTTTGACACACTGAAGCCAGGCCAGCTGAAGAGGAAGAATCATCCAACATTGCAGGAGACATCGTTCGGCTAGATTGTTTCAGGCAAAATACCTCCTCTGTCTTTGAAGTCCAAGGCACGAAATGTACTGTCATGCCTCGGTTGCACAGTGGTAGAGTGCCAGACTAACGGTAACTTTTGGGCCGCAGTCGTAATTTCCTCTACATTTCGGAAGAGAACAGCGAAACGCCATTTTGTCAGTAGAAGAGAGATCACACGATGTTCTCACACACACAAATTGTCCAGCGTAGTGGTCACACCGTACACAACACCAATTTGCGTAATAAATACACTCCTGAACGAAAGAATGCAGTATAAACAGCGTGCACTGCTAATGTTTACAATCTTTCTCAGAGGACTGTAAGCCTCTCACCGCCGCCATGTTGTGACGTCGAGCGCGACGTGCGCAGGCTTTCTTCTATAGGGGGTGCCGGCCGAACGCACGCCGCGGTGAGCCGTATTCCGGAGTTGCTGTGCGATGGGGAGAGCGTCAAGGCGGTGGAGAATGAGAGGGAAGTTCCCGCAGGGGACGTCTGCTTACCGGTTACAGGTCTGCCGCAGGGGCGACGCACTCGTGACACTCGCCGGCGGAGCCCACTGAGGAGAGCCACCTGCTGCGGGCGCGCCGATGCCCCACCGAGACAAGTGGGGCGGCTTAAGCCCTTTTTAAACGATGCACGAAGGTGAACAAGATAGATAATAGGCTACTGAAGCACTCCTAGCGTACTAGCCCTGAACTACAAACTCAAGCGAGATCTTGTGGCAGCGTGTTTAGACGATAAACGCAATCGAATAGTAATACCCGATGTTGAAAGTGAGGTTATAAAAGCCAATTCGTTATGTACGAAGTCATAGTTTAATACTGGAATTGAGGAAACAACGCTAAATGTTATTGACGGCCAAAGAAAACCTTGCAATGGATGTTTTGGTGTGGTAAAGTTCCGGGTAGTGAAACAAAATTTCAAAACATTCACATCTATTTTAAAGCGAAAAAAATAAACTCATGAACACATCAAGCAATATTTATAAGTGCGTAAATAGACCTTCTTCACTTTATCTACTACGATTTGCCCAATGACATTGCTAATAACGTCATGCACAACTGAATTTTTGTCTTTCATTTGGACTGACTTTTTCTTTTAAAATGCTATTTAATGAAAATTGCATCATCAAATTACAATCTTATTCAAATAAACAATTGGCTTCAGTCTTTTCTGTTACGATATTGCAAATCATAAACCATTTTTCGGGTTCAGATGTACGACCTCGCTTTTCGGTGGACAATAATTGAAATAAATATTTAAGTCGTCATGAAACATTTTCAATTTACCGCTAAACCAAAGTATAATAATACACTAAAAATTAATAAGACTACTTTGCGTGCAAACCGTGTAATTGTCGACTACAGTATGAAAATCGCGTGACGAAAATAGGTTAATTGCCGATGTCAGCAGACGACCGTTCAATCAAAACAATCTTCTTGAGAAAGCTTAACGTGACGTTGACGTTAAGTGACGGTCTGGTGACGGACAGTGTGAATGCCGTCATTACAAATACATTTTGTAATACATTCTGATCATAAACTTCGACATAACGCAAAATATACGTAAATACGAAGGAAAATGGCGGACTCTGGAGCGGCGACTGCAGCAGGCAGCTGCTAGCTCGCGCATGCGCAGTGAACCCACTAGTACCGAATTTAGAACTCGTCCTATTTCTTTATCGCTATAATTATCGCGCTTCGATACTAGCGCGATCATACTAGTGCAGCCGTTCAAACGACTGACGGCCGCCATTAACGCAACTTGTACAAGTTCGTTGATCGTTTAAAACGGGCTTTACAGGCGGGCGCACGAAAGCAGCCGTCGCTCAGGGGCAGCGGCACGGGCCAGACCACCGCGCAACCCGCGCACCGCGCTAGACTGCAGGCACGAGGCACCGCAGACGGCTCGGTGCCTCTCCACTGGGCCACGAGTCTACGAGTCTACGAGTCTGGCAGGGCCGCTCCAGCCGTCTGTCAGCCGACGGCACGACGCCTCCTCCAGCCACGTGTCTACACGTGTCTACGTCCAGCGTCGCCGCCACCGGAAGGCTGTTAGCGGCGAACCGCTCCCACTCACTCACCTGCCGATGCCGCGACTGCTGGGCGCTGCGGTAGGCGTGCGTTCTTCTGAGGGATTTTATCCGGAAGGAGAACAAAGGCCTAGGACTGAGATTTGCGGTCCGCTCAGCATCATCAGAGTCCATCGAGACGGCATCGCTCCTGTTCCTGATCGCAGATCTGGGGCTATCCAGCTCACTCCTCGGACCGTCGCTTCTAGAGACACTAACGCTGTGGTGTGCACAGCCGCGCGCACAGTGGACCTCCGACACAGACAGTAAAACATTTCACACAGCACCACTCCATGAACATTTGCATGTGGACACTAAATAAACTATTGAATAATTTAACAAGGGCTCAAAATAATTCTTGTCTGTCAACATTTATAGTTAGGAATTTGTGTAGGTTATTTAGGTTCATCAGTAGAGTTATGATTTAATTACATTTATTCTTGCACTTGTCCAGTGTACAATCAATAGAGGTTTCTTTCTTTCTTTCTTTTTTTTTTTTTTTTTTTTTTTTTTTTTTTTTTTTTTTTTTTTTTTTTGTAAGAAAAATAAGAACTTCATATTCTCAATCATATTCAGTTTATTGAAACATTTTTGCCATGTTTTTAATTGTGATGCTTAGCAATAGAGTTATGAGTCTATTAGATTTATTCTTTCACTTGTCCATTTTATACCATAGCGTAGTCTTAGCAATATAATAACTTCATTTTTCATATTCAATTTTAGTTTACTGCAGCATTTTTAACTTGGTTTTTGATTAGTAGTGTGATATTTAAATTGTTTTCAAAGAAACCATACTCATTTATAGAGCATTCTTACGATTTTTTTAATTATTACAGTAGGGTTTAATATATGTCTATACAATCATCTTATCCTTCATAAGTAGTATGTTTAGATTCTCTAATTTGTTTCCCACTTTCCTATCTTTGGGTATGAATGTCTGGGGTCCAAAAGACATACAAAGAAGACTGAGTGATTGAGTTTGGGGCCGGGATGGCCAGAGAACAATATAACCAAATATAAATCCACCCCTTTGTAACTCTCCACAAAAAACAGAAAGATGGGTTGAATGAATGTGGCCTTAGAATAGGAGTATGTATGTAGATTTTTATCAATATTATTCCATATTTAGGATGTACTAGCATAAAGGTTTAATTCATATTGACTGGCTATACTCTAGTATACTTCTATATTGTGAGTAGGAAAAAGTCTCGAAAAATGTTCGATAGCCTCATAAATCCTTGTATAAGAGTATCCACATCCGAAATATTAATCGGTGGAGGGGGAATGAGAGGTAGTAATACAATTTATATTCATATATTCCAATTTCATTTAGTCTGTCGATTTAATTGGATATTGGGTTCTTTGTATTCTAATTTCTCCAAATTATTAATGCCAGATGATAGAAATGATCATTCCATGAATTTGGTACATTGGGAATAAGCCACCTGGGTAATTGTTTTTAGGCGCTTGCCGCCACCAGCGAAAAACGTGGGAGAGAATGCTGCCCTTGTTTCGCGGCCAGCGGAGTATAAAGATACGGGACAGGATGTCACCCCAGCCGTGGGGGTTGGGGAGAGAAAGGTGCCCCGGGCTTGCTCGGTCGCTCTGGGGAGTCGAAGGGAAAGCTTGACGTCACATGTGGGTGGAGTCTGCCAGACAAAGCAAGTTTTTTCTTGAGGGGAGCGTGGAGTGAGTGGGAGAAACAGAAAGAGAAGCGTGGAGGACACCGGACGGTTCGGACCTCTTGGTAGCAGTGAGGAGTGGCGGCAAGGACTCCGAAGTTTTCGGACCTTGCGAGTCAGTGGACTTAGAATTTTTGTGCGCATTGCACAGTGTTAGATGGCGTCTGTGTGATTGCTGTTTGCATTCACACTTATACTGAGAAACTTGTAAATATTCTGAAGTGCGTGTTGTTTTAGAACAAGCTCACTCGTAATCAGGATAATTTACTGTTCTTGAGTAACAGCATGCACCACTGGGTTGGAAAATTGCTGTATTTTTTCGTAGCTCGAATACTTTAGTAATTGCCGCGCCGATCGGGTAGATAATTTCCCATCCGTGATTGCGTTCATGAGCCTGCTCTTCCATCAGCGGCCCATCGACATCGGTGACGCTGTTCAACTGTATATGGTAAAGTAGCGCCAACGGATAAATAGTGAAAAGGATTATTGAATGGTGGTTGATAGGTGGGACGTAAGTGTGAGTTTGTGAGGTCGTTTCAGAACTTAACCTTCTACTGACTTTTTAAATACATTTTTGATAGGTAAACATACGAAATTTATATTATAGCCAGTCGATCTTGTACCTCTACTTTTGGTGTTACGATTTTGTCCGTTATTCTCTAAAAAGTATTCAGATCATTAAATAATTTTGTTTGTACTATTTCAAGTCATTATTTTTGTATGATTTTTTTTTTAAAAGGAATTGACACTTTTTCACGCATGTCGTGTTTTTGATAAATTGGCACATAAATTTTTTGTTAACTATTTATGAACATCGTGTACCTGATTTCAACCACCTTTCATATATTTTGGAGGGGTTATCTCTTGTCTAAGTTAGGTAGGTCAGGGGATTTGTGTGCTTCCAACAACAGTGTACGGAAACACGCACTTTCACAAAATAAATAAAAATAACTGAGATTAGACTACTGGTCGCCACTACTTTCAGTTTGGCACAATAAATTCTCAGTTTCATATTTTTAATATTTTTCTTCTATTTTTTAAATAATAATGAAATAAATAGTGGCGACCCTTGAATAACTTGATTATTTCGTGATGATGGTTAATTTAATACAATTTATTCATTTGCATATTAATGAGCTATCTGCAAAGTTGGCAGAAAAGGTAATAGAACTCTAATGAGAGACAACATTCAGTTGACATTCAAAATAATAAATTTCGAAAAGAGCAGCAACATTTCAACTTCAAGTGCTTAAGTCTTATGAAGGAGAGAATATTTTTGGTTTAGATTCTTTTGATTTTTTTGGTTTTACTGTGGAAGACAACGTCTTAGTTGTGAACACTTTCGATGCTAAAGACAGTGTAGATAAGTTGCTGAAAGACTTTCCAGATTTATTTTTTGCGGGCCTAGGAAAGCTAAGGATTTTGGTACACTTATTACTCTGAAAGAAACCAAAATTTTGCAACGCTCGTAATGTACCGCTCGCTTTATACGACAAAGAAGCATAAGAACTTCACATATTGCAAGAAAATGGTGCAATTTAACCAATACAAGCTAGCCAATGCGCGAGTGCACTTGTAATTTTGCCGAAGCCGTCAGCAAGCATTCGCATTTGTGTTGATTTTCAGGCCACAGTAATCCACAGAGAGCTGTAGACAGTTGCCCTTTGCCGAGACCAGAAGATGTAATTGGACAGATTATGCGCAGGAAAATATTTCTCAAAAATAGATTTATGTAATGCCTACCATCAGCTGCCACTCGACGAAGAATCACAGAAAATGTGTTTTGTCAATACTCATCTGTTTCAATATTTGCGTCTACCGTTTGGCAGTGCATCCGCGGCTGCAATTTTTGAAAGATATTTGGAACAGCTCACAGCAAGTGTGTGACATAGTTGTGTCAGGCCGTACCCCAGAAGAACACATTGCAAATTTGAGAAAATTATTTCAAGTTTTGTCTGATGCAGGTCTCAAGTGTCGCTTAGATAAGTGTGACTTTTCCAAACCGAAACTCAAGTATCTAGGACACGTGATAAACAGTCTAGGTGTGCACCCCATGCGATCACATTTGCTAGCCATTCGCGACCTGCCAGCATCAAAAGATGTGGAAGAATTACAGTCCATCTTGGGAAAGTTAACTTACTGTATTATGTTCATTCCTAACGCTGCACAAACTGCAGCCCCTTTGTATCGGCTACGCCGTAAAAACGTTCGTTTTGTTGGGACAGATGAATGACAGCGCGAACATTAACAGCTAAAAGATGCTTTGCTCAGTGATCGATGTTTGGTGCACTTTGATCCAGAAAGACAAGTTGTTTTTCAAGTGGGCAAGTGGTCTAGGTGCAGTTCAATCACATAGACATGGGGATACGGACAGTCAGATAGCGATTGCATCCAAACTTTTGACAGACATATAATGCCGTTATTCTCAAGTGAACCCACCAAAAATTGAAAATTTTAGAAAACTCCTCAAAGACATGAACTGGAGAGATGTATATAGTGCTAATGGCATGAATGAAAAATATAATGTATTCATTAATAATATTAGTATCATGTTTGAAAACTGTTTTCCTCTAAAAGTAACACGAATTAAACAGAAGTCTATAATAAAACCTTGGATTACACAAGGAATAAAGATTTCATGTAAGACAAAAAGGAGTATGTATCTATCAGCCAAGAGTAGTTGCAAGGATGATGATTTAACTAAATATAAGGAATACTGTAAAATATTAAAAAAAGTTATTCAGGTATCTAAACAAATGCACTATGAAAAGAAGATAGCAACATCAGGAAACCAAATAAATACAATATGGGATATAGTGAAAGAAGAGACTGGTAGAACCAGAAAGGAACAAGAGCAGGTACGGTTAAGAGTAGCTGAGACATTAGTAACTGATGGGCATAGTGTGGCAAATCTATTTAACAAGTACTTTATATCCGTTACTGATAGTATGGGATTGTCTGGGTCAGTAAATAATGCGCTTGAATATTTGAAACTAGCATTTACAAATAACTTCACACACATGAATATGTCAGTCACTTCACCACAAGAAATATCTTCCATAATAAAATCTTTAAAAACAAAGAATTCCAGTGGATACGATGAAATATCAACAAAGTTAATTAAAGCGTGTTCTTGTGAACTTAGCACAATCTTAAGTTATTTGTGTAACCAGTCTGTTATAACGGGGACATTTCCTGATTGGCTAAAATATGCAGATATTAAACCTCTCTTCAAGAAGGGGGATAAAGAGATACCATCAAACTACAGACCCATTTCACTTTTGCCAGCATTCTCAAAAATTATAGAAAAGGTAATGTACAAGCGGCTTCTCAACCACTTAACCACAAATGGCATATTGTCTAGAACACAGTTTGGATTTCTGAAAGGTTCCGATATTGAGAAGGCTATTTACACTTTCAGTGAGAATGTACTTAATTCATTAGATAATAAATTGCAAGCAGCAGGTATTTTCTGTGATTTGTCAAAGGCATTTGATTGTGTGAACCATAACATCCTTTTAAGTAAATTAGAATTCTATGGGGTCACGGGAAATGCTGCAAAATGGTTCAAGTCGTACCTCACTAACAGGAAACAAAGGGTGTCAGTGCAAGTGACTAGTGAATTAGGCCAACAGTCATCATCGGGTTGGGAAGAAATTACATGTGGTGTCCCACAAGGATCCATCTTAGGGCCATTGCTTTTTCTTGTGTACATTAATGATCTCTCATCAGTTACACTACCAGAAGCAGAGTTCGTTTTGTTTGCAGATGATACAAGTATTGCAATAAAGAGTACGTCAAGTATAGTGATAGAAAAGTCTGCTAATGATATTTTCATGAACATTAATAAATGGTTTAAAGCCAACTCATTGTCATTAAACTTTGGAAAGACGCACTACATGCAGTTCAGAACATGTAAGAGATTTCCTGAGAGCATATGCATTAAATATGAAGAAGAGCAGATAGAAGAGGTTGACAGAATTAAATTCCTGGGATTACAGCTTGATAATAAATTTAGTTGGGAGGAGCACACCACAGAACTGCAGAAACGACTCAACAAATCTGTATTTTCAATACGAGTGTTATCAGACATAGGAGACATAAAAATAACAAAGCTTGCATACTTTGCTTACTTTCATTCCTTAATGTCATATGGTATAATATTTTGGGGTAACTCTTCAAGTCAGTCAAAAGTCTTCAGAGTCCAAAAACGTGTAATACGTATTATTTGTGGAGTAAATTCACGGACGTCTTGTAGAAGCCTCTTCAAAGAACTGGGTATATTAACTACTGCCTCTCAGTATATTTATTCCTTAATGAAATTTGTCATAAATAATATATCCCTTTTCCCAACAAACAGCTCAGTTCACACATTCAATACTAGAAATAAAAATGATCTACACAAGGATTTAAAAGCACTTACTTTAGTTCAAAAAGGGGTCCACTACTCAGGAACACACATTTTCAATAATTTACCATCAAGTATAAAAAATTTAGCTACAAATAAAGATCAGTTTAAGAGGAACCTAAAAGACTTTCTAGTGGCCAACTCCTTCTACTCCATTAGTGAATTTCTAAATTGTACCAAATGATGCATGCACTCATACTATATTAGTATTATTATATTATCACAAAAAAAAAAAAAAAAAAAAAAAAAAAAAAAAACTTAAAAAATTATGTATCTGTATTTATATTATAAGTGTATGTATTTATATTATTAGTATTATTTGTTATTCAACTTGTAAATTTTGTTTCTTGACATGTTCCACATCCACGAGGATCCCCTCAATATGGATCTACGGAACAAATAAATAATCTAATCTAATCTCAAATTGAGAAGCAAGCTTCAGCAACAGTGAATGGTGTCACAAAATTCCATCACTACTTGTATGGGAGAAAATTTTATTTAGTAATTGACCACCAGCCTTTGCAGTCATTGTTTCATCGTGCCAAGTTGTTATCACAGTATCAGTACCAGATTGTGTGAAGACCGACAACTCGCACAAGGAAATGGCAACGCATTTTCCCGTCTTCCGATTGGCCCTGACTTCGACGCTGCCGGCCGCGGTGGCCGAGGGGACTGAGGCGCTTCAGTCACGGTCTGCACGGCCACTACAGTCGGTGGTTCGAATGCCCCCTCGGGCATGGATATTTGTGCCGTCCTTAATTGTAGGTAGTTCATAAATAGTTTGTAAGTTTAGGGACTGATGACCCCGTAGTTAAGTCCCTTAAGCTTAACAAACATTTGAATTTGAACTTAGACGCTTCTGTGATGTGGTCAGATAGATGCACAAGAAGATAGTTTGTTGCAATCCTTCCCGTTGGACTATAGGAAAATTGCTCGGCCCACAGAAACAGTTCCTGATTTACAAATTTTGCTGTGCTAATTCGCACAGAATGGCCTCGTTCACAACGTCACATTGAAAATTCTCTGGTGCGTCGCTATTTTGCTAGAAGAAATAAACTTCTGGTCGATGGAAGTGTCATTCTAGTTTCAAATGACAGTGGACTTACTTCACCAAGAACATTGGGGAATGGTTCGCACTACTCTACTTGGCGGGGTTTGGACGTCCATATAGAACAGATGACGTCACAGTGTTGAGTGTGCGCTACCAACCAGTCCGCCCCACCACAGAAACTTTTTGGGTGGCCAAAAGCAGATTCACCATAGCAAGGAGTGCATATTGACTATGCTGATCCCTTATGGAACACTAAGTGGCTTATGGTGGTTGATGCTTTTAGTGCCTATGTCTTCTACGACTTTTGCTATCACTATTAGGCCGTTGTATTCTTTTTTTTGCCTGGAAGATCTTACAACGGCCCCCAGTTCACATCGCAAGAATTTCGTTTACGCACCTCACCAGTGCGCGGTTTCACCCTCAACCTTTAGGCAGCAGATGTCCAGAGCCCTGACGGCAGGCAGCTGTGCAGCTGTCGCTCGCTTCCCGCCGCCACCGCGCCCTGCCCGTCTGCCCGCCTGCTCCACTTCCTCCAGCAGCAGCCGACGGCGCGCGAGTATCGCCTCGCTTCGCGCAACCCAGTCTTCTTCCGAGATTTTGGCGGTCGCAGACGGTGGGAACGGGCGAGATCATCCAATGTTTCGGTGCTTCCATGTTTGAAATTTCAGGACCTGATGGCGTCGTTCGCAGGCACCGCATTCAAATTCGCCCCGGTTGTGTACCCTGTGATCCTTCTGTACATAGGCGCCGACTACTGGTATGCTCGGTCGCTTAAGCATACCTCAAAATTTGAGTGGGTATGCTCGGCATACCCCACTGAAAAGTTTGGTAGTATTTGTTCATTACGATGTATTTCTTGACTGCAATTAAAATCGACTCTCTCATCCCATTGATGAGCAGCTGGCTTTTGTAAAAAGATTATCTTAAAACAAACAGTTTATTGAATTCGTAGGCATTAAAATCCACGCTGACTTGTGAGTGAAGTGGCCGTTTTCTAAATATTCCGAATGATAATGGAATGCCGCTTGTTAGGTCAATATTGCACACTAAAGGTGGCAACCTTTAATTGTTATATGAAATAACTAGAAATGAAGTGGGTTTGGTATGATACGATGAAAATGTTTATACTACAAATTTGAAGTTTCCTCTCTCTTAGGAGTAAACTGTCTTAGAGGAATCGTGTTAGTGTAACTCGTGACATTTTTCATCCTGTTTACGGAATCGGTATGTGATGTAACAATGGGTTGTGAACCTATTGGTATCGACAGGCATGGTATGACAGCAGAAGTGGTTATGGACTATTTTGTTAATAATCCACAGAAAATAAATCTGAAGAAGAACGAAGCCAGGAAGACGATCGTAAGCAATTCTTTGCGATAGTGAACACAGTATCCGCAATAGAGGCACATCATTATCTGATATGCATTTCTCAGAAAATGAAAACTCTGCAAATGATTATAGAAAAGGTTGATATGGTCGCAAAATCCACGCAGAACTTCTTGAATGTGAAACTGATATTAATAGCTGTTAATTTCTTTGCTGTGTATTAAAAATTACTTTTCTCCTTTCAGCGTTTCAAATGGTCCCAAATTAACACTAGACGAGACAAAAATTGAAACAACACTACTAAAATAAAAATAAAAACAAATATTACTGTAAACTACATCGTGTCTGGAACTGGGAAAACGCAGTCGTTACAATAGAGATGTTTAGTATGAGAGTGTTTCCCGCTCTCCCTCTTGTACCTGTCGGGGTGTTGGCTGCAGGCCGCCAACCGCCCCACACCCCTCCCCCGTGAAGCCACTGAGCACACCCCAAGATCTTCAGAAGTCGGCGTCCCTCTCGGCAGCCGCCCCCGCAGCAGATCTCCTCGGCACCGCGGTGCGACGTCACGGAGAAGGAGCCCTCGCCGCCTCCGCTTCCGCCTCACCTGGACATACCCGTGGACCTCGACCCATACGGCCGTCGCACCACGTCGCATCCGACGCCGACGTCGCCACCGACGTCACCGTCTACGTCATCATCTGGGAGCCAGGTCGTGGTCGTGGGCCCTTCGGAGGTGTCTCTGGAGGACGTTCCCTCGCGAGCTCAGGGCGGATGGCGGGTCCCAGCCGGTAGTCTGCCGCTACAGACTGCGGTCCATCGCTACTTCCACGATCCTGCCTCCTCCTCCTCCCCCGTTGTCGACCTACCTACACGACAACGGTTCAGCAGTTTGGGGGGGGGGGGGATGTTGTGGTGTAAACTCAGCGCCACACGCCAGACGCACGAGAACGATCGTGGAGAAGGCAGCGGACGACCGGCAGCCAATGGCACGCCGGCGCCGCGCGTCCTGGACGGAGTGACCGCGGACGCGCGCCCTCTGCAGCTGCTGCGTCTGGGCCGACACGCGTCAGATCTCGGCTACGAACCGGGCAGGCACTGGGACTCGGCGCAGCCAACGTCGAGGAAGAAGACGACGCCGCGGAAGAGAGAAGGACAGACACAAGTTGAGTACTGTATTCTCCAGTCGATAAAACTTGTAATACTAACTATATCGGCCGGCCGCGGTGGCCGAGGGGACTGAGGCGCTCCAGTCACGGTCTGCACGGCCTCTACGGTCGGGGGTTCGAATCCCTCCTCGGGCATGGATATTTGTGCCGTCCTAGTTCGTAAGTAGTTCATAAGTAGTTTGTAAGTTTAGGGACTGATGACACCGTAGTTAAGTTCCATAGACTATACAAACATTTGAACATTTTTTGAACTAACTATATCGCTGCTCTAGCTGTCCACGCATCCTACACCGAACCTTTCCTGAAAGCTAGACCGGTACGAGAAATAAACAAAAAACGTGATGAACATTCATCGTTTTTCACAATTACTTCTTCTTAAATTTGACATCTTAGGTAGGAGAACTGAGTTCATCGTCAGAGCGATCCAACAAGGATTCTGTTTTTGCTGACCTAGGTCCGAAACTACAAAAACCGTGATATACACAGGCCCTTATTTAACAACCTTTGCGAAGCACGGGCAAATAAGCTAGTTAACACTAAAAAATAATGAGTGTGAAGTAATACACATGACCACTAAAACAAATCCACTGAACTTCAATTACACGATAAATCAGTCAAACCTAGAGGTCGTAATGTGTGTGTCAATGTATGTGGGTATTTGCATATGTGGATATATGTATATGTATGTACGTTCCACAACTCCTCCTTAACTACTGGACCGATTGCAACGAAACTTGGTACACATGGTCCTTACTGTCAGCCAACAATCACTCTTGGGTTTAAAACAAGCTCCTGCCACGCCGAAGCTGTCTCCCACTTGAAACGGCTGATCACTGCCACTTGCAGGGGTGAATACTAGTGCTGAGCTTGTGATTTGGAGCATATGAGACACAACAAGAGCAAAATGAAGCACAAGATAATCGCATCTTTGATAAAAAACTTACTGAGTATTGGAGTCTGTTTCACTCATAAATGAATGAAGTTTCCTAATTTCCGAAATACGTCTGCCTAGAGAGACGAAATATAAGAATGAAAGGATCTTTTCTGACAAGGTGGAGCGATTTTTCATCGAGTTATTTGCATAAGATTATTGCATGAAACCGATAAAGTAGCAGAGACCGCGATTATTATTTAATTGACGTAATTTTCTGTCACGACCTCTTTACTTTTTGCCGACTACTCTGTACGTCTTGCACGCTTATTTTTGTATGACAAAATTTTATCTACGTTCTTTTCCATGTTACATAGAATTTTTCTTTCCATTTGCTCGAATTTGTGTATGAATAATATTGAAATAATCCATATAACATTAAACAGACATTTCATTCGCGCATTATGTTTTAAAAGAGATAGTACTTCTTAATGTGGCTGATCAAATTTTTGACCATTTACGATGTCCAATCACCACCTGTCAGTTACTCGACCTACCTCTGCATCACAGGCCTACTTATATACATGGCTAGCTTCACGTCCGCTGCTTCGCAAGCGTAGGCTGGTTGGTCTGCACCAGTTGTTTCTCCCTCTTAATACAAATTGTCGTAGATATAGTTTAAGTACTGTCATAATGAAATGTGATAATACTTGTAGCTGCGGCAGAATGGCCGTGCGTATTGAGGCGCCATGCGGCAGTGCGCGCTGCTATTCGCCGTCGGGGGATCGATTCGCCCCTCGGACATGGGTGTTTGTGTTGTCCTTACCATAAGTTAGTCTAAGTTAAAGTTAGTTTAATTAGTTTGTAAGCCTTACGAACTGATGACCCCGTATTTAAGTCTCTTAACCTGTACAAACATTTGAACGTTTGATTTCACTACTTGCAACCCCCTATGGCACCCCTTAATAGTTGAATTTCGGAAAATACCCCAACATGTGTCTTTTAAATTCCAACCAAGTATGCAAATATCATTTTTTAGTATTTATGGCTTCAAATTGGCTTAGTAGCAACGTATTATAAAAAAATGTTCAAATGTCTGTAAATTTATCGGACCAAACTGCGAGGTCATCAGTCCGTAGCTTACAAACTACTTAAACCTAGGTAAACTAACCTAAGGACAAGACACACAGCCATGCCCCAGGGACGACTCGAAACTCTGACGGCGAGCAACCGCGCGCTCCGCACCGAAGCGCCTTAGACCGCTCGGCTACTCCACCGCTGCCAAAAGTTGCATCCCCTATTTCACTCCCTAAATGATTAATTTTCTGAAAATACCGAAACACGTCTCTTTTTAATTCTGACCAAGAAAACATATACCAATTTATGTGGTTGTAGCTTCAAAATTACGTTAATAGCAAAAGATTTTTCGAAAAAATGCCCTCTGGAATTTAACCGCCTTGATGGTTGAATTTCCAAAAATACCGAAAGACGCATTTTTTTAAATTCTAACGAATAATACAAATACCAATTTTTTCCACTCTAGCTTCAAAATTGTCTTGACAACATGTCTTTTCGAAAAGAACGTTGATGCCCTATTTACCCCTTTAATTGTTGAATTTCCAAACCTACCGAAACTCGAGTCTTTTCAATCCTGGTCAAGAGTTCATATCTTAAGTTTCGTAGTTGTTGTTGTTGTTGTTATGGTCTTCAGTTCGGAGACTGGTTTGATGCAGCTCTCCACCCTACTCTATCCTGAGCAAGCCTTTTCATCTCCTCATATGAACGACAACCCACATCCACTTGAATCTGCTTACTATACGTGTCTCTTCGTCTCCCTCTGCGATTTGTAACCCACACACTTCCCTCCAATGCTAAATTTACGATTCCTCGACGTCTAAGAATGTGTCCTACCAAGCGATCCCTTCTTTTGGTCAGGGTATGCCAAAAATTCCTTTTCTCACCAATTCTGTTCAGTACCTCTTCAGTAGTTATGCGATCTACCCACCTAATCTTCAGCATTCTTCTGTAGCACCACATTTCAAAAGCCTCTATTCTCTTCCTGTCGGCACAGCTTATCGTCCATGTTTCACTCCCGTACAAGGCAACACTCCACACAAATCCCTTCAGAAAAGACTTCCTTACACTGAAATTAATATTCGATGTTATCAAATTTCTCTTTTTCAAAAATGCTTTTCTTCCCATTCCCATTCTGCATTTCATATCCTCTGTACTGCGACCATCGCATGTTATTTTATTACCCAAGTTACAAAACTCATCTACCACCTTCATTGTTTCGTTACCTAATCCAATTCCTTCAGCATCGCCTGATTTTCTAAGACCGCATTCCATTTTTTTTTTTTTTTTTTTTTTGCTCTTGTTAATGTTCATTTTATACGCTCTCTTCAACACACTGTCCATTCCATTCAACTGCTCTTCCAGGTCCTTTGCTGTCTCTGACAGAATTACAATGTCATCAGCAAAACGCAATGTTTTTATTTCTTCGCCGTGAACTTTAATTCCTATTACAAATGTTTCCTTGCTTTCCTTCACCGCCTGCTCGATGTACAAATTGAATAACATTGGAGAAAGGCTACAACCCTGTCTTACTCCCTTCCCAACTGATGCTTCCCTTTCATGCCCTTCGAGTCTAATAACTGCGGTCTGGCTTTTGTACAAGTTATAAATAACTCTCCTTTCCATGTATTTTACCCCTGCTGACTCCAGAATTTGAAAGAGTGTATTCCAGTCAACATTGTCAAATGCTTTCTCCAAATCTACAAAAGCTAAAAATGTAGGTTTGCCTTTTCTTAATCTATCTTCTAAGATAAGACGTAAAGTAAGTATTGCCTCCAGGGTTCCTACGTTCCTCCTGAATCCAAACTGATCTTCCCCGAGGTCAGATTCTACCAGCTTTTCCATTCTCCAGTAGATAATTCGTGTTAATATTTTGCAACCATGACTTATCAAACTGATGGTTCTGTAATTTTCACACCTGTCTGCGCCCGATTTCTTTGGAATGGGGATTATTACATTTTTCTTAAAGTCTGAGGGTATTTCGCCTGTCTCATATATCCTACAGACCCGTTCAAATAGTTTTGTCATGGCTGGCTCTCCCAGAGACTTTAGTAGCTCTGAGGGTATGTCATCTACTCCTGGGGCCTTGTTCCGACCTAGGTCTTTCAGTGCTCTGTCAAATTCATCTCTCAGTATAGTATCTCCTATTTCATCTTGATCTACTTCCTCTTCTCTACCTACAACATCGTCTCTAAGTTCATTTCCTTTGTAGAGCTGCTCTATGTACTCTTTCCACCTTTCAGCTTTCCCTTCTTTGCTGAGAACTGGTTTCCCATCTGAGTTCTTGATATTCGTAGAGTTGCTTTTCTAGTTCCCAAATGTCTCTTTTATGTTCCTGTAGGCGGTATCTACTTTTCCACTTCTTATACATTCTTCTACAGATTTGCATTTGGTTTCTAGCCACTCCTGCTTAGCCATTTTGCACTTCCTGTCAATCTCATTTCTTATTCGTCTATACTCCATTTTGCCTGTTTCATTTACTGCATTTTTATATTTTCTCCTTTCATCAATTAAATTTAGTATTTCCTGTGATATCCAAGGATTTTTTGTAGGTCTTGTCTTTCTACCTATTTTGTCCTCTGCTGCCTTCACTATTTCATCTCTCAATGCTACCCATTCCTCTTCTACTGTTTTATTTCCCCCTGTTTCTGTCAATTGTTGCCTAAATCTCCCTCTGAAATTCTCCACAACTTCACGTTCCTTCAATTTATCTAGGTCCCATCTCCTTATTTTCCTACCTTTCTGCAGTTTTTTCAGTTTCAGCCTACAGTTCATGACTAACAAGTTATGGTCAGAGTCTATATCTGCCCCTGGGTATGTCTTACAGTTTACAACTTGGTTCCGGAATCTATGTTTTACCATACCTTCCGGTGTCTCCTGGTCTCTTCCAAGTATACAACCTTCTTTTGTGAGTCTTAAACCACGTGTTTGTTACGATTAAATCATGTTCCGTGCAAAATTCTACCAGGCGGCTTCCTCTTTCATTCCTTTTGCCCAGTCCATATTCACCTACTATTTTTCCTTCTCTTCCTTTTCCTACTACCGAGTCCCAGTCTCCCATCACAATTAAGTTTTCGTCTCCCTTAACTGTCTGAACAATTTCCTTTAGCTCCTCATATATTTCTTCGATCTCCTCATCATCGGCAGAGCTAGTTAGCATATAAACCTGTACTACTGTTGTCGATGTTGGCTTTGACAATGATAATGCGATCACTGTGCTGCTCATAGTAGTTTACCCGCATTCCTATTTTCTTATTCATTATCAGTCCTACTCCTGTGATACTCCTACTCCTGATTTTCTACTTATAATCCTGTACTCACCTGACCAGAAATCCTGTTCATCCTACCACCGAACTTCAC
Organism: Locusta migratoria; assembly: GCA_026315105.1. NCBI lineage: Eukaryota > Metazoa > Arthropoda > Insecta > Orthoptera > Acrididae > Locusta > Locusta migratoria. The sequence continues at coordinate 362,010,175 of CM048751.1, read as the reverse complement.
TAATCCCCACTATATCTAACTTCAACCTATCCATTTTCCTTTTTAAATTTTCTGATTTCCCTACCCTATTAAGGTATCTAACATTCCACGCTCCGATCCGTAGAATGCCAGTATTATCTTTCCTGATGACAACATCCTCCTGAGTAGTCCCCGCCCGGAGATCCGAATCGGGGACTATTTTACCTCCGGAATATTTTACCCGAGAGGACGCCATCATCATATTTTCATACAGTAGAGCTGCATGTCCTCGGGAAAAGTAACGGCTGTTTGCTTTCAGCCGTTCGCAGTAACTGTGTGGCAAATCCATATTAGCTGATGTTACAAGGCCAGCTCAGTCAATCATCCAGACTGTTGCTCCTGTAACTACTGAAAAGGCTGCTGCCCCTCTTCAGGAACCACACGTTTGTCTGGCCTCTCCACAGATACCCCTCCGCTGTGGTTGCACCTACGGTACGGCTATCTGCATCGTTGAGGCACGCAAGCCACCCCACCTCGGCAATGTCTGTGGTTCATGGGGGTGAGTTTCGTAGTTATAGCTTGAAGTTTCAGTTAACAGCAGCATAATTTAGAAAATCAATTTTTTGCATCCCGAATTTCACTCACTTGTTGGTCGAATTTCCAAAAACTAAATTCTAACCGCGAATCCAAATCTGAAAATCTGTAGTTCTAACTTCAAAATTACTTAAATACCAACAGATTTTCGAAAAACATCCCCTCTCCAATATCACCTCCTTTATGGTTGAATTTCAAAAATACCGAAACACGTATTTAAAAAAAATTCTAACCAATAATACAAATAACAAGTTTTGCAGCTCTAGCTACAAAATTGTCATAATAGCAACGTGTTTTCAAAAAGACTTTTACATCCCCTATTTTACCCTCTTAGAAAGTAATGAGTTAGGCATGTGAATACACTAACAAAATATAGCAGATTTTAATCTCATTTTTATTATATTCAACGGTTTAGTGTATTTGAGAATACCATCCATCGGCTTTGGACGACATCTTATTTAACTACTTATGAGTGGCGTTCTAGAAGAAAATAAGAGTGCGTGTTGATGCTGGGAATTATAGGTGGACTTATAACACACGAAAACGATTACAAAATTCAAACAATGGAACTGCATGGAACCAAGCATTTATCGCCATTAAGAAGCGAAACTAGCAGCGTTACCAACAACTGAACATCTACACATCTAGCCGGTTGAAGAAGCTTTGCTCAAATAGATTAGAATTCGCTATTATTTTCCTTCGATACTATATCACAGTTCGAAATATAGTTCATGAGAGATGAAGTAATAAACAATTTGGTTAATGAAAAACCGGATTATCACGCACGAGGTTTCGATTTATTACGTCTTAACTGCTAACACAATTAACGACATTTTTTGCAGACATCGGGCACATATACCGCTGAATGTACCTTCTTTCACAGCTTAGTACGACACATATTTTAGGAGATATGACGTCGTAAACAATGAAATTTCAGAATTATTGCTACATCATGCGCTATTTTTCCACAGCTCCACCTAAAATAATGCGCCGATTTCAACTAAACGTGGTACACATATTGCTTACTATCGGACAACAATCGCTATTTGCTCAAAAACTACTTACTACACACAGTTCAGGAGATATGACGTTGCAAACAATGAGCCACATAAACTTTCCCTTCACAAGTATGAATAAATATTGTTTTTAGTCAAGTATTGAATTAATGTTATACCTCATTAGTATTTTATTACTATTTTTCTAAAAACCTTGTAACTTTGTACATTGTACATATTTGCCGGGTTCAGAGCAAAAGTGACGTAACTCCGCATTTACTTGACATCCAGTTACCGAGATGTTTGATAACAGAGAGACAGACAGCTACATTTCAGTGCTGTAAGTACGTAAATCTGTTGTTTCATCGCCGCGGTGGAGTAGCCGAGCGGTCTAAAGCACCTCGCTGCGGAGCGCTGTTGCTCGCCATGGAGGTTCGAGTCCTCCCTGGGGCATGGGTGTGTGTGTCGTCCTTAGGTTAGTTTACCTAGGTTTAAGTAGTTTGTAAGCTACGGACTGATGACCACGCAGTTTGGTCCGCTAGAATTGCAAACATTTGAACATTTTTGTTGTTTCATCATCTGTGCACAGAGTGGGCCACCGGGTTTTTGCTTTAAGTGGTACCCGACCCAGTTGAGACTACAATGTACGTATGTTCATGTGCATTAGTGGAAGATGAAGTGTGGAGATTCTTGTAGTGGTCATATTATGGAGTGTTGTTCAAAATATCCACCAAACACTGAGGAAAATACAGACTTTGGTCTAACTGAATTATGGAGGCGGAAAAAACAAGATATTTACTCAGCTGGTGATTGGGTAGATATTATCCGAGGGTGAAAAAGATAAAGCCTTTCTTTATTCGCGTGATGAATAACGACGACTTTGTCTCAACGAAAGAGCTACTAGGCAGCACAGTAATCAGGAAAAGTGGTGCTGATGGGCATCCGTTAAATTGGCTGCACTCGGATGGATGCAACTTGAACGGCCAGAGCCGTTATCCATGAGTTTTAAATCGAGTTTCTGTCAAAGTAAAGAATTTCATGAGGTGGATTTTCGTAAGCACACGTTAGGCACTCAAGGTCTTGCTTGCTTGATACAAGGGAGACTTTAGAAGACCAGGTAGACTGTGACAACCGACAAAAATAAGGATATGCTTGATCTTCTAAAATGTATTCCTCCTGTGTATCATGCATTCTCCATTTGCCTACGAAAGTGTCTGCTTGTCATTCAGATTCCCGTGATCAGATTTCGTACGAGGAAAACGACGAACCTGTATTCGCACAATGTACCTGAAGTTACAACGGATGACTGATAAAAGTATTTAGTGCACAAACTACGTAACTCCTTCCATTTATGTTTTACAGTCATTTCCTACTCATTCGCCTTATGATATTCTGTTTTGTTAATCTCTCTATTATTATTATTACTTTGTAGTATTTTGCGTAGTGGCAGGTCCATTTCTTCGTACGGAAAATTTCTGATTCCATTGTTCCCTGTCTTCAACCTCAGGGGTTTATAGCTAGTCACTTGAGTTCTCGCCACTGTTCACGCACCAGTGTTTTCCTATTGTGTATTCTTTCTTGTAATATGTAATTCCGTTGGTTTTGGTTGAAATGAATACGACATTTAAACACTTCGCCTTCAGTGGGGTGAGAGTATGTAATGTAGCAGACACGTGCCGTTTGTCTCAATAATTCCACATGCTCACCACGCGTTGATTTGAATGGAAATTATCTCGCTATTATCGCGTACCATCTCAAGTAAAGGAAGCCAGAGCAGAGCGACCTATGAAGTTTATTTTCCTTGTGTTGTGTGGTACATCCTGGTGGCTGAATTTTGCATGCGATAACGGCGCCTGCTTCTGCTTCGTATCAGCACGCTGAGTTGGGTCAGTTTCGCTTTGCTACGCGCGCGTGAGTGGCTGAATGCTTGTTGATTGTAAATCCCTCCTCCGACGATTTACGATGTTCAGTTCAGATTATTTTATTTTTTATTTTATTTAAGTTTGTTTTAAGTTATTTTAAAAGGGGGTGCATTTTTATTGTTTAACAAAATTGGTGCCCCCATTTTCTCATGTTTGATGTGAATAAATAATTTATTACCAGTGAGACTTTATCCTAATCATGAACATTAGTTAATTAATACCTTCCCCTTTTATTTAATGTTGTTTTTCATCAGTGCTGAGGACAGATTCAGACGCATATTATCATATTTTTAATTCCGTTGCGCCACCTTCACGAAATTGTTTTGTTCGCGGTGGCTTGTATGTTAACGATTAGTAGTAATTCTCGTGATCTACAACGTCTGTTTGTCTTCCTGCTCCTAAACCCAAGTTTCAGTCAGTTCTAAATTCTAGGCACAGAAAAGATTCTGTTGCAGTAAGTAATCAGTAGTTCACATGAATCCTATAGCTGGTTTCACGGCCAGAGTTATATGTTTAAAGTGAGCTTTTAACTGGCTCCATTCAGCTAGAGTTAATTTTACCATTAACGGTGATCTTTCAATTGGCTTACCGATGCCAGGATTTGCTCTTCTAGTGGATCATCTGTTCAATAAAATAGTTTCTTTTGCTTTAATTGCGTACGGGAATTTTTAATCTTTTTGTTCCAGTGTGTGAATGTGTGTTTTCAGCAGCGCGCATTAATCTATTTCAATTTATATTTTCAGCACTCGTGTGTTTTAGTTGTATTATATTTGTGTTATTTTATTTAATGATTTTGTATAAAAGAGCACAGCCACAGTGCATTGCGTGTGAAGATTTTAATTCGTATTTTGCTACGCGTGTTTTGGTGTTTTATTTCTTTGTGTGTTGGTAACCTCTTGTCGTCTGAACGAATTCTAAAGATGGATAGTAGTTCTGCCTCTTCCATGTCCTTCCGTTCTAGGCGATTAAACCGAAGTGAGGACAGTGAAAAATCCACTAGGTAAGATCTTTCAACGGAAAGAGGAAAGGTTGCGGGTACGGACGGCCGCGTTACCGTTGAGAATGAGGCTAGTTTAGACGTGGACGCCACCGGTAGCGATAGCAGGAGCGAACAAAATACGCACTCCGACCATATATGGCGAGTACTGATACCCCTCAAAATACTTCCAGTTCCGTTAGTAGGCCTGAGTCCGGTTCCGACGCGATTTTAGGCGACATCATGGCTTTGATGAAGGAACTGAAAGCAGAAATGAGAGTAGAAGTAGGTTCCATAAGGCAAGCACGGTATATTTCAGTTCACGAACTAAAAGCAAAAATAAAAGTACTGAATATTTCAGGTCAAGACCTAAAAACAGGGGTGGGTGCACAAAGCAGTTCCGTGCAAGCTGTCCAGGCTGAGCTGATTAAAGTTTCTGTGCAGTGTAGGGACGCGCAATGTAGTACTATTCAGGTCATTCACGAGAATCTTGGCGAGCAGAGCACCAAACTAGATGGGCGACGCACTGATATTGTGCAGCTCACGTAGAAACGGCATGAGAAAGTAATTAGTACTATCTCAGAGAACACGGCAACATTTCAGGGAATGTCGAAGCTATCTTTGCCCTCTCCGACCGCGTAGATAACAATATCCACTCTCCTGAGGAGAGATTCAACGAGAGAATTGAATTACTAGACGGCAGGCAAAACCGCGCACAGACGAGCTGGGAGCGCGTGTGGCGCAGCTTCTGCAGGGCGGCTTTTGAAGAGGAGGAAGTCGTACACCTGCGTGTAAGTCTGATGAGAAGCTAAAGTCAGAATCAAGTGCCCGTGTGGGAGCCTCAGCAGCCATTTGATTATTAACAATTCTTGACTGTAAGAAAGTACCAAGTTTTCAGGAACTATGCTAACGAGATACACCCCTGTGCATGGCTGGAACAATTCGATTTTTCTTTGTCCCCAGCCTGGCCCGAAGGGAATAAGATTGAATATGTGTGCAGATATCTCGAAGGAGAGCCTGCCACGCACATGCGTTTTCTCCTGAAATATTGCCGGTACTAGTAGGCCTACTGGTCAGAGTAAAATGTAGTATATTAGTGATGCCCCATTTTGCGAACAGCAATTACAAGAGCCTCAGCGACGTCTTTCAAAGAATGATCCTGAGAAATCAGTTCCTTGATTACCCATATCCTCCACGCGAATTAATTAGAATTTGCGCCTCGAAACTACCACAGAATGTGCGCAATGCCGTCCATGCGGGAAGCTGCAAGGAGGACGTTGAGTCTGTCGTAACCCGTAGGAAGTTGTGGAATTGCGAACGTATAATAATTACGGAGCGGCTTCAGAATGAAGTGCGACTGAATATATAATACAAGCGCTTTTATTTTATATTATTTTCATCAGTATAATACCCGCTAAAAACATTACTCAACATCGCGAAGGAACACAAGGAGAAAGCATTTATTAAACCACGTTATGCAAAGATAATAACAGTAATAAAAAGGCTGAGAATAAGCACGTCTGTTGCTACACGCTAGTATTAAGAGAACTGAACACAGTGAACTTCACACAAACAGCTTTATTTCGACACCTCCATCTTACAGTGAAAACAGCCTGAAGTAAATTACAACACTTCCTGCTGAGGGCAGCACTGTCAACACAAGTTACAAAACCGTCAGCAGATGGCGTAAATGTTCATTCTCAATCGTTCTCAACCTGCGACATCCTCCTCACCCTGGTCTATCTCCACGGGAATGACCAGCTGAACCGGTCGACAGATCTTCGTTCCATCGGGCTGCCGGAGAATGATGCACCTAACCTTGTTGTCTCTCCCAGGCCGCACTTCTTCCACCACTGGTCTCTTCCACACGTGTCGGGGTTTCATATCCTCCTGAAGAAGCACAACCTCTCCTCCTCTGGGTTCTCTTCTTGATGGGTAGCCTTTCACTTCATGGTAGTTTCTTAGTAGCAACAGGTATTCGTTTTTCCATCTTCGCCAAATGTTTTCATAAAATTTCTGTCTGCATCGGAACTCCTTGGTCAGATTTTTCGTAACTGCTGGTTCTGGTGACTCGTTTGTCACCATTTAGGAAGTAAGCTGGTGTCAATGCCATCTCACTCTCTCCTTGGGTGATGGGTCTCGAGTTTATTGCGGCTTCTATTGAAATCAAAATGGTGTTCAGGCTTTCTTCATCAACTTGAGACCGACCAAGCAGCGCTTTACAGAACCAATCGTACGTTCCCAGCAACCTCCCCACCAAGCCGCACGTGGTGGTGTGAACTTCCAAGTGATACCGTGGTGGGCTCAGTAGTGCTGAACTACAGTGTGCTGGATCGTATGGAACAGCTCTGCTAATTCTGTGTTAGCAGCGTGGAATGTTGTGGCGTTGTCAGAATAAACAGTGACTGGTAGGCTTCTCCGTCCTGCGAAGCGTTGCACAGCCATCAAAAATCGGTCAGTTGACATACCTGTAGTGAGCGCAATATGGATTGCGCGGGTTGTGGCACATGTGAATAGGACAATATAAGACTTCCTTACTTGGTTTCCTATTTTAACATACAGTGGCCCAGCAAAATCAATACCTGTCACTGCAAATGGTCGTTGAGGTCGAACTCTGTCCAGTGGTAGTGGAGCCTCAAGCTCTTCATACCTACGACTTTTGATGATCTTGCAGGGCAGGCATGAATGTAGAACTCTCCTAACAGTTTGTTGTCTTCGCAAGATCCAAAACTCTTCACTTAGTTCTACGAGAACAATACGTAAGCCAAGATGTGCGTCTGTTTGATCAGCAACTCCGTGAAATAATGACGTCCATCGAGAATAATAGGATGCCTTTCTGTGTGAGACAATGCAGCACACTGCAGTCTGCCGCCCAGTCGAATCATCCCATCCGACAGGAAAGGGTTCTACCTGACAATTCTTGAAGATTTAGGTAACTGTTCCCCCTTAATTAATGCAGATAATTCTTCAGCGATTAGTTCCTCTTGCACTATTCTTACCCAATACATTCGGGCATTTTGTATCTCTGGAGCACTTAAGCTGCCAGTATCTCGAGTCTTCCTCTGCAGGATCTTAATGAATCGAAACACAAACACCTTTACGTGTAGTACTCGCCAGTATGAACTGAATTTTAAAATGTTGAACAATGGTTCAGTGACATTGATCATATTAACATGCAGGTATGTTTGTGTTTCAGGTGGAGCTGGTGTGCCCTGTGGCCACGAATGCCCCTCTTTTCTTTGTATCTTATTTTGTAATGAGTGCAGACGTGCTTCAGAAGTGGCAAAATTGCTGGAAAAGTGAATATTCTTCTTTAGAGGCAAGCATACAACTCTGCGGCCGTTCTCCATGCGGTATGACTCTCGGAACTCCTGCAAAACTGTGCTGTCTCTGGTTGTCAATGCCCGCTCTTGACGATCTTTGATTCCAATATTTTCCAAGTCCCAAAACTGGTGCACATACTCATCTGACACCTGACTGCAGTCATGTTGAATGAAGTTAACTGTTGCCTGATTAACAGTGATACTAGTTCTGGCTCCACTGATAACATATCCGAAGATGGAAGGAAGAAGAACCAGTGAAGATGTTATCTTTGTTGGTTGTTCCACAGTAACGATTCGCCAATAGTAGTCTGCTCCTATGAGAATTTCAATTGGAAGATCTTTAGAGTTCCCTGTTGGGTCTGCCAGTTGTATCCCTTTCATCAATGCCAGATGTCCAACGTCTTGTGGTACTGTCGGTTGTTGAGAGAACTTGTTGAAGCTTTCAAAGGCTGTAACCGATATGTGGGCATTGGTGGAATTTCCAACCATTTCTAAGCAAACCTTTCTTCTTGAGATTGATGACGGTGAAGATGATTCAAATGTAGTTATATGTACACATTTTGTTTCTGTAACCTTGAGTTGGAGATACTCAATCAAAGCGTGATTGATGAAACTTGATTGGCTTCCTGTGTCTAGAACTGCACGTGTCATTTTGCTTCTTCCAGTTGGTCCTCTGATACTCACACAAACTGTTTGCAGGTAGATGAAGTTCGAAGACATTATTCTGATTTTGTTTACTGCAGTCTGATGGCTGTTGCAGACAGATATGTGGTGGTCGCCCTTACATTTTGCACATGAAGCCTTTCCCCTTTTGAAGCACTGATTCTTGTTGTGACCACGTCGAAGGCACAGGAAGCACCGATTCATCTTCTTCGGGGCATCTATCCTTGCCTGAGAGGTGGTAATTTGTTGGCAGTTTTGACCCCAGTGCCCCTTTTCTTCGCAGTACACACAAAATGGCTCTGAATTTTGTGGTTTCTTTTTCGTCTTGACCTTGACGTGAAAGGTAGATGCTATGGGTACGTAGATTTCTTGTGCTGCAGTGTCTCCACGTATCCTGCGTGTTGTGATGGCTCCCTCCACTTCTTCATTGAGAAATTCCATGAGGCGTGTGAGATCACCTTCCTGGATGTTGTGCCTTCTTGCATGGATAAGCAATGTCTGCAAATCTCTTCTGGGAATGCACGTAACAATTTGGGGGCGAGCACTCTCCCATACCAATCTATATCTTCTCCCGTGCTCGTAGAGCTTGGACTCGCTTGTGGCACTCGATGTAGGTAGCGTTGAGATCCTCGGGGCTGTTTGAAGCACAGTGGTTAAGGTCCTCCAAGAAGTCGAGATGGCTTTGAATTATTCTATTTTTGTCCCCATATTTGGCCTTCAAAATCTGTTTGGTTTGTTCATATGTGTCAGCTGTCACTGCAATTCCATCAACTAAATCCTTGGATTCTCCCTCCAGATACCCACGGAGGAATATGTGTTTGTTGATAGCCGACACCATCGGATTCTCGTCTATGGAAGCTGTAAACTGCTCCCAGAATCTGGGCCAAGCTTCTATGTTGCCTGAAAATGAATGTAGTTTGATGGTAGGCAACTTTATGTCTGCATAGGCGTGCTGGTAGGATTAACGAACGACTGTCAGCACTATGTAAATCCGCCGAACGTTTTGCTTGTAGCAGTCCCTTCGCTTTGCGGATGGCGCGTTTGCACTTGTCGGTGTAGTCCTCACACGCTTCTGTGTCGGCCTCGAATTTCGCGTCATCCAGCAAATCCTGTATGGCATCATTAAGTCCTTTCAGTTCCTCCACAGTTTCCTGTAAGCGGTCCTGACAGTGCTCAACGTCTTCTGCCGATGTAGAAACATCGAACGCATTCATTTGGCTCACGAAGCGCGTCGCATTCGAGCGCAGTGTTTTGCGCCTTCGCCGTAGATTCGACAAGATCGCTGTTGCGTCCGTCATAGCGAGTGATTTTGCTGGCGGTCGCTAGGGTGCGTCCAAGGTCGAGACACCCCCGTCAGTTGGACGCTGTCACTAAGAGATGGCGCTGTCTTGGACAGTTAACCGATAGCACCCCTAGGGACGTTAGCGGCTGTCAACAGATGGAGCTGCCGTGCAGTTTTTACGCTTCGCAACCCTCACTAGTGGAATCTTTTGCTGATAGATGGCGCTGCAGTCTGTTTGGTTCAAGCAGGTTAGGATACTTTTGCTACCTTATTAGTGTCCATCCAATTACTCTGCTACCAATATGCATGCAGCCAGTAGTACCATACATAACGATCAACCAGTTATTAGCGCCAAAGCAATGCCGTGTCTTATCTGTTCGTGTCGAACGTGGCTCGGCGTGATCGTATTTTCGAGACTGAAGTCGCTCAAAATACTCTCCGTCGACGTGCAATCCTCTTGAAAGTGTCATAGCAACCAGTATTTTCACAGCCTCCCGGGTTTCGGCACCAAAATGTTGCTACACGCTAGTATTAAGAGAATTGAACACAGTGAACTTCACACAAACAGCTTTATTTCGACACCTCCATCTTACAGTGAAAACAGCCTGAAGTAAATTACAACACTTCCTGCTGAGGGCAGCACTGTCAACACAGGTTACAAAACCGTCAGTAGATGGCGTAAATGTTCATTCTCAATCGTTCTCAACCTGCAACAACGTCTTTATACACAGAGGCCACGCTGTAGCAAGGAGTAGTGCTAGTTGCCACATCAGCACTCCTGGTGGCCGGTGTGCGAACTCGTTGACATGCCTTGCAATCAGCTGATCGCGCGTCGTCTGTCGTTACACAGCCCCCTTCCTGCCCCTCAGGGGCTCAGCATTAATTTGCTGAGTACGGGCTTGGTGAACCCGGGGTCCTGAGCCAACAGTGCGCTACACAGTAAGCTTTGTGCGCGCTTCAACGACTATCGTTCGGCGCGACGGTAGAACGTTGTACATTTCAGAGTCCGGGGATCTTGGCTTAATCGCCCAGGTCGCGAGGATGGTACAAACCTCTATAAAAAAAAACTCAATCTCAAGTTGTGCTATGTGCCGAGGAGATGCATGGCTGTTGCGGTTGAACAGCCGCTAGCGAGCAACCTCTGAGGAACCTGCCGCACCTCAGTTGTATAAGGCTTACCCAGGCAAGCGGGGCTCTGCCTGAGTGGACGAACATGCAATGGACAAATAAAAGAGTGGCCGGCCGCGAAAACGGCGTCTCTAAGCGTGGTAGATGTGCGTACAATGCCGCACAATATGACCCCTAATCGTTCCCTTCTCTAGCTAGCCCATGGGAGGAACGACGGGCAAAAGACAGGGTTGAGCCATACTCCCCTAAATTTCTTGTCTGTGCCAAAACTGATGAGGAAACTTTCGGCAACACTAAGCCACTCTTCTTCATGGATAACATAGAGGGCGATTATTTGCCAGAAAAGGTCAAGGTTATGATATACCGGTGCGACGTAAAGCCTTATATTCCTCTTCCGATGCGGTGCTTCAAATGCTGGAAATTTGGGCACATGTCCTCCAGGTGCAATCCCAGCTGCACCTGTCGAGAATGCAGGCGTCCATCCCATCCTTGTGCTCCTTGTGCTTCTCTGCCTATATGTGTGAACTGTGGACAGCACCACCCCCCTTGCTCGTCTAACTGCACGATGCTCCATAAAGAAAGGAAAATTATGGAGTACAAAACCATGGACAAATTGTCGTATAACGAGGCGAAGAAGAAATTTGAGCGACTGCACCCTGTGGCATTGAAGACATCATTTGCGACTGTCACGTCATCACCTTTCCCTCAGTGACGGCGGCCCCCATGTTTGTGCCAACTTCAGTGGGCCCTCAGGGCCTTAAAACTGCATGAGCCCCCTCGATGGTTGGGGGCTCTCCACCATGTGCTCCCCCCACTACACCTCCTAGGGGAGCACATCCCCCCACACTGTCGAGGAGAACAGTCCCTATCACTCATCCAGAGAAACAACTTCTCTGGCTCCTCTCGCTCGGAAGGGGTCCCTTGAGATGCTCCCTTCCGAGGCCTCTCAGAGTACCACAGAGGGTCCCAGCCGACGGCTGTCAGACTCGCACACCCTTCGTCAAAGGGCTCCGCACTTACGTCGGGCCCTGACACCGTGTCTGAGAAGCTCCCTCAGTCCTTAAAACCGAAAGGACAGCGAGAGGAAAAGAAGAAGAAGCCGAAGAAAAAGGAATCTTCTGTGGCTCTAAAGCCACGCCACGAGTTGGAGATCCTTGCGTCCCCAAGGATCTCGCTATCCTGGACTCTCCAGAACCAATGTTTCTGGATCCAGTCGGAACACATTCGACAGCAGCAGGTAGTGAACCTATGGACTAATCATCCTTATCCTATCATGGCCTATCCAGTCAGCAATAACCAAATCCTCCAGTGGAATTGTGGTGATTTTTTCTGCCATTTAGCAGATTTACGGCAGCTTCTCACCACTTCACCTGCAGTGTGCGTTGCCCTACTGGAAATCTGGTATCCCCAAACGTGATTCCCTGCCTTACGAGGCTATCAGGGATATTACTGGAATCGCACAGTTTATGACATGGTTTCAGGTGGAGTCTGTATTTTTGTCCTTTCGTCTGCATACAGTGAATGTATTGCTCTCCAAATGCCTTTAGAAGCTGTGGGAGTCAGGGTGAAGACTACAAGCGACCTCACCATTTGCAGTGTATACCTGCCCCCAGACGATTTAGTACCCGAACATGTCTTGGAGGCTCTGATTTCTCAGCTCCCCTCACCTTTCTTATTTTTGGCGGATTTTAACGCCCACAACCACCTGTGGGGGGTACCACGATTACTGGCCGTGGCAGAAACGTTGAGAGTTTATTCTCTCAGCTTGACCTCTGCATTTTAAATACCGGTGCTGCCACACACTTCAGTGTGGCTCACGGCACTTACTCTGCCATTGATCTGTCGGAATGTAGTCCTGGGCTATTACCGTCTGTCCACTGGAGAGTGCATGATGACTTTTGTGGTAGCAACCATTTCCCAATATTCCTTTCACTATCACGGCCTCAGTCCCCTGGACGTTTGGCCTTTAATAAGGCTGATTGGCAAGAGTTTACTACCGCTGCAAAGATTGGCCCTCCAACGGATGACACCATAGATGAGATAACTGAAAGTCTCACCGCAGCCTTTATTTCTGCGGCTGAACGTAGATCCTTAGCTCTTCTGGATCCCCTGGGCGGAGGACGGTGCCCTGATGGTCGTCAGAGATCGCTGAGGCTATTAGGGATCGCAGGCATGCACTCCAGTGCCATAACAGACACCTGCCCTTGGAGAATCTCATTGTGTTCAAGCGACTCCGTTCACGAGCACGTCTTTTAATTAAGCGTCGTAAGCAGGAGTGTTGGGAACGGTACGTGTCCACCATTGGCACATGTACCTCTCCATCCCATATCTGGGAGAAAATCAGACGCCTCTATGGATACCAGAGTGCTTCAGGCGTGCCAGAGATTTCTAAGAATGGAGTAGTTTGTATGGCCCCAGATGCAATTGCTGAACATCGCGCTGAGCACTATTCTCATAGTCCTGCATCTGTGACTTACATGCCATCTTTCCATACTGTGAAAGAGCGGGAAGAACGGAAGCAACTGTCCTTCTCAACCCGCCGAATAGAATCCTACAATGCGCCCATTCAGTAATTGGGAATTCCTCGGTGCCCTTGCCCGTAGTCCCAATACCAGCCCCGGTCCAGATCACATTCATAACCAGATGCTGAAACACCTGTCGGCGCAATCTACACAAAACATCTTATCCGTGTTCAATCGCATCTGGAACGACGGTGTCTTCCCGTCACAGTGGCGAGAAAGTATCATTGTGCCAGTGCTTAAGCTGGGTAAAAACCCATGTAATTTGGACAGCTACCGACCCATCAGCCTCACCACCGTCCTTTGCAAACTGCTGGAACGTATGGTGAGCCGGCAGCTGTGCTGGGTACTAGAGTCTAGAGGTCTGCTGGCTCCATGCCAGGGCGGTTTCCGTCAAGGCTGCTCCACCACAGACAACCTCTTTTACTTGGAGTCCTGTATTCGTACAGCTTTTGCTCGAAATCAACATCTTGTTGCGGTGTTTTTTGATTTGAGAAAGGCGTACGATACAACATGGAGACATCACATCTTTCAGACGTTACATGAATGGGGTCTTCAAGGCCAGCTCCCTATTTTTATCCAAAACTTTTAGCTGTCCGTACATTTCGTGTGCAAGTTGGTGCTTCTACATCTACATCTACATACATATTCCGCAATTCACCGTAAGGTGCGTGTCGAAGGGTACACTGTGCCACTACTAGGCATTTCCTTTCCTATTCCACTCCCAAATTGAACGAATAAAAAAAAGAATGCCTATATGCCTCCGTACGAGCCCTAATTTCTCTTATCTTGTCTTTGTGACCTTTACGCGAAATGTAAGTAGGCGGCAGCAAGATCGTACTACACTCAGCTTCAAATTCCGGCCCTCTAAATTTACTTAACAGAAATTCACGAAAAGACCGTCGTCTTTCTTCCAGCGATCCCCAATTGAGTTGCCGGAGCATTTCCGTGACACTCACGCATTGGTCGAACCTACCGGTAACAAATCTAGCTGCTCGTCTCTGAACCGCCTCTATGTCTTCCTTCAAACCGATCTGCTGCGGATCCCAAATACTTGAGCAATACTCAAGACGTGGTTGTACAAGCGTTTTATACGCGGTCTCCTTTACAGTTGAAGTACATCTTCCCAAAATTCTCCCAATAAACCGAAGTCGGCTGTCTGCCTTACTCACAACTATCCTTACATGCTCGTTCCATTTCATATCGCTCTGCAATGTTACGCCTAGATATTTGAACGACGCGACCGCATCAAGAAGCTCACTACTGATGCTGTATTCGAACATTATAGGATTGTTTTTTCTACTCATGCGCATCACCTTACATTTTTCTACATTGAGAGCTAGCTGCCATTCTTCGCACCAACTAGAAATTTTGTCTAATTCAATCTGTATGCTATTACAGTCAGTTACAGACGACACCCTCCCGTACACCACAGCATCATCAGCAAAAAGCCGCAAATTACAACTTACTCTGTCCATCAGATCATTTATATAGATAGAAAATATAGCGGTCCTATCACACTCCCCTGGGGCACGCCTGACGATACACTCGTCTCTGATGAACACTCGCCTTCGAGAACAACGTACTGCGTTCTATTACTTAGGAAGTCTTCCAGCCAGTCACAAATCTGTGAACCTATTCCATAAGCTCGTAACTTCGTTAGCAGTCTGCAGTGTGGCACCGTGTCGAACGCCTTTTTGAAGTCGAGAAAAACACAATCCGCCTGTTGCCCTTCGCCCATGGCTCGCAAGATGTCATGTGAGAAAAGGGAAAGCTGAGTTTCACATGAACGATGTTTCCTAAACCCGTGCTGATTCATGGAAAGAAGCTTTTCCGTTTCAAGGAAATTTACTATATTCGAACTGAGAATATGCTCCAAAATTCTACATGAAACTGATGTCAACGATATTGGCCTGTAATTGTATGGGTCAGTTCTCTTTCCTTTCTTTTACACGGGAGTCACCTGCGCTTTTTTCCAATCACTAGGAACTTTGCGTTGAATTAAAGATTCGCTATAAATGCAAGCTAAGTAGGGGGCCAACGCCGCAGAATAGTCTTTGTAAAACCGAACTGGTATTCCATCCGGACCAGCAACTTTTTCGTATTTAGCTCTCTCAGCTGCTTCTCTACAACGGAAATACCTGTTGCTATGTCCCGCATTTCGGAATTAGTACGTTGATCAAATGATGGTATATTTGTGCGGTCCTCCTGCGTGAAAGATTTCTTAAAGGTTAAATTTAGAACTTCAGCTTTCCGTTTGCTTTCTTCTATTACTGCCCCGAAATGGTCAACTAGTGACTGGACAGTGGGCTTTGACCCGCTTATCGATTTTACATAGGACCAGAATTTTTTTGGGTTCTCGGAAAGATCTTTTGCTAAGGTATGGCTGTGATAATTATTGTATGCTTCACGCATCGATCTTTTTATAGACGCACGAATCTCTGCTAACTTTTGCCTGTCATCATTTGCGTGTTCTTTTTTGAATCGAGAGTGCAACAGCCTTTGCTTTCTCAGCAGCTTTCTAACATTATTATTATACCACGGTGGATCTTTTCCATCCTTAATCGTCCTTACTGGCACATATTTCTCTAACCCTTCATTAACAATGCACTTAAATTTAGTCCACAATTCCTCTACATCCATAGTCCCAGAATTAAACAATGCCCATTCATTTTCTAAGTGCGATCGTAACATTTGCTTGTGGGTTCTTCCCAACAAAAACACGCTCCTAGCCTTCTTGATTGGTTTATGAACTTTGGTCACCATCGACGCTATGACGATATCATGATCACTAATTCCTGTCTCTACACAGACATCGCTAATAAGGTCAGGCCTGTTTGTGGCTATAAGGTCTAGAATATTTCCATTGCGCGTGGGTTGCCGGTTTAACTGCTCAAAACAATTTTCGGAGAACGTGTCCAAAAGTAGCTCGCAAGACTGCTTGTCTGTACCGCCTGAAATGTAACTAGCGAGGTCCCAATCTATACTCTTAAAGTTGAAGTCACCTCCGACTAATATTACATGGCTCGGATACCTATGCACTACCTGGTGTAGACTTTCCTTGAATGTTTCTAAAACTGCTACAGCAGCACTGGGGGGCCGGTAAAAACAACCAACTATTAACTTTACTTCTTTTAGACCTATTATACGTGCCCAGGTAACTTCACAGTTACTTTCAACCTCTATCTCCGTAGAAACAATATCTTTGTCCACAGCGATGAACACTCCTCCTCCAGTTGTATCAGATCTATCTTTCCGATATACATTCCACGCTTCGCTAAATATTTCTGAACTTGCCACATCATCATTTAGCCAGCTTTCAGTGCCTAAAACTATCTGAGCGCAATAACTTCCATGCAGCGCTGCAAACTCGGGAACTTTGTTTCTAATACTCTGTAAGTTCGCGACTAATATTTTTATGTTCGAATTTTTGTTCCGAACGTGGCCTGAATTCGCTGTTTGAATGCTGACAGGCGAGTGCTCATCAGAGTTAGCGCCTAGCCTAAAAAAAACCCATGTGCACTCCACAAGTACTCTGCTATCCGAGTAGCCGCTTCCTTAGTGTAGTGCACCCCAGATCTATCTAGGGGCACCCTACAATTCCCCACCCGATAACGCAGATCCAGAAATCTGCAGCCATGACTGTCACAGAGTCGGCGAAGCCTCTGGTTCAGACCCTCCACTCGGCTCCAAACCAAAGGACCCCGATCAACCCTGGGAACAATGCTACAAATCGACAGCTCTGCTTGCACCCCGCATGCGAAGGCAGCAGCCTTCACCAATTCCGCCAGCCCTTCGTAGGACCTGAGGATGTCCTCAGAACCCAAGCGACAAGCGTCATTGGTGCCGACGTGAGCCACGACTTGCAGTCGACTGCACCCCGCACCCTCGATAGCCGCCGGCAAGGCCGCCTCCACATCTCGGTTGAGGCCCCCCGGCAGACACACCGAGTGCACGTTGGAATTCCTTCCCGATCTGGACGCTATCTGCCTAAGGGGCTCCATCACGCGACTAACATTGGAGCTCCCAATAACTAATAATCCCCTTCCCCCGCGCACCTGCTCGGACCCTGCTGAAGGAGTGGCCACACATCCACTCACAGGACGAACGGGCGCGGACGGACGTCCAGCCTCCACATTGGTCTTCCACCTCGAGCGACGCGAACGCCGTACAACCCGCCACTCCCCTTGCGGAGAAGCCGGCTCGACGACGTCCGGTACACCTGAAGGTGCCTCGGTAGCAGGGACAGAGAGCGAAGCGTGCGACACCTGAGGTGTCCCACTGGACGCACCAGAATCCCCACCATCGCTGCACCCCGAGACAGCAGCCTGAAGACGGCTGACCGTAGACAGCAGCACGCTCAGCTGTTCGCGAACCGCGGCCAACTCCTCCTGCGTACGCACACAGCAGGCACACATCCTATACATCCTATCGATACAACTAACTGCAGAAAGTAGAAAATTAAATAATCAACTTTAATGAAGCCTAGTACTCTAATGAAGGCGGCTGGCTGCTGACTGAACTGTGGTCAGTGGTAGCTACACTGTCAAATAAACGAAACTGAGTCCGGCAGCTTGGCGCTGTTAATGCGGCACTGGTGGCAGCTGGCACTGGACTGACTGATAACGAGCTTTAGTAACGGTCTCTGACTTGTTTTGAAATACACCGGTCAAAGACGAAGACTAAACACAACGGTATTGATCAAATACGATAGAATAAACTATTAAAACAGTAGTACAAACGAAATCTGCAAGTACGCGGGAATAAACCTCTTAAAACGGAAGTACTAACGAAAATGAACTAGAATGGCAAATTAAATTTGACACAAATTAAATTCAGATACTTAGCGCTGTAACGATGTGGCACTGGTGGAAGCTGGCACTGGACTCTTGTAGCTTCTTGTAGCACCCCTCATGTGCAGGAAAATGGGGTTCCTCAGGGCTCTGTTTTGAGTGTCCCCTTATTTTTAGTAGTCATAAATGCCTTAGTTTTGGGTCGTCAGTATCCCCTCTCTCTATGCTGACGACTTCTGCCACTCTTTTAGCTCTTCCAGCACCCAAGTCGCTGAACGTAGGTTAGAGGGAGCCATTTGGAAGGCACAGTCCTGGGCTCTAGCCCATGGCTTCCAGTTCTCTCCGGCAAAGACCAGTGTCATGCACTTCTGTCGGCGTCGGACAGTTCATCCACAGCCCAAACTTTATCTAAACAACCACCTATTACAGGTTGTTGACACTCACAGGTTTATAGGGCTCGTCTATGACTCTCGGCTGACGTGGCTCCCCCAAATTCGTCAGCTGAACCAGAGGTGCTGGCGCCAACGGAATGTTCTCCGCCATCTGGGCCATACAACCTGGGATGCTGATCGGTCCACACTGTTGCGGATATACCAAGCTTTGGTGCAGTCCTGTCTCGACTTTGGATGCCTTGCCTATGGCTCCGCATCCCCCTCAGCTTTGCGCTTGCTGGACCCCATTCACCACTGTGGGGTTTGCATCGCGACAGGTGCCTTCTGCATCAGTCCTGTAAACAGTTTACTTGCAGAGGCCGGGGTCCCACCTTTGCGGATCCGCCACCAGCAACTGCTTGCGGCCTACGCTGCTCATGTTCATAGCTCGCCAGGCCATCCGAACCAACATTTGCTTTTCTCCTCCATGGTCGTCCGTCTTCACCAACGGCGACCCCGTTCCGGTCACACAATCGCCTTCCATGTCCAGTCCCTTATGTTGGAACTAGAGTGTTTCTCTGTCCCATCTCCGTATCGGGCCTGTACACGTACGCCCCCATAGTGTGTACCGAGGCCATGCTCTAGGCTAAACTTGGCCGATAGACCCAAAGACTCAGTTCCTCCAGAGGCACTCCGCCATTAGTTCTTCGCTGTTGTTGGAGAGTACGCTGGAAATGACATAGTCTATACGGACGGTTCGTTGGTTTGCGATCGTGTTGACTTTGCCTATGTCCATGGAGATTACACCGAGCAGCGGTCTCTGCCAGATGGCTGCAGTGTGTACACTGCTGAGTTGGTGGCCATTCTCCGTGCTCTTGAGCATATGCGTTCCTGCTCAGGTGGGTCTGTCTTATCTGCAGTGACTCCCTCAGCAGTCTTCATGCTCTGGATCAATGCTACTCTCGTTATTCTTTGATGAAGGCTATCCATGAGACACTTTTTGCTCTAGATCAGTCAGGACGTTCTGTGGTCTTCATTTGGTGTCCTGGTCACATCGGCATCCCGAACGACGAACGAGCTGATAAGCTCGCCAAACAGGCTGTCCATGCGTCCGTACTAGAGATTGGCCTCACGGCTACTGATTTCCATTCTGTGTTGCGCCGTAGAGCACGTGAGCTCTGGGCCGCTGAGTGGCGTAGCCAGAGGCATCCCAACAAACTCAGGGCAATAAAGGAGACCACGGCAGTGTGGCACTCCTCTATGCGGGCCTCTCGCCGGGACTCGGTAGTCCTGTGCCAGCTCCGCATCGGCCACACTTGGCTGACCCACGGCCATCTCCTCCGCGATGATGAACCACCTCGTTGCCGTTGTGGCTCTTCCTTGACGGTGGCCCACAGTTGGATGGACTGCCGTCTTTTAGCCGCCCTGAGGCGGGATTTTAATTTTCTTTTATCTGAAGGTTTAAGTAACGATGCCATTATAGCTGAATCTGTTTTAGGTTTTATTCGCGGAGGCGGTTTTTCAACTCGATATGAAGCTTCAGCGCATTGTATTCGTTTCTCTTGTCAGTATGTCCTCCAATTGCAGGTTTTCTTGTATTGCCCCGTGGCTGATCCTTCCTATTTTAATTTCATGGTCGGTCAACCACGAACATTGGCTGTGTCGTTCCATTTCCACACTTGTTTGCTGTTTCCATGTGATTGTCTCCTTTCGTGTTGTCTCCTGCCATGTTGTCCCTTGTTAAATTTGTTGATATTTTATTCATTCAGTGGGGATTTCCTCCTGTTGCAGTGTTAACTCTGGGTGAATTTTTCAGTATTTCCTCACTTATCTCGACCTTTGATGGAATGGGGGACTGATGACCTTCGCAGTTTTGTCCCCCTAAAACACCAAACCAACCAACCAACAAACCGCCATCGTGGAAACGGAGCGTCCCGGGATGAAACCTGGTTCGCTGTCCAAAAATCTTGTTGGAAAATGTACTCGTCGTCCGGATCTTGTCTGGCGTTGTACCGGAGCCTGGAGTGAATGAGGATGTGGTTGGTTGTTGGCTGGAGCTGGCACTGGTGGACGAAGTGGAAGACGAGATTGCACGGCGTCTTGTGGTATGAAAGCGGACCTCTATAGTCTTCTCATTTCTGTTTATCACACGGTGAGGACCAGTATAGGGCGGTGTTAAATCTGGTTGAACACCGTCTCTTCGTAACACAGCATGTGTGCAGTTTGACAGTTCACGGTGTATGAAGGTTGCAGAAGTACCGTGGCGTGAAGCTTGCTGTGGCCGGATTGTCGCCATCCGCTGTCGTAATTGTGAGATCAATTCCGGTGTGTTTGGCTCAGTTCTGTAACCTTCAGTCATATCCATGAAGTCACCAGGTATCCGTAGAGCTTCTCCATACACCAGTTCCGCAGGGGAGGCATCGAGGTCGGGTTTGCACATATTGCGGAGGCCCAATAGAACGAGCGGCAAGGCGGACGTCCATTGCGACTCTTGACACATTAGCACTGCTTTCAGGGTCCGATGCCACCGTTCCACCATGCCATTGCTGGCCGGATGATAACTCGTTGTACTGTGGTGTATTGCGCTACAAAATTTACTCAAGTGCGCGAACAATTCTGATCCAAATTGCCGTCCCCTGTCAGTTGTAATGTGGATCCGACAACCGAAACGGGCCACCCAAATAGAAAAAAAATGCGTTGGCTAGCGTCTCCGTTGCAATATTATCCGCAGGTATCGCTTCTGTCAGCGTGTAGATCTGTCAATAATGGTTAAAAGGTAACGTTGACCATCTGAAGGAGGTAACGGTCCGACGACGTCCACGTGAACATGTGCAAAACGCGCTGTTGTCTCGGCGAAATTTCCTACTGGTGCGTGAACGTGGCGTGATACTTTACAGCGTTGACATCGAATGCACTCACGAGCCCTTGTGCGGCAGTCTTTCTGTATGCCTGGCCACACATAACGATTAGTTATTAGCCGTGTTGTTGCTTTCACGCCCGGGTGGCATAAATTATGCAAACATTCGAAAATTTGGCGTCGCAATGTTGCAGGATCGAAGGGACGAAATTTTCCACTCGAAACGTCACAATATAGTTTGACATCAGTAGCTGGAATATTTACGAGCTGCAGCAGTAAGCCAGATGCGGTATTTTTTAACCAATCACTAAGTTTTTGGTCCGTGTTCTGAGCTTGCGCAAGCAGTTCGAAATCCACAGCGTTACTGGTACTGCTCACTAGGGACAGGCAATCTGCAACGATGTTCTGAAGACCATGTCTGTTGTGAATTGCGCAATAAATTCTAGCTGATTATACTGCCACGGCGAACGTTTATAGTTATTCTGCCGGAATGCGTAGGTCAAGGGCTTGTGATCTGTGTATCCCGAGAAATCTCTCGCCTCCACCCGTGGGCGAAAATATCGAATAGCTTCGAAGACGGCCAACAATTCTCTGTCATAAGAACCCCATCTTTGTTGAGCCAAGGTGAGTTTCTTGGAGAAAAAAGCCAGAGGCTGCCAGGCTTCTTCTACGTATTGTTGTACTGCAGCGCCACTTGCTTTTGAGCTGGCGTCAACAACGAGAGCAAGGGTTGCATCTAATGCTGGGTGCACAAGGAGTGCTGCGTCTGCTAAGCTGTTTTTGGCAGACTCGAAAGCTTTATTCATAGATTCTGTCCACTGCACCGGTGTGTTACTTTTTACTTTCGGACCAGATAACGCCGCGGTGAGCGGTTCTTGTAGTTCGGCTCCGTGAGGTAAGTGTCGACGATAGAAATTCAAAATTCCAAGAAATCTTGGTAATTCTTTAGCAGTAGTTGGTCGCGGAATATTAAGAATTGCTGTGACCTTGTCTGGTAGCGGCAGTGATCCTTCTGAGGAAATAAGGTGCCCCAGAAAAGTAATTTGTGGCTGACCAAAAATGCATTTTGATGTGTTCAGTACTACACCACAATCGTCTAGACGTTTGAATACTTCGAGTAGGTGCTGTCTGTGTTCGACTGGGGATGATGAAAAAATCAGTATATCATCCAGGTATGCAAAACAGTGTGAGAGGCCTTATAATACAGAATCTATAAACCTCTGCCACGTTTGGGCGGCGATCCTCAAACCAAATATTATAAATCTGCTTTCGAATAACTCAAAAGGTGTAATAATGACAGTTTTAGGAATGTCTTTCTCTGCTACTGGGATTTGCGTATAAGCTTTTGCACAGTCTAAAACACTAAACACTAGTTGTAATCTTTTAACAGCGGCACTGGGTAGCGATCTGGAATTGTTCTAGCATTCAAAGCGCGGTAATCGTCGCAGGGACGCCACGCACCATTTTTTTTTTTCTTTTTTCGTACAAGGTGGAGGGGCGACGACCAAGGTCCACTAGACGGACGAATGATGCCCTCTTTCAGCAAAGCATCAAATTCTGCCTTAGCCACAGCGTAACGATCAGGAGCAAGCCGTCTGGCTCGTCAAGACACTGGGGGTCCTGCAGTGGTGTTAATGTAGTGTAGTGTGTCTTGACGAACCTTCTGAGGTGCCCCTGGAGACCTCGTAATTCCAGGAAACTGCTTCGACAGCTCGGCGTACCCCCCACCATCCACCTTGTAACGTTTCTGCTATGTTGCAAACTCCTAGACTTTTTCTACACCATCTTGCATTATGGTTTGAAACAAATGAGCTCCTAGCCCATATTCACTGGCATCACAACTTAGACAAAATGGAAAATTAAAATTACGTCTGCACAGGATATCACAATTACACAAAGCATCTTTAAGGTTATCAAAGGCTACTTGACACGTATCATTCCACTTCCATAGTGTATTTTTCTTAAGTAGATCACTCAAACAAGGTTGGTTTATATACTTAGCTTCAATAAATTTCCTGAAAAATCCTATTGTACCGAAAAATGATTTAAGTTGTTTTCTATTTCTAGGTGGTGGTAGTTGTGAGATTGCCTTAAGTTTATCAGGGTCAGGTGATATTCCATTTTCTGAAATCTGATGCCCTAAAAATTTCAATTCACAAAGTCCAAATTTACATTTTTCTAATTTTAGGGTCATACCCCTATCATACAGTTTTGAAAAAATTTCTTTAAGTAACACGTAGTGATCTGCCCAGTTAACAGAGTTTACCAGAATATCATCCACATATATTGCAAGCTTGGTTCTAAGTTCGTATCCTAGTACATCATCTAAAGCCCTAATAAATTCTGCAAGTGATACAGTAAGTCCAAAAGGTACAACCCGGTATTGATAGCATTTACCGTTATAGAGAAAAGCAGTATATTTTCGTGAGTCAGGTTCCAAAAGCATTTGATGAAATCCTGATGTAAGATCGAGGCTAGACATTATCTTAACATTACTAAACTTATGAAGTAGTTCATCCATCTTTTCTGGGTGGTCATTCTCTCTCTGAATATATTTATTTAACAACCTTGAGTCCAATACTATTCGGATACCACCATTTGGTTTTAAAACTATTACAATGGGGTTATTGTATTCACTACTGCTTCTTTCAATTACACCAGAATCAACTAACTTCTTAAGTTCTCTTTCTACCGCAGGTCTTCTTGCTATAGCTACATCATATGGTTTCTGGAAGAACGGCTTATGTGGTTTTAACTTAAGAACACACTGAAATTTTTTAACAATACCTGGTGCATCACTAAATACATCTTTGTATTCCCATAACAGACTTTCAAGTTCAACCTTTTCAGAATATGTTAAGCCTGCTTCTTTGGCAACCTTCTCATTTACTAACTGTCCAAAATCTAATTTCTCCCCCTTAATATGTTCTTGTTCAATACTGCAAATTTTTTAAAGATACATGACATTTTCATACTATGAACATTTAAATAAGTATCCTCCTCCTGTAAGAAATGTGTGTTTAAATGTGTTCCATGTTGGTTGAAATTACTTAAACTCATTTCATTCCAGTTTATTTCTGCATTTGTCTTTAATAACCAATCTGATCCTAATAAAAAATCCTCACCAAGATCCGGTATAACTAAAAATCCATGATCAAAACTTATATTGTCTATCTGAAATGTAATAAAGGCCTGTACTTTTACTGGTTTACTATGTCTTCCAGTGGCTCCTCTGATCTTTACACCAACTACTGGTATTTCACAATAGCTACTACTGCCATGAAACTCCTTACTTAATAATTCCGATATTCCAGATATTTGACTACCGCTGTCTAATAAGCACTTGCCTACCCAGTCTCCTACTTTTACTTTAACAAATAGAATACTCAAAGTTTTTCTTTCTGTGTGACATTCAGGTTCAGCTAACAAATCTCCCTCTACATCATCAAAGCTATTCTGATGACTTACATCACATATTAAATTCACAGGAGCTACATGTATTAACTTCAAACAAACTTTCTGACATCTCTCCACCATCTGAGTACTTAAATTCATCATTATTTTCATCTAACGGACATATACCAGACTGCAATAAATTCAACATTTTAGATTTTAAATAGAGTAAGTGTTCTGAGAATACACTTTTTTTATCATCTACAGTAAATTCTTCAAGGAATTCTCTATCCTCATTATCATAGATCAACTCCTCCTTTAAACTTATAAAATACTTCACTTCATCATTGTCATCATTTGTAAAGCCACATGTATGGTTACTTATATTACTAATATTACAATTTTTCTCAGAACTACCCTCTACCTTTCTTCCATCTGTTACCTCTATTATTGGTTCTATCACGTTACTGAAACTTACAATTTTCTTTAAGTTATTCTTTTCATTGAAATTACTGCCAAAATCCAGTTTGAACACATTATTTAACTCATCGTCTTCAAATTTACCCATGGTATCATTACTATCCTTAATTAAATTCACTGTACTTACATTTTTATTCCAATAGTTTGTCCATAATTCATCTGTAGACCCACTGTTTATTGTATGTGTGTGTCGCAAATCTATAGCCATCCCCTGTTTGTCATCAGCATTTACTTGTTTAGCATCATTGGTCCCTGCCTTGTTACATGTAAAGTCTCTCGTATTGAGGACCTCCAAACGAGAGTGGTTTAGTTTCCCTGGCCACCTTGTTCATTGCCCTTCTCCCACTGCTTACTGTTGTGATTATAGAAGTTTCTTTGTCCCTGATTCTTATTGTAATCCTGTTTATAACCATTACCCTTATGTTGGAAATTATGATTAGCATTAAAAGGTGGTGCAAAATTCTGATTGTAGCCTGGATTATAGCTCTGAACAAAAGGTGGAGTAACATAGGAATTGTATGTAGGAACAAAGTTAGGTATTAACTGTGGGTTAAAGTTTTGGTTATACTTTGGCATGAACTGTTTATGTTTATTACCCCAATTTATCCTATCTGATCCCTGGTTCAGGTTACTCTTCCTTTCCTCATATGAATTTATTTGTCCCATAAAGGATAGAAACTTCTCAACAGAATCTGTAGGTCCATAAGACAACCCTTTTTGTATCCAATTGGGTAACCTCCTGTGCAAAGCATCAATCTGTGTAATCACATCTAATGGTTCTGTTAAATGTACAAGTTTCTTGAGTTGTTCTGTACAAAATTCTTTCATATCTCCCATGTGATCCCTGTACATAGGTCCATTCAAAAAATCAGTTTTAATTCTAGATTGTTCTGCACTAGACCAGAATTTATTTAGAAAGCTAGTTTCAAATTCAGAATAGGTATTGATGTTGCTATTCAGTTGGTTTGCCCATGAAAGTGCTTCACCCTCAAGGAAACGTTTTACAAATTTAATCTTTGCAGTGTCACTCATGCCAGGTAAGAAACTATCTTGACAATGTTGTATGAAGTCCACAGGATGAAATTTCTTGTCACCTGGGAAACTTCTTACGGGTACACCACTTAAACTAGCAAAGCTTGGACTTATCAAAGTTTTTGTATCTAACCCTTCCTGAATCTGAGTTAACTTCTGCTGTAATTCTAAGACTGTACTCTGGGTTTCTAGCTTCAATTCAGAATTACTTTTGCTAACATTTTCAATTTTATTATTTAACACATTACAGTTATCTGTATGCTCTTTTATAACATCTGTAAGATTGCTATTACATTTTTCTTCAACATCGAGAATCTTTCCACATAACTCTGATTTGGTGGTGTGGATCTGAGAATTTACTATTCTTACACTGTCCTCAATTTTATTCACTCGGTCATTTGTTTGTGTAATCTGAGAAGAATTTCTTGTAACTTCACTTTCTACACATTCGAACCTAGTACTAAACTTTGTCTCTAGACTTCCAATGTATTGTTTTAAATCGGTCATTGAGTCATTTGTTTGAGATTTTATGTCAGATAGTTCGGTTTTCATGGTTTCCATAGTTTCCATTTGTAATAAAAGTTTGGAGTTCGTGGTTTCCATTTGTAATGAAAGTTTGGAGTTCGTGGTTTCCATAGTTTCCATTTGTAATGAAAGTTTGGAGTTTATTTGTAATATAAGTTCCAAGATTGATTTATTTTCTATTTCTGTGTTTGCTGCCATATTACTAATCTGTTGTCCAGTCTCTTATAAATCACTAGAAAATGGGACCTGCTGCTTTCTTGTAATCGGTGTAGAACTCGCGATACCAGAACCTTCTACCCCACTGTCAAAGTCCGAAACTTGAGTACTATCATCTCCCTCCTTTCTTACTATATCCATTTTAAAATAAGTTTTCAGTTCACATAAAACCCCTATCACACAAACAGTCACTACAAACGTTACAAAAAAAAAAGTACTTAGCTCGTCACAAGGATGTGGCGATACAGGAATCTAGTAGTTCAAATTACTGCCATCTTCCTCCATTAACTTTTGACATCGTAGGTGTGGATAGTATTGTAGTCGAATTCTCCACTTTTATGATGGTTTTACTGCACATCCATCATATACATTATTTTCCTTGTATCCTGAAACACATTCTTATATTAGCGAATACTCATTAAAATCGTTTGGTCACGTCACCACTTTTAACACTTTACATTAGTGAATACGCTTTTAAAATCCTGGTCACGCGGCACCACATCTAACGTCCATCACCTCTTTTCGGAATGACTCAAACTGAGCCCTAATATATTCCTGAATCACGGAAATGTTTATTAGTTCTCAGTCTATAACGAAATCATTCCACTGTAGGTGAGGTTGAACTTATATGCTGGCTGAAGTCCATTGCGTTGTGAGTTATCTTCGGCATTCACTAAAGAAATTGATTCTACAGGATCTTCTTTTAAATTAAAACCATATTAGTTGATATGGAAACGATTTTATTTCCACTTAAACATTTCACAATCAACAAATGCAGCAGCAAGCCAACACAGCTGCTTACAGGTTTCTGGCCACTCACAAACTCTCTATCCATGACTGACTAAAAAATGGTTTCTCTCCAACATCTTTCTACATGACTGCATAATAAGATTGATGACAAAGTTTTGTAATTCACAATTAAACAGTATTCTTTTACATTAAATATGCCAAAATACACAAATTAAAATATTACATTTAAGCTTTGACTATTTATGTCAATGTATGTACTTGTTTCATGAAAGTTGTATTTAAATGTGGTACACAAATTTAACGTCATCCTTTAGACTAGTGTTTACAGTGCTCAAATTATTTACATTATGTGTGTTTTCGAAATGCACACATATTTGTTTTGCCAATATTGTGTAGGCGTAATATTATTGTAACATGGGATTTTTAATGTATTTCGGTTTATGGTCAAATTATTTATTAATATGGATTTGTATATGGTTGTCGTAGTTTTGTTAATTTCGAAGATAGTTTCTTAGTACCAAACAGATTATTAATTTTAGTGCATGAACAATTTTCAGTATTTAATTTAGGATCTAGTGATATATAAAACATGGTCTGCCCTAATTTATTTAAACAAAAGATATATATGAAATCATGTTGTGCAATAGTTTATAACATGTAGCATTTTTGTTTTCATACAAATTAGTATCTATATAGGTTCAGCAATTTCCAAAACTAAGTGTAATGCATTTTTAGTGTTTGCAGCTATTATTTACGAAAGTATTTAAAAAATGCTGGCCAAAAGATCATATTGACAAGCTAGTAATATACACACATGAGAGTTATGGACATTTTGGTGCACAAAAGTGCTTACAGAAACTCCAAGAAAATGTATATTTTTACAATATGTCTAAACATGTAAGGAAAATAATTTCTGAATGTGACAAGTGCCAACGTGTCAAGGTAAGTAATCGAACCTATCAAGGTGAAATGCAGAGTATTATACCTGATAAACCTTTAACCTTAGTAGCTACAGATTTATATGGACCACTACCAACTGCAAAAGGTGGATATAATTACATTATGGTATTGGTTGATCTTTTCTCAAAATACATCAGTCTATATCCTTTAAGAAAAGCTACAGGGCAAGCAGTTGCAGCAATAGTAGAAAATAAATATATTATAGATGTTGGAAAACCTGAAAAGATTCTTTCTGATAATGGGTCACAGTTTCTATCAAATATGTGGAGGTACATGCTCCAAAGAACCAAAATTAAACACATTTTGATATCTGTTTATAATCCATCTAGTAACCCAGCTGAAAGGTATATGCGTGAGATAGGGAGACTTTTCAGAACATATTGTAGCCACAAACATGTTAGTTGGATAGAATACTTAAATATCTTCGAAAATGTAATGAATAGTTTACAGCATTCCTCAACAGGATTTTCTCCATATGAAATATTATTTAACAGAAAACCAGAAAATTTTCTAAATGAAAATATCGAATACCCTGCTTGTATACCAATTACAGCATAAGATGGAGAGGAAATAGTTAGAGTAACAATGAATAAGCAAGCAAATAGAAGAAAGGCTAGGCATGATAATAAAGTTAAAGCTTGCAAATTGAGAATTGGGGACTTATGTCTTGTAAAGACACACGAGAAATCTAGATTACTTACCTCTGAGTTGAAAAAATTTTTTCATATATATGTTGGACCATTTGAAATTATTGAAAACCCTTACCCAAATGCATATCGATTGGTTTACCCACGTTCCAGAAAGTTGCTTGGCCTCAGAAATATTACTGCACTTAAACCCTATATACAGAAATCTAACTAATATCTAGTACTCATTACAAGTTCATCATCATAAACTGAATATAGGGAAAATATATATGTTAATGAC
Source organism: Locusta migratoria (assembly GCA_026315105.1). Lineage (NCBI taxonomy): Eukaryota > Metazoa > Arthropoda > Insecta > Orthoptera > Acrididae > Locusta > Locusta migratoria. The sequence continues at coordinate 361,980,511 of CM048751.1, read as the reverse complement.
TCCTGAAAAAAGAAAGCTCTGTGCATGATATGTTATTAGTGTGGATTTCATGTCTGTGTATATAATGTGACATTCCATAACTTAGTTAACCTTTTATGTATAATCAAAATTATATTAGTGTGTTAATTATGTATGTTTTCAAAATGTTATAAATGTGTAACAGTTTTCCCTCAGAGGGATAGGTCACTCTTTGACCTGTCAAGCTGTTGACGCCAGCTCAGGACCTCAGTTATGTACTGTGATTTTTCTATTAATCACGTCCACAGTGCATTACAATTCAAATTCTTTAATTCTTTCCACTCTTGTTAGTCATTCATTAGTATTTTTTGTATTGTTGGTTGAATTTTGTGTTGTATGTTGATGTGTCAAGAGGGACTTGCTAACAATTAGTACAAAAGTGACTATAAGCATGGGAGGACACATAGACCACACAAGTGTTGACTAATGTAAAATTCAATCTCTATCCTTGAGCTTACAGCTTAATAGGAAAATATTTAATACTGGTTTAAGATGACCATATTATAGTATATTGTACGTAAGAGACAGTTTTGGCTGATGCAAGGTTTAATTTTCATTTTTTTTTCTTAAAGTTTACAACTGTACAAAGGTTATCAAATTGATTACATGATGTAACTATTCATGTTTTACAAGTTACATACTTGGAATGTTTATCATGCATACTTGCACATACTCATGATATAAGGTCATAATTTTGTACAGAAATATGAAGGTTAATGAACCATTACAGACTACCTATTACTCATTATTATTATCACCAAACTTGTATAATTTTGCGTTTTTATGTGGAACACCTATGTTTAGTTCATGACACACTTGTTTACTTGCTCATGCGTGCAAGCTTTGTGCATCAATTTGTAGCTGAATACAGGGTGTTTAATTTTGATATGGTACTGTATCTGAAAATGAACAGGCAGACCGTATGTTAATTTTGACTTTTGTGTATTATATAAATAAGAGATTTTACACTGTTAACATAGACATGTACAGACTTTCAGAACAGTTAAGATAGTTACTCATTTACATTCACTTCTACTGTATGATTGTCACTCATTTTCAAACACTACTAGACAACATTGAATGTTGATTTTGAGTTATTGGGGGGTAGTAACTGTTCACCATTCAACAAACATAGGGTACTCTGGACTGTGTTGTGTTTGATTGGGGCAGTTTGTTCAAAGAAGAACAAAAAACTATGTACTGTTTTTTACTTCTGCGGAAATAGTCAAGTTGCCAGTTGCATCTTGTTACTCTTGGTAAGGTAGTTACCATTAATACAAACATTCCGTTTAGAAGATAATCTATGAAAACTAAATGGTGTATCGTAATACCTTACGAACACTTAAATTGTTAAACAAAATATAAGTAAACGCAACCAGAGTCTTTTTCTGCTTTTGTAGCCGTTTGCGAGTCAGTTACCTGCCCTGGCCGTGGACGTAATTTAATGGCAGCGTATTTTTCCGCCCTCTCTTGATTACTGCCTTGAGAGTGGGTGTAGTTTGGCAGTTTTAATAAAAAAACTTTTTCATTTTTCTTTAAATTTTTCCAAAATGGGAAAAATTTGACACTTTGGTGGATCAGTTGAGAACTGACACTTATTACTTTAATTTCCGTGCTTCTTTTGAGCTATGAGATTAACCATTGCCACTGCTAACTACTCGCAGGGGGGTTAGTTTTTGAATATTTATTAATGTATGTTTTTTTAATAAGTAAAATATTATGTAATACTATGATCTAATTTGTTTCTACTCTTTACAACAGCTCATTCTCAATCTCTCAAACAGTATAAGAAATATTCAATACCTACAGTACTTGAAAAAGTTTCAAAACCAAGATTACATTTTCTGTCTATACAACCATTTTAACTATACCATAATTTTGAACGATAAATGTTTGATGTGCTCACTGAGAACTTGTTTCTATCAATTGTTTTACTATTTAATTATGTCATTCATTTCACTTAGTAAATTGACTATAAATTGTGAAGTTATTACAATATACAACACCCTTTCTAGAGGAATTAGGAGCTTAGTTCTCACATAATGGCATTTACATACATGTACACATAATTAAAATTTATTCAAACTAGTAAAATACTTTTTTATATGAATTAATACCAAACATAACTGTTTACAATATGAATATCAATGCTCTTAAAATAAAAGTTGTAAAAGCTTGCTATTTCATTATTCAAACTAAAGTAAATTAGAGAGATTTCTCGTTAATTTTCAGTAACATTTAAGGGTTAATTTGAACCCATAATTTGATTTTTGTTTAAAATACCGAATAGGGAAAATTGATTACTCTTTCCAATAGCCTGATAACAGTATGCTTATTTGTGTATGTAGTTAGGGAAAAATAGTATGTGGTTCTGAGAAAGATACAACCATGTTATAGGAATGCCTGTATCTACAGTCAGCTGAAGCTGGAAGCCACTACATCACCAACAGCAGTTTGCAGATACACCACTGTCGGCGCATCATGCAACATCAACAACCACCAGCATTCGCAAGACTTCAATCAACATACAATTTTTATTTTAGCCTAAACTAATACAGACTCACTATGAACACTTAAATCACAACATATTGAAACGATAGTACACAGTGAACATTACATTACATTTCAGGTACACTATGTAGGGGGGTGTGTAACGTTTCTGCTATGTTGCAAACTCCTAAAAATCAGTTGCCAACATAAAAACACAAAATATCTGACACCTAAAGTAAAACTTCATTACCAGACATGTGATATTTACATTTTCGTCTTCTGTTTGAAATTCTATTAACACTATTAGTAAAACGCTTTTAAGAAATAGTACATTGATTTAAATATAAATTTGGCAGACCTTTTACGTAATTTTCTTAAAGGATATAGACTGATGTATTTTGAGAAAAGATCAACCAATACCATAATGTAATTATATCCACCTTTTTCAGTTGGTAGTGGTCCATATAAATCTGTAGCTACTAAGGTTAAAGGTTTATCAGGTATAATACTCTGCATTTCACCTTGATAGGTTCGATTACTTACCTTGACACGTTGGCACTTGTCACATTCAGAAATTATTTTCCTTACATGTTTAGACATATTGTAAAAATATACATTTTCTTGGAGTTTCTGTAAGCACTTTTGTGCACCAAAATGTCCATAACTCTCATGTGTGTATATTACTAGCTTGTCAATATGATCTTTTGGCCAGCATTTTTTAATACTTTCGTAAATAATAGCTGCAAACACTAAAAATGCATTACACTTAGTTTTGGAAATTGCTGAACCTATATAGATACTAATTTGTATGAAAACAAAAATGCTACATGTTATAAACTATTGCACAACATGATTTCATATATATCTTTTGTTTAAATAAATTAGGGCAGACCATGTTTTATATATCACTAGATCCTAAATTAAATACTGATAATTGTTCATGCACTAAAATTAATAATCCGTTTGGTACTAAGAAACTATCTTCGAAATTAACAAAACTACGACAACCATATACAAATCCATATTAATAAATAATTTGACCATAAACCGAAATACATTAAAAATCCCATGTTACAATAATATTACGCCTACACAATATTGGCAAAACAAATATGTGTGCATTTCGAAAACACACATAATGTAAATAATTTGAGCACTGTAAACACTAGTCAAAAGGATGACGTTAAATTTGTGTACCACATTTAAATACAACTTTCATGAAACAAGTACATACATTGACATAAATAGTCAAAGCTTAAATGTAATATTTTAATTTGTGTATTTTGGCATATTTAATGTAAAAGAATACTGTTTAATTGTGAATTACAAAACTTTGTCATCAATCTTATTATGCAGTCATGTAGAAAGATGTTGGAGAGAAACCATTTTTTAGTCAGTCATGGATAGAGAGTTTGTGAGTGGCCAGAAACCTGTAAGCAGCTGTGTTGGCTTGCTGCTGCATTTGTTGATTGTGAAATGTTTAAGTGGAAATAAAATCGTTTCCATATCAACTAATATGGTTTTAATTTAAAAGAAGATCCTGTAGAATCAATTTCTTTAGTGAATGCCGAAGATAACTCACAACGCAATGGACTTCAGCCAGCATATAAGTTCAACCTCACCTACAGTGGAATGATTTCGTTATAGACTGAGAACTAATAAACATTTCCGTGATTCAGGAATATATTAGGGCTCAGTTTGAGTCATTCCGAAAAGAGGTGATGGACGTTAGAACCTGGATCAGCTTGGCGTCGAAGACTGCTGCGTCGCGACGGAAACCACCAGTTGAAAGTCCGGTGACGTTTATCCAGGAGGCGAGCGTTGGCGACGTCCCGACGTCCGGAAGGAGGTGATAGTGAGCTAGGAAATCTGCGCCGATTATCGGTTCCGTTACGTCGGCTACCGTAAAATTCCATGTCAGCGCACGTCTATGTCCGAGATCCAATTCAGCGTATTGTGTGCCGTGCGTCGATATCGTGGAGTAAAAGTAAAAATGATGTTGCCGGCCGGTACTTATGAAGCTGTGTCCGTGTAAAAATACTTAAATCAGAGCCGGTATCCACTAAAAATTTGCGTCCACTCTTGCGGTCAGTAATATAGAGACGAACGGATGGTGAACGATTATTAGGGGCGATGACCTCTGCTTGTCGCTTGCCACTGGTATAAGTGCACGGCGTATTACATTTGTGTGCCCGTTCTCCGAACCGCCTGTGATACCAACACATCGTGCCATTATTGAAGTCTTCAAGCGACGTTGTGTTTCTTGAAGAACGGCTCTTTGATCTGCTGCGGAATCGACCTCCGTTGTTGCGTTCTAAAAGTAACTCGATTAATTATTTGCTCAGCGCATCTACTTTGCCAGAGATATTGTCATAATCAGAACGAGTTATCATCGAAGCACCATGGCACGCCGCTATATTTTCCGAGCTAGGATTTTCCACAATTGCGTCTTGGATCTTATCCGCTAAATAAACTGCAGCGTCGAGTGGCATATTAGTTTGCGATGAGACAATTGCTTTCACTTGCGCTGGCAGTCGGCTACTCCACAACGTGTGGAATAAAGTGTCGGGTACTGTGCGAGAGTCTACTTTACTTCTCAGATGGCGAAGATACTGCGAAGGTTTTCTATCGCCGATATCCTCTTGAGTGAGCACCTGACGTACACGTTATTTTTCTGAAGCAGACACACGTCGTATAATTCGGTTTTTAATTTAGTGTACGCATCCGTAGTTGGTGGGGTGGTGATGGTATCCCGGACCTTAGCTGCATAACGTTGGTCTAGTTGAGTAACCACCAGCGCAAATTTAGTGGCATCTGCGGTCACTCCGGCACAAAGGAAACTTGCTTCAACTTGTGAAAACCATAGTGCCGGAGGCGAAAACGGAGGCAGTCACACTGCGAGGCGACATATAGCGGGATAGTCCGTCGCTTCCGCAGATTGGAACTGCCGTTGATTTTCATTCATGCCTCTTTTTACAGACCAGATGAATCACGTCGGCGGCATCAATGTTGTAACCCGTAGAAAGTTGTGGAATTAACAAGGTATAATAATTACGTAGTGGCTTCAGAGTGAAGTGCGAGTGAATATATAATTCAAGCACTTTTATTTTATATTATTTTCATAAATATAACCCGCTACAAACATTACTCAACATCGCGAAGGAACACAAGGAGAAAGCATTTATTAAACCACGTTAAGCAAAGACAATAACAGTAATAATCAAGCTAAGAATAAGCACGCCTTTAGACACAGAGGCGACGCTGTAGCAAGGAGTAATGCTAGTTTAAAGCTCTGGACAGGGAAAGTATGGCCATCCTTTTCCGCGCCGCTTGCCGCCGTCTACAGCTCGTAATTGGCTGAAATCGAGTCACGTGGTCCTTTCCACCATCTTGGTCCTATACGTAGCTTGGCTGCCATGAGAAACCTTGTGAATATTCGCATGTTTGGGTTTGAATAATGCCACTGTGTTGCACTTTCGGGTGTTCTTAAGAAACGAAGAAGGGAGGTAAACATTATAGTACTTTCATTAGGTATCATAAATGCAGGAAGATGAACAGTCTGACTGATGAAAGTCAGAAGAAAATTCCTGCATAATGTCGTGAAGTTAAATTATTCACGCGTCTTTGGTTTTATCTCCAGGCAGTTGCCGAAAACACAATTTTGGACATATTAGTGACTGAACAAGATTCTCGTTTAGATATGAAATATCTAGATATATAATTTCGGAAGCAAGCTTTTCTCGTTCGTTTTCATGTGTTAAGTGTATCATTACAGGAAACAAAGAATTGAAGCAAAACAAATATCAGACGTTCAAATGCAGTGGCGGCGCTAGACGAAAACTGGGCGTCAGGGACCTCGTCTTTGCGAGGCCCCTTTCATTTAATAATTAAAAAAATAAATAAATGAAAGTTCAAATGTTTGTAGAGCTCATGGGACTTAACTACGGGGTCAACAGTCCCTACACTTACAAGCTACTTATGAACTACCTTATCCTAAAGACGACACAAACATCCATGCCCAAGAGGGGGACTAGAACCCCCGACAGCGAACTGCCGCGCGCACTGGAACGCGGCGCTCCAGTACGCACGGCTAATCCTTCGCGGCTTCATTTATTGTTCAGTAAGGAAGAAAACGTTAAATAAAATGAGCTAAATTAACACCAGTAATTATTATACTAAAATTTTATTATTATAATGTACCAGTATTAATGAAATTACAAAAATTACAATAAACACAATTTAAACAGAGAAACGTTTCGACTTTTCCCCTTAATTTTTTTAAAGATCACATCATACTTAATACTAGCCGCTATTTCGGCTTCAGTTGATAGTACTGACAACACAGATAGTCTTTCTTGGCTCATGGTGCTTCTCAAGTAAGTCTTAATCAGTTTGAACTTTGAAAAGCTTCTCTCGGCCGAAGCTGCACTGTCTGGAACTGTGAGCATGATTCTAGTTGTTATATACAGGTCATGCACGTTTTCGTAGCCCCTCTGTGATCGGCGGAAGTCGGCTGAGTTCGTGTGTCTACGGGATGTTTATGCTCTCTATCAGACCTATCTCGTAACCGCATTGCACACCGTAGACATCATCAATGTATTTTTGACTTGTGCTTGGTATTGATTATTATCTTCCACTTTGTTATTTGCTAAAATAAGGGTTGTGTTGTTGTTTGGGATAGGTGGACTAAACTACTGAGGTAATCAGTCCCCCGGTGGGGGGGGGGGGGGGGGGAGAAGTGAGAATAGGAACGGATGGGAGGGGGAAAGGAAATGCAGTCTGGAAAGCAAAGAAGGAAGGAAGACTGCATTAGCTCGGGGCCCCGTGCTCGCCACGCACGTATTCACGAAAGAACCGTGAGTCCCCTAGGGGGAAAAAGGAAGGCGGTCCTTGAAAGTGGTATGAAAACTGTTAATTGCAAGGAAAAAGAGAAGGTGCTGCTACACCCGCTTCATAAGTCCCTTGAAAATATTAATATTTCGTTGATATACGTTCCAGTTTACTCAAACATTAAAGTGGTACTTAATTTCGTGTTCCATCTGTGACGCTTTAACCCTGTACATGTTGTTTCTTTTAAAACCTGAAAGCTATACGACGGCACTGGGAGAAAGAGGCGGGGCTTGTTATAAGAATCAGTGCGCTACGAGCTGAAGGCGAGCTTCAGCTCCCATGTCTCCGCTCAAGGGGCACGTTTCAATGCGTGATCTGTAAACATTTAAATATACTTCTTTCAAATTGTTTTCTAAAATGTACTGAAGAAGTTGTTTTGCGTCATTGATTGAGTCTAGTGGATTGGATTTTAAAAGCTGGAGTTCGTCGTAAAGTTCTAAAGGCTGTATGTCACTATTTTCGCCTTCTCGGAGTACCATAACTAAATAATTACAGTCCTAGAGAAGGTCCTCCTTGGATAGAGATTTCAAATAATTGATATCATAAATAAAACCATATCGTTCAGAATATTCTTCGAGCGCTTTGAATCAACATTCACTGTCGAATTTTACAGCATCTATCATTGTGTTTAAAAAAATTAACTCTGTACTGCATTTCTGCAGATTGTATTCGTTCATCAATTTGTTCGTAATCGAACATTCGTTTTTTCTGTGCTGTTATTTTCCTTTTAAACTCACAAACTCAATTTCATAACTACTACATTTTTCCCCAAACAATCGAGCTTTTACAACGCATGTGTCAAATACTATAATACGGAATTCTCGAATCCACTCACGAAATGAACGTAAAGAGTCAACACTTACTCTCAGGTTCATTTGAACCGACTGCCATTGTTTATTTATATTGTTCACACGTAGTAAAATATCGTACCACATGTGTATTGAAACAATACACTCGAAAGTTAACATTTCGTCCAAGACTGTTTCACAGTCACTAAGAGTTTCAAAATCAACAGTTTTACTTCTCAGGTCATTACGCTTTCGATGACATCAAATTGGAATAATATAGTTTTTAGTGCTCCGATTCTGCTAACCCATCTTGTTTCATACAGAGGTTTCAATGTCAATTTTAATTTACTTTTCTAAGTTCCCTTATAAAAAGCACATAAATTTTATTGATGAAGCCGAAAAATGTTGCAGCTGCTGTAGATGAGTTAGCTGCATCTATGAGAAGCAAATTCCGAGAATGGCATCCGCATGGTGCGAAGAATGTCCTGGATTAATATTGAGTATTCTTGTTCTACCACCTTTATTAATTCATACCCTGTTGGCGCCGTTATCATATCCCCGTCCTCGATAGTTTTTTATATCTAGATCATAATTTTCTAGTTCCTTTAAAACTGTAATTGTTACATACTCTCTCATTGCTTCTGCAACGGCAATAAACCCAACAAAGTGTGTTCCTCTATGCCGGTCGCGGTGGCCGAGGGGACTGAGGCGCTCCAGTCACGGTCTGTACGGCCACTACGGTCGGGGGTTCGAATCCCCCCTCGGGCATGGATATTTGTGCCGTCCTTAGCTAGTTCATAAGTAGTTTGTAAGCTTAGGGACTGATGACCTCGTAGTTAAGTCCCATAAGTTCTACAAACATTCGAATTGTGTTCCTCTATCTCTCCATCTGAGGAATTGTAAAATCTTAATATTATTGACATTTGTTCCACACGGCTCACATCTCTGGTACAATCGAGCATAAACGCATAATATTTAACTTGTAAACGAAGGCTTCCGCGGCCGTTGTCATTGCTGATAAAACTCTTCTGGGTGTTGGACCGCATCGTCAATATATCAAATATTTCACCGACGTTTCGGCCACTATTGCAAGCGGCCATCTTCTGGGTGTTACGTAAACGTCGGTGAAATATTTGATATATTGACGATGCGGTCCAAAACCCAGAAGAGTTTTATCAGCAATATTTAACTTGTTTGACCCTTTTTACAATTTCGTTAATGACAGATTTTGACAGTAATTAAATTAATTCATCTTGGATGGATCACGTTCCTCAGATAATGCTGAGAAAGTTGCCTTTCATTAATTCGTTGCAAGTGCTCTTTTATTTGGATAACTGTTTAAATATGTCTATAAAATATCGACTGTTTTCAGTATCATTCAGGTTAAGGGATTCTCGATGACCTCTAAATGCCAGATTGTGTGAGGCCAAGTAGTTGATAATATCGATCAATCTTTCAACCAAGTTATACCAATACTTTTGTGATTCCCTAATCTGTCTCTCGTTTTCCTTATCTATCGTTTTCCCATATTTCATTCCTTTATAGAATTCCATCCATTTAATCATACACTCCATGTGTCGTTGACTTGCAATATCCTCCACAGATCTTTCCAGTCACAACAGCCTTCTTTTACCATCTGTGTCTGCAAATGTGAAAAAAGTCTACATGGAAAGCAATAAAGTTTATCTGAGATCTGGAGTAAACCAACCACCTGTGATGTTGATCTTCCCCATTACTCAATTTTCTAGTAAAATGTCTTTCATTTGCGTCTTTGGGATAGCTCTCATCAGATTTCCGGAGGTTTTGTTGAGGGACATTTTGAATAACGTCATGACGCTGTGAATCTTTTACTTGAAACACCCACTTTCCCGGATCCAATTCCGTAAATGACTCTGTTTTGTGAACAATGTCCTCTAGATTTTCTGAATCACAAATATTTTCACTTCTTAACTCCTAATTAGGCTCAGAATTTTGGGTAACAGCAGTTTCACCCAATTCTATTGCTGTATCGGAAAGGGTAAGAATCATTCGACCATGGTTCTTTTTCTGCGACTACAGAAACTTGGAGTACAGATTCATCTGAGGCATCTGGAGCAGATTCACCTGAAGTAGGTTTCTTCAGAAATTTCATCATGCTCAGACTCATAGCTTGGTTGGATGTAGCTGTCTTAGCCTTTCTTCTACTTTTTGATGCACTGGACTCCCATTTCCTCCGTATGTCTCTTCCTCTTTAGGATGCTCCAGAGCCGCGGTAGAGTAGCTGAGCGGTCTAAAGCGTCTCGCTGCGGAGCGCGCGGTTGCTCGCCGTGGAGGTTCGAGTCCTCCCTGGGGCATGGGTGTGTGTGTTTGTCCTTAGGTTAGTTTACCTAGGTTTAAGTAGTTTGTAAGCTACAGACTGATGACAACGCAGTTTGGTCCGATAGAATTACAAACATTTGAACATTTTTTGATCCTCCAGACGATCTAAAAATTCATTTTTAATAAGTACATTGATAAGTGCAGTTCCATCAAATGGGGTGATTCCAGACTGTTTTGAGGTTGATTTTGCCATTTCCACAGGTTGTATAGATTTCATTCTTTGTCAGTGAAGTACAACGAATAAAAATCCTAAAAATAGAAAAGTCGATGTGCACCGCTATTTGCCTGAGACACACAAAAAAGTGGCTAATGACCTGGATGACAAATGCAGTTAGAACGCTTTTCCGCTTGTTGTCACAATAGAAAGTTTCCAATTCACGATATTGCGTGAAATTTCAACCTCGAGTCTGTTAATCGGATATATATATTAAGGTTTACATAAGTCTTAAAACAAAAGTCGCAGAATGCGAAAATACAGTTTCTCACTTAAAATAATTAGTGTACGAAAGTGAATGTGAGCGGCAAATTGTTGCCATGCAGCGCGAAAGAGCAAATATAGCATACCGTCCTAAACTACCCCATTTGACGGTGCTTAAAAGTGCTCAGTGTTATAGTACAGTAAGAATTAGACGCGGTATCGTCATAAATGGCAACTTGTTTTTATATTTGGCCATGTATGATGCCAGAACATCAAATAATGAAAAATAAGAATTACTTAAGAAATTTATACATACTATAAAATGGATGTTAGTGTGTGTGTGTTCCCCATCTCCTCCTACTATATTATGGAGACTTGAGTTTAAGCTTTAATTATTACAAGAGAACCAGTAGGTCTATCCCAAAATGAGTTACACCAGTCTGGTCCTTGTTTTCTTCTGCTTCACGATATGTGGAGCAATTGCGTTTAAATGAATCGTGAATTTTCTAAACGACTTCAGTCCGTAAAGGCGCATTTTCAGAAACAACAGGGGACTGATGACCCCACAGTCAAGTCCCTCAAGCTTAACAAACAAACAGAAACAACAAGTTTCATAAACAGATACATAGAACGGTGTATAATAACTAGCAATTCTACATCAAGAATTTCATCCAATGGTTTTGAAGCCTGTTCTATCTACACATATGTACTATAAGTACAATATAAAAATACGCACTTAAGAGCAACGAAGAGCTTGCCACAGATTTATTAATTTTCACCTCTAGTATTACATTCTACAATTACTTTCTCAAAATTTACACATAAGACATCTACATTTTCAAATTGCTTCAAATGTTTGTGTAGCTTATGGGACTTAACTACGTGGTCATCAGTCCCTAAACTTACAAACTACTTATTAACTAACTAAGACTAGCCGGCCGCGGTGGCCGAGGTGACTGAGACGCTCCAGTCACGGTCACCACGGCCACTACGGTCGGGGGTTCGAATCCCCCCTCGGGCATGGATATTTGTGCCGTCCTAGTTCGTAAGTAGTTCATAAGTAGTTTGTAAGTTTAGGGACTGATGACCCCCTAGTTAAGTCCCATAAGCTTTACAAACATTTGATTTTGATCTAAGACTAAGGACGGCACAAATATCCATGCCCGAGGGGGGATTCGAACCCCCGACTGTAGTGGCCGTGCAGACCGTGACTGGAGCGCCTCAGTCCCCTCGGCCACCGCGGCCGGCCTTCTACTTTTAATCAATGATTTTTACCAATTGCCGACATAATGATCATCAATTTTTTCTGCTGGACACACCCAGTGCACATGAATCTTTATCTAGTAACTTACCGGTAACAGCCAGCGCCTAAGCTCGCTATATAGCGGCTTCATCGCCAGACATAAATAATAAAACCGAAGAACAGAGAAAAAGTTACGAGGGAAGTCAGTTTGAACCGTACTGTCAGACTACTATATACCTTGTTAAGACACCAAATGAAGATAGCAGCCGATGTGGCATTTACCGCTGGGAGGCCTCAGTTTGTTATCTTCGCCGCCCCAAGCCTCAAACAGGCAGTCCACCACTGTTTCAATTATCAAGTAATTTGAATCAGCACTTACTTAAGCTTTACGACAGTAAAATAAATTATGCTTTACCGACAAATAAATATGCTAAGACAATTATCTTAGTACTGACATACCCTACAAATATGAAATCAAGCCCAACAGTGCGATAAAGGTATAGAAATAAACGTAATAACTTACAACCAGCAACCAATTTTTGATTCAGTAACGACAAGAAACGTAGAAGGAACTGTTCTACGCGCGAGTCTCTTGATACTGCGTTTTGTACGTCCTTTCGTCTCTGTTGTTTAGAGCGCATGCGCAGATTCACGACAGGTGTTCCCTTAACTGACCGGTAACAGTCGTCAGCACTCGTGCTGGAGTGACGATGCTCGTTGTCAAATGTACAGCGAGTGCCGACAGCCTGGCGCCACTGCATTGTTGTCTACCTTGTTGTTGCTGGGTTGTCGTTATTGTGTTTTGTTTGATTATTCTCATTCTTTAAACGGATGTTGTGATCGTCCTTAGGTCAAGCAAGATGTAGGTCGTCGCTACACAACATAGCAGTCGAAAAGCGCCGTTAAACGTAAAAAATAAAATAAAATAAAAACTTTTACAATGTTTTGCGACGCCCCCACAGGCGCGAGGCCGTCGGCGCTCATCGACGCCTAGCGCCGCCACTGTTCAAATGTAATTGGCGTTGTAAAGGCACCTTTGATTTCTCTTTTTGGTAAAAGTCATGTAGTGGGTATCCCCTAGCATTTTTCGTAGTTCATGTAAGATATAAGAACATAATAAGCAAGAAAATACTCATCAAAGACTTACCATAATCTCAATTGTTTTCTTCATTTGCACTATGCTCCGACGACGACATGTTCGCGGTCTATTCGAATATTTGTCTACGGTACAGGTCAGTCTGAATTTATAGGTGAACTCTTTAGACCTGGAGCCACAACCAAACAGTTTTCTTAAAATAGAACGATAAGTATTTCGTAAAGCCGCCAGGTCTGCATGGGCAGAACTAAGCGAAGTTCCCGCATTTGTGCGTCGCACTAAACACCCGGTATCTCGAGAATGAAAAGAGTTATCGTTCTGCTCTCAGCCTTGAATAACACTTCGATATCTTGCCTACATTTCGTCCGCAGCATTGTATGTTCTAAAATCAACCGTCCGAAAAGTCTACGGAATGCGATTTTTCCTCTGCAAACTCTTCAAAACTTTGCGTAGTAGTTTACTTAATTTGATGTAGCATGGAAACTATAAGTAATAATGCATAGAGAACTAGATAATTATAGAGCGAATATATCACACTATAACATATGAAAAAATAAATTTTTTCATTGAATTTTTTTCTCAAAATCCGTTGGTAAGTATTGTTAAGCGCTGGGAAAGTCGTAGCGGATGGTGTGCAAGCAACAGCGGAATAGGCCCAGTACGGCTGCCGCTGGCAGGCTGGCCATACTTTCCCTATACAGGGCTTTAATGCTAGTTGCCACATCAGCGCTCCTGGTGGCCGGTGTGCGAACTCGTTGACATGCCATGCAATCAGCTGATCGCGCGTCGCCTGTCGCTACGAGTCCTTCCAGGCTTACCTGGAGGACTGGGCGTTTGATGATGGTTACGGTCCTAGAAGAGACGGCGACGGCTCTACCGCCGGCATTGACCCAAGCACAAGCCAGTGACAGACTCCTGCAGTCGATCTCACGCGATCAACTTGCTGAGATAGGAGCACACCCATTCTAGTTTCCTGTTCTAAAGTAATTTAAGTTCTTGGCGTTGTGAATTTATGCTGTATTTTGTATGTCTTTCGCAGTGTTTTCTTTAAGTGGTTTGTTTAATAGTGTATTTTGTTACGTGTGTCCCTTATGTATAAGTGTTTGTTGTGCGATTTTCGTTTCGCAACAATACGTTTTAGGTTGTTTGTGTCTCTAGTGTATCATATGGCGCACGCCGTTATTGGCGTAGTTAACAGCAACTTTCCAGTTCCAGCTGTTCGAAGCAGGTTACCTTGACACTCCGTTCTGTTTGAGGATTTGTTAGTGTGACACATTCAAGTGTCTCTGTTGGCTAATAAGGCTGTCCACCTCACGAAATCGCTTGTTGTACTTCCTGTCCGTGTTATTAATATGTTTACCGTCATGATTTAATGGAGTGCAATTTAGGATGTGTAGGCCATGTTTAGGTACATTATTGTGTAATTTCTGTTTTCGTAATTTGTTCCCTGTTTGTGTGCATGTGCTTCGCTGTGAGTGGAGCTAGCCTCTTAAGTAGACTGCTACAATTGCCACCCTTACTGTAGATTTTGTGTCGGCAATCTCCCATTGAATAGCATATTAATAAGACGCCGTGGTAGTCGCCAACTCCGTTATTCATAGGATTTTAGTTGCACGATGATGCACTTTGGTGTTGATGCTTAGGGGCCTAGATAATTTTGTCTAAGGATTGACCGTTTGAGTAACGGAAGGAGCGCAGTTTCGACCGGTAGAAGGTCGCTAGAGAGCACGAACGAAGGGGTTCACCTAAATTTCACTGGACAATATACACCCTGGCCTGTTAATAGAACCAATTTGCATTTTTTTTTCAGATATGTTTTACAGGAAAATTTTGTAAATTAAAGGACAGAAAGTGATCTGTGGAAGAGGCCAGTAGCTCATTCAGAAGAGGAAAAATATTTGACGATAAAATATGAAATGAAGGAATTAAAGAAGGACGAACTCCATGTGAAGTAAATAACCGCCTCATCTGAGCACTCGAAGACACATGACTGTTCAACATCAGTAGCACAGTAAACCTGATTTTCCTGTGAATCACTAATTTGTTTTTCTTTATTTTTGCG
This sequence comes from Locusta migratoria, assembly GCA_026315105.1. Lineage (NCBI taxonomy): Eukaryota > Metazoa > Arthropoda > Insecta > Orthoptera > Acrididae > Locusta > Locusta migratoria. The sequence goes on along the minus strand of CM048751.1, from coordinate 361,965,148 downwards.
ACATCAATTTGTTAAGAATGTATGTGTTATGTTTTAAGTTGTTTACCTTAGATCTCACTAGTCTAATTTAGAACTGTTTAACATGTATTGATTTGTATTGTTTATTTTATAGGTTTTTCCTTTTGTTGTCTCTGTTGCCATTCGCAACTTGATTTCTATGAAATTCAATCCGAATGGGTGTTAACTTGTTCGTCAGTAATTTGACGATGGCTAACCTTTCAGCATACATTTGAGCATGTGTTTTTTTTTTATTTATAATATGTATTATATTATTTTATTTAATATGTGATATTTTCTGATTTTTATTAAGTTCAGAGGAACGTGTGTAACCTTTTTTTCTCGCCTCTGCGAGAGAGCATTGTGTGGGAGTGTGTTCACAGGCATCGAGCTGGAACTAGCTGCGTGTCGAATCATACTGGCAAACGCACCAAATCTACCTTCCCGCCTCGCGCAGTAGTTAGGGTAGTTTGCGCCCGGGCTGTAGACAGTGCGTGTTGGTATTTAGCTGGCCGCGGTGGCCCAGGGGACTGAGGCGCTCCAGTCACGGTCTGCACGGCAACTACGGTCGGGGGTTCGAATCCCCCTCGGCCATGGATATTTGTGCCGTCCTTAGTATAAGCTAGTTGATAAGTAGTTTGTAAGCTTAGGGAATGATGACCCCGTATTTAAGTCCCATAAGTTCTAGAAACATTGAACATTTGAATTTGTTGGTATTTAAGTGCCTGCGGCACATCAGACCTCACTTCCTGCACAAGTGCGCCTCCCCAAATTTATCCCAGACCATGACTTGGACGTTACTGTTGACATTCCCCGTATGGCCTGAGTTATAATCACTAGGTAACACAGCTGTTTTACAGGCCCTTGTTTTGTTTACTACATATGAATCCACTCGGTTATGGTTACAATTAGGACAGGATGCCCTTGGAACCTGAATGTTACATTCAATAATGGCCTGTATGATGTGTAGATTTCATCAGTGATGTGTGTTTTAATGTAATGTGATTCGCATGGATTTGGAACCTTGAAGTTCCATTCGCCAATTGGCTATTTTAATGGGTTAATTTATATTGTGTATTTTAATACAATGTAAACCATATGAAGTTGGAACCGTGATCTTCCATTCAGTAATTGAGTATTTTATGTGTCGATTTTTTGTGTTTTGTGCTTTAATTTAATTTGAAGCATAGGTAATTGGAACCTTGATGTTTCATTAAGCAGTTACCTGTTATGCGGCTCAAAGTTTATTGATGTGTTTTTAAATTTAATTTTAACCTTTAATTTTGGTTTTTATTATTAATTTTGGGATCTTTGTGTAAAGTTCTTCTCGCGTCTAGGTTTAAGATTGGACGCTCCACAATTGTGAGTCATTGGAGTTTCTTTAATATAAGTTTAGTGTTTGTTTTAGTAATAGTGTGTGCCAAAGAGTTGACAGACAGTGTGAGAGACTGTGCCCGCGACGGAGCAACGCGTCGGCCAGACTCCACGAGCTGTCCGTAGTAAGAAAACATGGCGGACTTCCAAGGGCCTTGGTTGGCTGTGACGCCTGCACGGACAGTTTCCGTCTGCAGGCGACGGTGGGGGCGGGCCGGACAGGCGACCGTGGCCGCAGGAAGGGAGGGTCGCTAGTTCTAGTCGCCTGCGTTAGGAGCGCGGCCGCGGCCAGCAGCCTACGCACGCAATAGCTGGGGCTTGTTCCGTTTACAGGAACCGCACGCTAACCATTCCGCTCCACCCGCCTAAGAAACAAGGGCCGGAAGGCTTAAAAACAGGTGTACTAACCACACCCTTCACCTTACTGAGGATAACGTTTGATTAGCTGGGGAAGGGAAGAAAACTTGTTTATATTTGACACGCAATGTGTACACTGGACCACTCACTCGTGCCGAGCCCAGTGGCATGAATGAGACGACAAAATATTTCCTTCCCTGACCGTGACGCCCCTGTCCGGTCAAGGACCCTTGTTAAACTCTTAACTCATTAATTACTCACATTAGAGGTCTCCATCTTAACTAACGCTCTTTCATTTTGTGTTCAACACACAAATTAGCTCCATGATGTGTTTGCAAGAAACGAGCATTGCAAGGACAGTGTTACGAACGTTCTTCTACAAATTATGTGGTCAGCCTGGATGTGGGTACCAAGTACAATGGTGCGCGCGGACGGTCGAGATGGGCGGGGTTGCAAAATGCACCGTACCACCTTGAAGAAGAAGACGAGGGAAGTAGCCTCATTACCAGGGGCCAACCATTCTCTGGAGGAGGAGTCGAGGAGCAATCCTGAGACCCTTGGAACAAGAACTGCAGCCCAGGAGGAAACAGAAAGCAAAGGTATATTCTTGTATGTGTGGGTGTACTGTCCTCCAAGTGGCCTATAGAAGATTCTCTCCTTCCCCCTTCAAAGGTCCTAGTCTACGATTACAGCCGAGAAGAACAGTGTTTATTTCTTAAAAACAGTGTTGACTGGACGACAATGACAAAAAAGTGCATCAATGAGTGTTAAAGTGGCGTGAGCAGTCAAAACAGTGAACGCTCTAGGAGTGCGAAATATAAGTCACCTGCTAAGATCCTCTTAATGAACGTATCAATTTTGGTCGTCCTCAGCGATTCCGTGCAAACAAATTATTCATTAAATATGATCCGTATTATCGTTCTACTAATGTCAAGGACTTCTGGCATCTGCAAATGTTTCAAAACAAAATATACGCTTTCTTAACTATCTTGTTTAAATTAAGAATTATTATTGTGTGTAATTCTCGTGATCTACGACATATGTTGGCCACCCTCTGTTTGTCTTCCTACTGCTGAAGTCAAGTTTGAGTCAGTTCTAAATTCTGGTCCAGGGAACAAGATTCTATTGCAGGAAGTAGCCAGTAGTTCACTCGAATCCTTGAGCTGGTTTCACAGCCAGAGTTATATGTTTAAAGTAAGCTTTTAAATGGCTCCTTTCAGCTAGAGTTAATTTTACAAACGATGGTCTTTCATGCTTCATGTATGAATTATTGTTTTACATCTCCTACCATTATTTCTGTTCAAATGTTTGTACACCTATTGAGCCTAACTACTATGGTCATCAGTCCCTAGACTTACAAACTACTTAACACTCGGACGCTCAGACATTCTCTGCCCCCTCAAACACCTGGAGGGATTATTTTGACCCCTACAATGTAACAGAATTAATAATTAGAAACTTTTATGCATTTGTTATATCTTAATCTCCACAAGATATGTACACCTGTTTAGAAATATAATTGTGAATAATAATGACAGATTACAAATCATTATTTATTGACATATAAATAAATTTCAGTGAAACTAGTAAGAAGCCAAACGAGTAAGCATGTGACAGGTTTTTTTTTTTTTTTTTTTTGTTCTAAATGCATCAAAGCTGAACTTTTCACGTTTACAGCAATTTTAGCTACCTCATTGATTTACATAACTGAGACATTTATATTGAGTTTTATTCCTATATTTCCAAAAACCGTCTATTTACAAATAGTGCATTTGGAAATTGTTTTATTACATTTGCAGAATTTCACATTTACAACATTTCTGTGGTGTTTTGTTTTCATCTTCATTTTCATTATTTCCATAAGATTTTGTGGACATATTAGGAAAGCGATTCTTCACATGCTCAGATCGTGGTTCATCTGCAAGCTGCTGAGTAAAATTACTTATTTTGATCTTCTTTCCAGTAACAGCTCTGAATATTATACATGCATTCATTCCTGCCAGGTCAAGGATATTGTAGGAAGAATGTAGTGTCCATCATCTTTAAACTGCCTCGTCTACCATGTCCACCCCAAATTTTGTTTCCTTGTAATGACTTACAGTCTTTGGAGGTTTTTTTTTTTTTTTTTTTTTTTTTTTTCTCGAAATGCAGGGGAAAATATTTCAGAGCATGTGGTATTTCTCTTCTTGCTCTATTTACTGTTTCTACAGTGGAGGAAGATGTTTCTTTCAGTTTTTTGGCTAGTTTGAGTGAAATAAAGGGAAGTATTTATCTGTAGTAATATTTCTGCCTTTGCTCAGACATTGTTCCACCAGACTCACCACTACAAAATCTGAAACCCTTTCGACTTGGGATCCTGGAGTACGAAGATAAAGGAAGCCATTGAGTATATTTTCAACATCTACAGCAAACCAGTACTACTGCCCGAAAGAGCTACTCATCTGTTGTTATTTCATTTCTAAGTTTTTAAATTATTTTTGAAAAGACATAGATTGGCTGGCCAGTACTTACCTTTGTGGTGTACCGCCGATAGTGAGACAAATGAAGAAAAAAGAAAAAGGACAATCTTTCGGAACACAGTCCCTTCTTCAGGTGGGAAAGAAGGGAAGAAGAAAGGATGGGAATGGAAGGGACTGTGTTCCGAAAGCTTGTCCTTTTTCTTTTTTCTCCGTTTCTGCGACTCGGTTGTACAGCACAAAGATAAGTACTGACCAGCAAATCTATCTCTTTTGAAAAATAATTTATCATCTCTGAGGGGAATTTCCATCATTAATCGAACATTCCAAAGTTTTGTAATATGTTGACAGTATCCTATGAATTTGTTTTAAAAGCCTGGAAACAATGCTAAGTTATCATTCTGTAATCACATACCATATCTCAATGCTTGCAGTATAAACTCTTCCTTTGAATCGTCAGAAAAAAGTTCGCCACCACCTGAATCACACTCCATAATTCTTTGTAACTCTGCAAGAACCTTTTCAACACATAAATACTGTTTCCAATTCATTTCAGTCTTCACGTCATAACCACAGTTGAAAGAGTAATTCTTACAAAGGAATAACAAACAATGTCGAACTGATTCCATTTTTGTCATTTCATGCCACATGCCATAATAATATGAACAAAAGCAAATTATTGTGCCGCAACATAAAGTCACTGACACTTCAAAATGAATGAGGTGATTGCAAGGCTTAACAATAAACAAAATTACAGTTTTATCTGAAGGGGGTCAGTATGACCCCTCTGGGCGATACAGGTAAAACTGAAAGAAAGTGATAATCAGTTGGGTGAAATGCGCTGTTTTCCAGTATAATGAAAGTACATGACAAATCAATAAATGCCCTGAAAAGAAATGTTGCCATAATAATCCTTCAAAGCACAGCACTCACCCAAATACTGAAAAGGGTCATTTTGACCCCTGTGGGCGTTCTAGTATTAAACTAAGGAACGGCCGCCCAGACCGTACCATGACGCCTTAGAACAAGTGGCCACTCCGCACGGCCATTATTCTTGTACATATAATTCAATACAGCAGTAATTTATCAATAAACTGGTGTATAATAAACAATAATACCTGCAGGATACACTATTTCTCAATATGACTCCAAATATTTCATAACATAATGAGGTCACGTGGCAGACATTATCTTTTAGATTGGTGCTTGTTGAAGGTGCCCGTTTCTGTCATCACCAAATTTTAGAACTGGCCGAATTTGTGACCGAGGCAGATGTTTTAAAATTATCTGAAAATATTTCTGCCCAATTTTGTCAATATCCTGTACTACTGATGGATACCCTAAGCTATCTGCTCTTGAAATCCATCTTATCTCAAATTGTAAATGATAATAACGGATTAGACCCTATTTGTAACAACACTACGGTTATATATACACACTATGATAGCGTCAGGGTTTATTTCCTCACAGTAGATGCGGAAAAATCGTTCGGCTTCGTGCGAGAATCCGGTATGCCTACCGTAAGACCGTGATGGAGGCGAGAAGAGTCCTATTTTTGTAGCGTGTCGCTTGTGGCAACTTACATTACACGGAACACGTATTCGGATAGCTACGTGGTAAGGCACAGAATAAATGTTTCAAATGTTGGGCATTGCGATCGACGCCATATTGAAAGGGAGTAAAAGCGCACCGTTAACCACCTAGCTGTACGAACCGAAGATAATGTCACTGACTGAATGAGGATTTAAACAGAGGAAAGGCGTGTCCTTAAACTTTATTCTACTTTTCTCTTTGTTCTTGCATCTAGTTGTAATGCAAGTATTTTTTTATAAAATAGTAACGAATCATTGCAATAACATCAACGACCGTTTAATTTGCTACTTCGCTCATTTACGATCAGAAAGACGCAAATACATATTTCACTATCATTTCCTGAGACACTACACTTTGTAATATGTAATAGAAAAAGTTGCGAATGAAACTTTTTATTTGCAATTTAAACTTCCGCAGAAACTTGTTAGATAAAAAACGTTCAAATGTTTGTGAATCTATGGGACTTAACAATGTTGGTCATCAGTCGCTAGGCTTACAAACTACTTGAAATGACTTAAAGTAACTTAAGTGTAGGACAACACAAACATCCATGCCCGAGGGAGGACTCTACCTTCAACGGTGAGTAGCCGCGCGCTCCCCAACAAGGCGCCTTAGAATGCTCCACCGCGGTCGTGTTGGATAATACTCCGTCTTTGGAACAAACCATTTAAAGCAATCTTAAGTGATGGTTTATAATTACGTCCCTTTGATCCTGTAACGGCGACTTATTTCTAAATAGTAATAAGAATTATCGTTGAGGTCTTCAGTCCGGAGACTGGTTTGATGCAGCTCTCCACCCTACTCTATCCTCAGCAAGCGTCTTCGTCTCTTCCTAAGACCTGCAACCTACGTATGTTTGAATCTGCTTACTGTATTCGTCTCTTGGTCTTCCTCTGCGATTTTTACCCCACACACGTCACTCCAATGCTAATTCCTGGATGTTAAGAATGTGTCCTATAAGTCGATCCCTTCTTTTAGTCATGGTATGCGAGAAATTCCTTTTCTCCCTAATTCTGTTCAGTACCTCTTCATTAGGTACGTGATCCATCCACCGAATCTTCAGCATTCTTCTGTAGCACCACATTTCAACTGCCTCTTCCTGTCCGCACTGTTTATCGTCTATGTTTCACTCCCATACAAGGCAACGCCCCACACAAATGCCTTCAGAAATGATTTACTTACACTTAAATTAATATTCGATGTTAACAAATTTCCCTTTTTCAAAAACGCTTTTCTTCCCATTGCCATTCTGCATTTTATATCCTCTGGACTGCGACCATTATGTGTTATTTTACTGCCCAAATAACAAAACTCATATACCAGCTTTATTGATTCGTTACCTAATCTAATTCCATCAGCATCGCCCGATTTTCTTATACTGTACTCCATTACCCTTGTTTGCTCTTGTTAATGTTCATTTTATACGCACATTTCACCACACTGTAAATTTCGTTCAACTGCTCTTCTAGGTCTTTTGCTGTCTCTGACAGAAGTTCAATGTCATCAGCAAAACGAAATGTTTTTTTTATTTCTTCACCATCAACTTTAAATCCTTCTCCAAATTTCTCCTTGCTTTCTTTTATAGCTTACTCAATGAACAAATTGAATAGCACTGGAGAAAGGCTTCAACCCTGTCTTACTCCCTTCCCAACCTCTGCATCCCTTCCACGCCCTTCAATTCTGATAACTGCTGTCTGGTTTTTGTACAAGTTGTAAATAACCTTCCGTTCCTTATTTTTTACTCCTGCTCATTTCAGAATTTGAAACAGTGTACTCCAGTCAACAGTGTCCAAACCTAAAAAAGCAGCATGCTTTGTTGAGAGCTCCTTCAGCAACCGCGGAAGCGTCACAGTGACGATCAGGCAGACGTTGCAGGAGAGTCGCTGTGCACGGCGGTGCAGGCTTCTGTCAAAGGCGCGAGAGCGCGCGTTCCACTACGAGTCAACCTGTTGCTGTTTGCCCATACGGAGGCACACACACGAGCTTAAATTCTGCGTAAATCATCCGTTTAGTCGCCCCCACCGGAATGAAGCTCCGCCCCTCAGCGGCTTGTGGCTCACCCCAGGTGCTCTGCAGGTAGGGGAGAGTGGTGGGGGAGTTCCCGCAGGCTCTGACGTCCGCTGAGGCACGAGGGCGATTATCTTCTGCATACGCGACTGGACGACGCGCAAAGCGCCCCGCGGCTCGCGGAGGGTTGTAATGTTGTAATATCCCCATTAAAATTCCATTTGTTTGGATTAATGAATCGTCCGATACCTATCACAATTAATCATTTCTTTATGCATAGTCACAAAATTATTCATAAAAGATTATAAAACCTTACAAGACTGTTTCATTGCATCAATAGCAAGATATTTTATTGGACTTTGATAAAATAATTCTCTTTATAAAGAAAAACGTAACGTTAGTATTACGCAATTTTGTAATTTTAACACAAATTTGCTCACTAACATTTTCAGACATATATTTAATTTATTAAACATTATGTCATAATTTTCTTACCTTAATGTTACTCTTTTATTGTAAATTCGGAAATATAAAAATCATAAACAAACTTTTGTACTGGTGTCATAAAATACTTATGTTCACATTTATTGGTTCTGTTTTGTCCCGAAAATGCTTCTAATAGAACTGTAATAATTTTATACACATTAATTTCATAGAAAATTGGTCTGTACTAGACGTACACATTTCATAAAACTGTATTTAACTTTTCCGTGATCTAGAATGTTCCAGAAATCTTAGAATGTATTTATACGCGCGAACTGGCGCGAACACAGTCAGCCTCAGTCTCATTTAGTTGATAGTCAGTCTTTGTCTTACTACGGTCCCAGTCATTTTTCTGTCAGTATGAACAGTCTTTGTGTGTGTTAATACTTCAATATATAACTTGTTTCATCAGAATGGTCACATTTTATGGTTATATAGCTTAGAACCCGTCGTCCTGATGCTTTCATTATGGCAGACGAGCTGCTAAAACTGCGGAATCTACCTTTGCACGACCGAGACAATAAGGTGATGAATAACTTTCACTTGTGAAACACATATACGGTGTGTAAAAAACACTACAACATGTACAATGTTTAGGAAAGTAGGTAGCAGTAATAAATAAAAGTTTACTGACCTGGGAACGGTACGTACCTTACCTGTCCGCCATAGAGCAGGAACAGCGTTACTTGTTTATTTCACGGTCAACACGAGCGGTTATTCCCCTTATTCTTTGTGGTTGAGTTTCCGAAGAGTAGTCGTTGGCAGCGTCAACATACTACCCTCGGTGCTGCCACAAGTAAAATTTTACCGAGCACTGAACGGTCGTTACCAACATCACCAAATTATCCCCTAACTATTTAACTCAAGCTAAGGTTTGGTAGATGAACCGTTTAAATTCCTTGAAATATCTCGCCTAAGTGGGCAAGAGGGACGCGACACACTCGCGAAAGGTTTTGGATTAGAGTGTAAGGTAGTGTGGCTCATGGTGTAGGTTCCTGTAGTCATGTCCTAGTTCATGAACCACAGACAACGTATGAGTGGCCAAGTAAGTGGTCCTCACAGTTGGGATACCAGCTACTTTGGAAAAAGTTTGGGCATCTCGGACATATTCTCAGTCGTGACCACCTTTGTGCTCAGACGGCAAAGACTACCAAATCCACCGGTTAGTCCCTCAACCGTTATGGGTAAAACTCAGTGGGGCCCTGGACAAGTAAGGCTAGCAACCTGCTTCCCAGGTACTTCAATATCAGGCTGGCAACAATCAGAGCAAAATGCCTCGGACCTTTGTAGCTGATGGAGTCCCACCTCTAGTTGACAGACCAGGGACTCATCAGATGCGACTTGGCGAACGATCTGGAATGAGATAGGGAGCTATTAATATCAATGGGGATTACAATGGGAAGAAGGTAGAGCTGGCGGAGGCTTCAAGTACGATGGAGTTAGATGTTTTAGCTGTTAGTGATGTTAGAGTAAGGGTAGAGAAAGAGGACGAAGTCGGAGAATACAAGGTCTACCTGTCAGGAGTTAAAGTAGGAAGAGCACAGTGGGGTGTAGGATTTTAGATCACGAAAGCCATCGAACCCAGCATAAATGCAATAAGGTATGTAAATGTACGACTGATGTCGATAGATTTGGCCATCTCCACCAAGAAAGTTAGGATTGTGGCAGTGTATTCACCCTGTGAAGGGACAGATCAAGATGAGATGGACAGATATTACAATGCACTTAGTGATGTAGTTGTTAGAGTGAAGGATAAGGATAGTGTTTTATTCATGGGTGATTTCAACGCTAGGATAGGAAATCGAACAGAAGGTTATGAAAAGGTTATTAAAAAAATGTTCAAATGTTTGTATAGTCTATGGGACTTAACTACGGGGTCATGAGTCCCTAAACTTACAAACTACTTACGAACTAGGACGGCACAAATATCCATGCCCGAGGGGGGATTCGAACCCCCGACCGTAGTGGCCGTTCAGACCGTAACTGGAGCGCCTCAGTCTCCTCGGCCACCGAGGCCGGCTGAAAAGGTTATGGGTAAGTTTGGAGAGGATATGGAGGCCAACAGGAACGGAAAACAGCTCTTGGATTTCTGTTGCAGTATGGGCTTAGTTATCACAAACTCCTTTAAGCATAAGGACATTCATCGCCATACGTGGGAAGGATGGGGAACCAGATCTATCATTAACTATATAATAACAGACCAGGAATTCAGGAAGACAGTCAAGGACCCATTTGTTTTCAGGGGGTTCTTTGATGATACTGATCATTATCTAGTCTGCAGTGAAATTGGTTTTGTGAGGCCAAAGGAGCAGAAAGTCAGGTCCATAAGGGTAGAGAAGCTTCAAGACAAGTAAATTAGGCGCAAATACATAACAATGATGTCGGAAAGGTACCAGTTAGTCGAATGTAATGATTTATGGTCACTGGAAGAGGACTAGTCGAGGTACAGGGACACACTGTTGGAAGCAGCTAGAGAATGTGTTGGAACTGTAGTATGTAAAGGCAGGAAGAAGCAGACAGCCTGGTGGAATGACTCAGTCAAGACAGCCTGTAAAAAGAAAAAGGAGGCATATCAAAAATGGCTCCATACTAGAAATCAGGCAGACAGAGAAAGTTATGTTTAAGAAAGAAACAAAGCCAAACGGATAATTGCAGAATCCAAGCAGAAATCATGGGAAGGTTTGGAAACAAGCAAGAATCTCTGGACCAATCCACAGGAAAACCATTTTGGAGCATAATTAGCAATCTTCGAAAGGGAGGGAAGAAGGAATTAACAAGTGTTTTGGACAGGTCAAGAAAACTGCTAGTCAGGTCTGTGGATGCCTTGGGCAGATGGAGTGAATATTTTGAAGAATTGCTCAATGTAGGTGAAACGTTCAATGATGTATCAGATTTTCAGGTAGAATGGGATAGGAACGACGATGGAAAAAGGATCTCATTTGAGGAAGTGGAGAAAATGGTCAGTAGATTACAGTGCAATAAAACGGCTGGGGTGGATGAAATTAAGCTGGAACTCGTCAAATACAGTGGAATATCAGGTCTCAAATGGTTACACAGGATAATTGAAAAGGCGTGGGAATCGGGACAGGATCCGTCAGACTGGACGAAAGCGGTGATCACGCCAATTTTCAAACATGGAAACAGAAAAGATTGCAACAACTGTCGAGGTATCTCTTTAATTAGCGTTGTAGGCAAAATTTTCTCAGGGATTGTTGAAAGGATAGTGCGAGTATTAATTGAGGACAAGTTAGATGAAAATCAGTGTGGGTTTAACCCTCTTAGGGGCAGGTAATGGAAAAGTGCTATGAGTGGAACAGGGAATTCTGTCTATGTTTCATAGATCTGGAAAAGGTGTATGGCCGTGTTCCTAGGAGGAAGCTACTGTCAGTTCTTCAATATTATGGTATAGGAGGTAAACTTCTGCAGGCAATTAAAGGGCTTTACGTAGACTGTCAGGCATCAGTTAGAGTAGATGGTAAATTAAGCTCATGGTTCAGGGTAGTTTTAGGGTTAAGACAAGGCTGTAACCTGTCACCACTGTTGTTCATACTATTCATGGATCATATGTTGAAAACTGCAGACTGGCAGCGCGGGATTAAGGGATTATAGTAGGTGAAAACTGTGGTGTCGCACAAGTATGAAGTGTGCGCCATGTACTTACGCCGCATGCCGCCATGCACGCACAGCGCGGCGTTCTTACAACGTCAGCCATGAGCGCCCTCTGCTGCAACTCCGCTCGTGGCCATGACGGCTGCATCGTTCACTTGGGAATCAGATAGGCACCAGTTAGGACTTGGCTGTCGGATAGGCACTAGGAATCATCAGTAGGCAGGCCTCTATCTAATCTATGTATCAGCATTCTGCAGTCATGAACTATGTAAAAGTTAAGTATTACTAAGACTCTATGAAATATATATCTCGTTCTAATTTACTCTAGTGTTTCTAGTTTCTGCTGTCTCACTGGCTGGTCACCTCCGTACCTGCACACGCGTGCATCCTTTATTCCTGTGTCGGTCTCTTCCTACTTGACCACCGACACCTACGATAAACGACGGACGAGACAGAAAAGTGGCCACGAGGCTGGGACACAAAAGTATCGATGAGGATGGGATACAAAAGTGGCGACGAGGAGTGATAAACGAACCTAGGACCAGCCCGCTTTCAGCAGCCAGATAGCAGCAGTCGGAGCACGCAGAAATTGTTTCGCCAGTACGACGAACGTGAGGAAGAATGCAGCGACTACTTCGCGCATTTTCAAGAACTCGTCGCGGCTCATCAACTAACAGGTCTGACAGTCAAACCCTTCTTTCTCACTGTAGTTGGCACCAAGACTTTCGTGTTACTGCAGAAACTTTTGCCCCACGCATCTCCTTGCGATCTAGAACTTTATGCAATAATAGATGCACTGAATGCTCATTATGAGAGAAATGTTTCATAGCTGCGGCGCGGTACCGATTTTTCAGACTGAAAAAACCACGGGAACAGACCCACATGCAATGGATTACAGAATTGAAGGGCTTAACCCGCCAATGTAAATTTACTTGCTCTTGTGGACTTTCTTATAGTGACGTTATGTTGAGAGATGCGATTACGCAGAACATCGAGGACCCCAGAATTAGGGCAACAATTCTAAAACAATCTGACCCCTCATTAGACAGTGTACTGCAACTTATAGAAGCGCATTATACCTTTGACTTAGCAGATGTAAAAATGCAAAGCCTCAGTGTTAATTCAGTGCGCCGTAACGGGTGCTTTCCTAGCCGCAGTTCTCAGTCTTTCCCTAGTGATTCTAATTTTTCTACCGGCCGTCCTGAGCCGACAGTGAACAGTAGCCAGTGTAAAAGTGCGACACAAAGGTCGCCCCGTCGTGTTAGAAACCGTAATTTGAATTACGGGCGCCAACGTTCATTTCAGAAAAATGTTCGTAAGTCTTGCCGTCAGTGTGTATCTCGCAACAAGCGTGCACATTGCCCTAGTCGCAACGCAACCTGTTATCAATGTGGCAAATAGGGGCATGTTCAGTCAGTGTGTATGCAGAATGTAAATTCAAAGAACACTAAAGTTAGAAACAGTGCTTCGCAAAGTGCGAGACCAGTGCATGCAGTAAATGTCATACACTCTGTGGACTAGAACAGCACTTTGCTTGAATATCAAATGCAAAAAAAAAATTCTGCGCCTACTGCACAACTATGTAGTGAGCCACGTAGCAAGCGTCGACGAGCACGTAATTCTATGCAACGGAAAAGGGTTCGGGACAAGCAAAATGACAATGTACAGTGCAATCCTGTAGTGAACCTAGTGCCTTATGCAACTTCTCATTGTAATAGTGTCCAGTACTGTGTAGCTAGTGACAGTAGACTTGATGTAGCTACTCAAAAGTTTAGTAGCCTCGCATTGCGCGGACGCCGATCTGGCAGTAGTGCCATCTAGGGATGGTGATATTAATTTGCTCTCTGCCGATTCTGCGCCGCCTCTTTCCGTACGCAGCCCACGCATGCAAAAGCACAGCAAACAAGCTGTATTAGACGTTGCCCTCATTCGCGCACTGGTCGTTCGCCAAAAGCACAAACTGTTTGTGACCCTTTTGATACAAAATAAGACTGTGCAATTTCAGCTCGACACTGGTTCCGCAGTCACATTACTTAATAAAGACACTTTCGCCAAAATTGTCGCCGTTTCAGCAAGTGCTAACAGCGTATACGGGTCAAAATATTCCCATGCTAGGAACGTGTAGCCTGCCCGCCTCTTTTCAATGTATAACAAAAACAGTTGCTTTTGTAGTTCTTCAGGCCAAATCTACGAAGAACATTTTTGGACTAGATGCATTCGACGTGTTTAGCTTATCAATTCAAAGAGATGTGCTTCAAATTTCGTCAGTAGTGCCTCACGACAAAATCAATGCATTGTGTGAAAAATGCAGTGACTTATTTTCTCCAGAACTAGGTTGTGCAAAAGACTTAGTAGCACATGTAACTTTAAAGGAATCTGCAGTGCCGAAATTTCGTAAAGCTAGACCAGTGCCTATCGCAATGCGTGATACAGTTTCCGAAGAACTGAAACGTTGGCAAGATAGTGGGGTGATTACTCCTGTTTCTGCGAGTCAGTGGGCCTCGCCTTTAGTAATTATATCCAAGCCGTCAGGAAAACTTCGTCTCTGTGCGGACTTCAAATCAACAGTGAACAGTCAAACAATTGTAGACATTTATCCCTTGTCCAGACCTGAGAAACTGATGGACAAATTAGGACAGTCTCGTTTCTTTTCTAGGGTTAATTTAGCAGAGGCATACTTACAGATTCCGCTTGATGGCGAGTCAAAAAAGTTTTTCATCGTTAATACTCACATGGGCCTTTTTCAATTTCAACGCCTACCCTTTGGCGGTTCTTCCGCCCCCGCTACTTTTCAGCGATTTTTTGGAACAGCTGACAGTTTCTGTACCGTGTTGCTCGAACTATTTAGACGATATTGTGGTCTCAAGGGCGCACAGTTGAAGAACATTTATCAAACCTGGAGTGCCTTTTCAAAGTGTTGACTGCAGCAGGTCTACGTTGTAATAAAGCAAAGTGTCAGTTTTTTCAAACTGAAATTGAGTACTTGGGCTATGTGATTAATGCTCAAGGAATCCATCCCTTACATTCACTTCTTAGAGCAATCAAAGACTTGCCTCCTCCTAAGAATGTGCACAAATTGCAAGCAGTAATGGGACAGCTTAACTACTATTTCAGGTTTATTCCCAATGCTTCTCAGATTGCAGCTCCACTGCATCGCTTACGTAGGAAAAATGTTCCTTTTTTGTGGTCTAAAGATTGCCAGGTTGCCTTTGACAAATTAAAGTCTGCACTACTCAGTGTTCCATGTTTGATTCCCTTTGACCCACAGAAGCCTGTAGTGTTAGCAGTGGATGCCTCGTCGTACGGCCTGGGCGCAGTAATCTCACATCGTATTGGATCTCACGATCGTCCTATTGCCTTTGCATCCAAGCTACTGACGCCAACGCAACAGAATTACAGTCAGATAGAAAAGGAGGCCTTAGCAATCATTTACGGCGTCACAAAGTTTCATCATTATCTCTATGGTAGAAAATTCTATTTTTTGACACACCACAAGCCTCTCACGTCGTTGTTCTCACCCACAAAGCCAATTCCGCCACGAATGGCACAAAAGCTGCAGAAATGGTCCTTGATATTGTCAAATTATCAGTATGAGATTTTGTACCGACCTACACTAAACATAACAACGCCGACACACTGTCCCGACTTCCGGTTGGCCAGGATGTGTCGTTTGATTTTTCAGAAATGGCATGTTGCCAGATAGACTCCAGAGATGCTTCCACGGTAGCAGACTTCCCTTTGAACTCTTGTCGAGTTGCACAGGAAACAGCTGCGGATGCAGACCTAAGTGTGTTAGCATGTTTTGTTCCCTCAGGGTGGCCTGCCAGAGCGAAAGACATTGATCTGGTTAGACGTTATTTTGCACAACGCTATGCATTGTCTTTAAGTCAAGTTGTCCTGTTGTTACATACCGACAACGACCAAACAAGAGTGATTGTTCCTTGTTCCCTGCAACGAGAAGAGTTACGGCTCCTGCATCAAGGACATTGGGGCATTGTTAGGACAAAGCAACTGGCCAGACGCCATTGTACCTGGGTTGGTATGGACGCTCAGATAGAAAGCATGACATCACAGTGTACAGTTTGTGCGGAGCATCAGGCGGCTCCTCCGCTACGTTTCTCAGACTGGCCACGCTCCAAAGGACCATGGCAACGTTTACATATTGACTTTGCCGGACCTTTCTGGAATACGCGCTGGTTAATTGTTGTAGACGCTTTCAGCAAATTTGTTTTCGTGATTGCCATGAACTCAACGACGGTGTCTAGTACAATCAGTGCCTTGACATCAGTGTTTTGCATCGAAGGTTTGCCTGAAACTATCGTCAGTGACAATGGACCTCAATTTGTTAGTGCGGAATTTCAACAGATTTGTCGTTTGAATGGCATTCAGTATATCACCACCGCACCTTTTCACCCTCAGTCCAATGGTGAAGCAGAAAGTTTCGTTCGAACATTCAAGTCTCACATGAAAAAGATGAAACGTCAGCATTCCAGGCAGGAAGTTCTTCAAATTTTCCTGTCTACATATCGGTGCATGCCACGTGAAGGCCCGTCTCCTGCCGAGCTGCTACCGGCCGCCGTCACCGCGCTCTCCTTCACCTGCTGCAGCCTCCCACGCACCGAGTCTGTTCGTATGGCGCTTCGCGTTTTCAGGTTTCGACGCCGGTGCTGTACAGGGTGTTTGCTGGACGTACGAGATAGATGGCAGGCACCATTCAACGCGTGCTCGGTCGCAATATGTTTGTTGTACGTTCTTCCACAGGGTCGCAGCTGCGGCGCCACGCAAACCAGTTGCGCCTGCACAGGCCGTGCGATCCTGTCTCCGGTTTCTTGATTCCAGACTCAGTTCACCGCCAGGGAGCACAGCCACATCGTTCGCCGACGGGTCCAGCGTCCACGGACTACGGGACCATTCCCATGGAGGTTGACGTGCCTCCAATGCAGCCGCCGCCGCTATCGCCGCCGCAGATGACAGCGTCACC
Source organism: Locusta migratoria (assembly GCA_026315105.1). Lineage (NCBI taxonomy): Eukaryota > Metazoa > Arthropoda > Insecta > Orthoptera > Acrididae > Locusta > Locusta migratoria. The sequence continues at coordinate 361,948,291 of CM048751.1, read as the reverse complement.
GATTGGGACTCCGGGTACGGTGCGTGCCCCCCCCCCAGGATGGGCCACGCACCTCAGTAGAAGATGACCTGCTCCCTCTGGGCGGAGGCGTGCGTCCTTCCCCAGGTTTTGGTGGGTTTCCCGGAGGTTCGCAAGGTGGATACCTCGAGCCTCAGCTATGACGCCCGTCCCACCAGTAACGCCCCCGCCCAGGCCCTCCTCCCAGTGCCGTCGCCGTGGCCCTCAGCCCTACGCCACGACGGCGCGGCGGTTTGGGGGGGGGGGGGGGGGATGGGTGTGGTGTCGCACAAGTATGAAGTGCGCGCCACGTACTTACGCCGCGCGCCGCCATGCACGCACGGCGCGGCGTTCTTACGACGTCAGCCATGAGCACCCTTTGCTGCAACTCCGCTCGTGGCCACGACGGCTGCATCGTTCACTATCGGATAGGCACTAGGAATCATCAGTAGGCAGGCCTCTATCTAATCTATGTATCAGCATTCTGCAGTCATGATCTATGTAAAAGTTAAGTATTACTAAGTCTCTATGAAATATACATCTCGTTCTAATTTACTCTAGTGTTTCTAGTTTCTGCTGTCCCACTGCCTGGTCACCTCCGTACCTGCACACGCGTGCATCCCTTATTCCTGTGTCGATCTCTTTCTACTCGGCCACCGACATCTACGACAACCGGCGGACGAGACAAAAAAGCGGCCACGAGGCTGGGACAAAAAAAAAAAAAAAAAAAAAAAAATCAGTCTCGCATATGCGGATGACTTAGTTGTAATGGCCGAGTCGATTGAAAGGTTGCAAACTAATATTTCAGAGCTCGATCAGAGGTGCAAGAATTATGATATGAAGATCATCATCTCCAAAACGTAAGTAATGTCTGTGGGAAAGAGATTCAAACAGATTGAGTGCCAAATAGGAGGAATAAAGTTAGAACAGGTAGTTACTTTCAAGTACCTGGGATGTATTTTCTCACAGGATGGCAACATAGCGAAAGAACTGGAATCAAGGTGCAGTAAAGCTAATGCAGTGAGTGCTCAGCTAAGATCAACCCTATTCTGCAAGAAGGAAGTCAGTACCAAGACTAAGTTAGCAGTGCACCGCTCTATCTTTCGACCAACTTTGTTGTACGGGAGTGAAAGTTGGGTGGATACAGGTTACCTAATTCATAAGATAGAGGTTACAGATATGAAAGTAGCAAGAATGATTGCAGGTACCAATAGATGGGAACAATGGCTGGAGGGTGTCTCTAATGAGGAAATCAAAGAAAAGCTGTGAATGAACACCATAGATGAAGGAGTTAGAGCGAACAGACTGAGATGGTGGGGTTATGTTACACGCATGGAAGAAGCAAGTTTACCTAAGAGACTCATGAGCTCGTCAATGGAGGGTAAGAGGAGTCGAGGTAGACCAAGAAGAAAGTACTTAGATTCGATGCAGAATGATTTTGAAGTAAAAGGCATAAAATCAGACGAGGCATCAATGTTAGCATTGAATAGGGGATCATGGAGGAATTTTATTAGAGGTACTATGCTCCATACTGAACGCTGAAAGGCATAATCAGTCTCTAATGATGATGATGATGATGATGATGTAATGTAGTTCGAATAACACTAGAATTAAGTGTGGTGTGGCGAGGTGAGAAACGTAGTAGATAGGCAATTCGCTGTTATTTCTGGCAACATTAAACTTTTTATTGCGAAATTAAAATATATTTAATTATTTCAGTACTGTAGTACTCCTACAGCAACAGCGAGAGTTATCGTCAAGAAAAGATTGAATTAAAATACACTCAGGTGTACAGCATCTATAACCGTTTTCTAATTATATGTGTGGCTAGTTGTAATGAATGCTCTGATTCGGAATTGGTAGTCTAACATTTAACTCTTACTAAATATTCAGCGACCGTCATTTGCCGTACCGATCTAAATCTTTTGTATAGTTGAAAAAGTTCCTGTCCTTATTTATATTAGAATTATTTCCGCAATTAAGGCCGTTTCACACTGCGGTCACACTATGTCACGTTACGTAACGTGACAGATATTTCAAAATATGTTATTCCGCCGACCTCGCAGAGCCCCGCAGGCGTCGACAGGCCAGTCTGCGGGATCGCTCCGAGAGCGACCTTTCCGAAGCGCCTGTCGCCGTGTGAGGGCACTGGCCCGCTACCCCGCCGTGCCCAGCACCACACCTGGCGCGCAGTTTCGTGCCAAATCGTTACAAGAAGCTGTATTGCTGTTTTTGTAATTTGTTGTGGGGAAGTTAATTGAAGCCGTCAGAACGCGTCCACTGCTGTGGAATACAGATTTGGAGGAGTTTATATGTTCGAAACAAATTTTACCAAAATTATAAACCACCTACATAGTGCAAATCTTTCTCTGCTGGTAATAGATCTCCTATAGTTGGTGTCTTTTTTACTAATATCGTCACTGATCAACGTTCTGATTTCTTCATACTCAGCTTTAGATAGCCGAAAGTATGTTGTCAATCTGTCATCATCTACCCCCATGTCCTCCATCAGATGATGATACTCGCCGTACTGTTTCCGTCTTCAGTTGATGGGGTGCACCCAGGAGGTTCAGTTTGCAACCGAGTATAGCAACACGACTTCCTCATCACTACTCGAACTACTATCGCCGTGCCGTCCGCGGTGGCCGAGGGAACTGAGGCGCTCCAGTCACGGTCTGCACGGCCACTATGGTAGGGGGTTCGAATCCCCCCTCGAGCATGGATATTTGTGCCATCCTTAGTCTTAGCTACTTCATAAGTAGTTTGTAAGCTTAGGGACTAATGACCTCGTAGTTAAGTCCCATAAGTTCTACAAACATTTGAACATTTGAACTATCGCCGTCATCCAACCAAGGCACCACGAACCACTTGCCTTGTCGCTTGTGCGGACTGGTGACAGCAGGTGGCTGTTAAGTAAAAGTCCATTTGAGTAGCATCACGATACACACCGTGAGTCAACGTTTCATCCTCTTTCCTCCGAACCAATAGGCTGTACTTGATATTCGAATGAAGCGAATTTAGGTGTTATAAAAATGCGATGCAGCCATCAGCTGCCACCATTCTGCTCAACAATGTGGCGTGCTTATGACATTAGTGCACGGGGCACGAGGCTATCAGACCTGAACAGTTTAACTGATACGATGCGTCACCTTCGCGCCGCTTTCTCACGGGACGGACATCCAGAACGGGAGGTGGGCGAGGCCTTAGAGCCGCAACCTCCAACATGAATGTCGAAATGTTTTATATGTTTCAACTATTTGTTTTAAGAGGGGATAATGGTCACACAGTGATTGAAATGTAAAGCTGGTGAATAAAAAAATATTTGCGGATGATTGCTGACAATTTTCTACAAATAGATCGTAATAAGTATCGCCTAGCGTGTTCCTGTGATATTAGTACGTAAGTATGGATTAAGCAGACTCAGAATTGTGTCAGCTCGGTATGCATTTTATCATGTTATGTATAACACAGGAACGATTACAATACATACACTACTGGCCATTAAAATTGCTACAGCAAGAAGAAATGAATAATGATAAACGGGTATTCATCGAACGAATATATTATACTGGAACTGACATGTGATTACATTTTCACGCAATTTGCATAGACCCCGAGAAATCAGTACCCAGAACAACCACCTCTGGACGTTTCAACGGCCTTGATACGTCTGAGCATTGAATCAAACAGAGCCTGGATGGCGTTTGCAGGTACAGATGCCCAATCATGTTCAACACGATACCACCGTTCATCAAGAGGAGTGACTGGCGTATTGTGACTAGGTAGTTGCTCGGCCACCATTGACCAGACGTTTTCAACTGGTGAGAGATCTGCAGAATGTGCTGAGCAGGGCAGCAGCCGAACATTTTTCGTATCCCGAAAGGTCCATACAGGACCTGCAACATGCGGTTGTGCATTATTCTGCTGAAATGTAGGGTTTCGCAGGGATGGAATGAAGGGTAGAGCCACAGGTCTTAAGACATGTAAAATGTAACGGCCACTGTTCAAAGTGCCGTCGATTCGAACAAAAGTTGACCGAGACGTGTAGGCAACGGCACCTCATACCGTCACGGCGGGTGATTCGGCAGTATGGCGATGACGAATACACGCTTCCAATTTCCCTTCACCGCGATGTCGCCAAACATGGATGCGACCATCATGATACTACAAACAGAACCTGGATTCATTCGAAAAAATGACGTTCTGCCATTCGTGCGCTCAGGTTCGTCGTTGCGTACACCATCACTGATAGTCGTGCTGCTGTTAACAACGTCAAACTGCGTGCAGATGGTTGTTGTCTTGCAAACGTCCCCATCTGTTGATTCAGGGATCGAGACGTGGCTGCATGATCCGTTACTCCCCCAGGGGGCCACAGCTCTTTTGTGGGTACGTGTGTGGCGCGCACGGGGCCCCGAGCCGAAGCAACCTTTCTTCTGTCCCAGGCCGCTTCCCTCTTTCCCCCGGGCTTGTGCCTTCGCCCGGAGACGGGCGTTTTCAGTCAGTCCAAGGTTTCTTTTTTCGTTTCCTCTTACTTCCCCTTTTCTTGGTCCTCTTCCTTTCCTGTTCTTTAGCCTTGCCCCCTTTCTTCTTTCTCCTTGTCCTCGACCCGCCCTTATAATCTCTGCCTTGGCGTTTGAGATTCTCCCTCCTTCATCCCTTTCTCTCCTTCCTCCTTTCTTTCCTCCCTGTGCGTGTCTGAAGGTCAACCCACGCTCTGCGTAGCCGGTGATGGGGTAAGGCGTAACTACCCGCCCCAGGTAGATATGTAGGGCAAATACGTACCCCCCGGTAGAGGCCGGGCCCAGGGAGTGGTGATTACCCGAGCTGGTACCTTCCGAACATGCCGATTGGTCCCTCAGCCCATTCTCGGGAGGTGTGACCTGAGGTGCGAACAGAGAGGGCCCCCACAAGGAAGGAGCGCGCCATCGAAGACGCCGGTAATCATGGGGGACACCTCCGCTATGAAATCTTCCAAATCTTCTATAACCTTCACCCAATAGTGGAAACATGATGATTCTCAGCCAAAGAAAGTTATGGCTAACATTCCTAAGTTCCTGGTGGTATCGCGTACTGACGATCAGGAATTTTCTGCTGTAAATCCGTTTATCATTCAGAAGGGTGTCGATGCGATCACAGGTCCCTTGAAGACCTGCTCCAGACAGTGCAATGGGACCTTGTTGCTTGAAATTGAGAATGTGTTCCAGGCACAAAAATTACTTCGGGCTACACTTGTGCATACTTTCCCAGTAAAAGTGGAGGCTCACCGCACACTCAACTCTTCACGGGGGGTAGTCTTCACGAGATCCCTGGATGGGTTATCCGATGAGGATATACTCCGATCAGGGAGTTACGGCTGTTCATCGCGTAATGAGAAAGTTAACAATGACCTTGTGCCGACTCGTACTGTCTTCTTGACTTTCGACAGGGTTGACCTACCATCTAAGGTGAAAGCGGGCTACGAAGTCATTTACGTTCACCCGTATATACCCAATCCTACGCGTTGCTTCTATTGCCAGAGATATAAGCATACCAGAAAAACTTGTCCTAACGTAGCCAATGCGTCACTTGTGGCAGGGACGCCCACGAGGGTGAATGTCTACCTCCATCCCCTCGCTGCATTAATTACATGGGTGACCATGCTGCTTCTTCACGGGACTGACCCGTTTATGAAGAAGAGCGGGTCATCCAGGAGATTCGCATCAAGGAGAAGGTCTCAACCTATGCCGCTCGGAAGTTATTAGTGAGTAGGAAGCCCGCTGTAGTCCCGTCAGGTACTTACAGCCAGGTCCTCACCTCACCACGACCAACTAAGGAGGTAGGCATTCAGACCTGCGATTTAACCTTCTGTGACACTGTTGTCAGGTCGGCTAGCCCGAAAATTGCTCGTTCCACCTCTCCGATTCCTTCTGCCCGTTCTACAGTGCACTCGTCGCCCAGTTCCCACACATCCCGCGCACCTAAATCCGCTGCCCGAAATTAAAAAAAAAAACCGTTCGGGAAGACTTACGCAAGACTACGTCTTCTCCATCGTCAACCGCTTCCTCTGCCCGTCATGCCTCAAAGAAGGCTCACTTTCCCAGTAAAAGTGGAGGCTCACCGCACACTCAACTCTTCACGGGGGGTAGTCTTCACGAGATCCCTGGATGGGTTATCCGATGAGGATATACTCTGATCAGGGAGTTACGGCTGTTCATCGCGTAATGAGAAAGGTTAACAATGACCTTGTGCCGACTCGTACTGTCTTCTTGACTTTCGACAGGGTTGACCTAACATCTAAGGTGAAAGCGGGCTACGAAGTCATTTACGTTCACCCGTATATACCCAATCCTACGCGTTGCTTCCCCGCCACGGCGTGACTCTTCAGTCACGCCGTCCAACAGTTGCCGGCCTCGGCCGTCTTCTGTTTCACCGGGACGCTCCGTCTGCCGGGCACGCGGCCCTTTACCGGCGGTGGAAACTGCCCCTCCTGATCAACTCAGGGAGGTGGCAGACGCGTCGGCCGAACCTATAGAGCACGACCCTTTGCCCCTAGACAGCGATAGCAGTGCTCCTTCGAAATACGGTCCTCAGCGCCCGTCGAGGTGACCCCGTTTGATTGTTCCTTTTTATCTTCTTTTCTTCTCTCATTTTTTATCATGGCGCTCCATCAATGGAATATTCGCGGCATTCGTTCCAATCGGGAGGAGTTAAAACTACTCCTTCGATTGCACTGCCCGCTTCTAGTCTGTCTACAAGAAACTAAGTAACGTCTAAGTGATCGTGCAGACTTTCCCCACTACACCTCTGTGCGTTTCGACCTGCCACCTGTGGAAGGTACCCCAGGCCATGGAGGGGTTCTGATGCTCATTCGAGACGACATCTATTACCATCCCATTTCATTGCATACTCACCTACAGGCAGTTGCCTATCGAGGTTTTCCTTTTCCCTCTGCTATTTGCCATCGTCATCTGCCCTCCTTCTCGTACATTCTCTTCTCCACGTCGTGCCCCGGTCCCTTGGTGGACTGCAGCCTGCCACGACGCGCTTAGAGCCCTGCGACTTGCTTTACGCACCTTCCGCCGCCACCCAACGTTCGAGAATTGTATAAATTATAAACGAATGAGAGCGCAATGTCGTCGTATTATAAATGACAGCAAAAAAATTGTTGGACTAATTTTAACAGTTATTTTAACCACTTTACTCCCTCCACGATTGTTTGGGGTGGCCTACGCCGTTTATCCGGCATCAAGGTCCACTCCCCGATTCCTAGCCTGACCGTGGAGAACGCAGTCCTCGTGGACCCCGCTGATGTTTCCAAAGCATTGGGCCGTTTCTTTGCGGAGGTTTCGAGCTCTGCCCATTACCACACTGCCTTTCTCCCTCGCAAACAGGTAGAGGAGGCACGGCCGCCTTCTTTCCACTCTTTTAATCGTGAAAGTTATAATGTCTCCTTCACCATGCAGGAGCTAGACCGATCTTCTGCTCCCGGGCCCGATTCCATACATATTGAGATGCTGAAGAAACTCTCTCCTGCAGGAAAGTTATCGCCCCATTTCCCTGACGAGCTGCCTCTGTAAGGTGATGGAACGCATGGTTAACGCTCGGTTGGTCTGGCTCCTCGAATCTCGACGCCTCCTGACTAGTTTCCCACGAGTTGGCGTAAAGCCATTGTTGTCCCCATCCCCAAACCAGGGAAGGAGAAACGTCTTCCTTCCAGTTATCGCCCCATTTCCCTGACGAGCTGCCTCTGTAAGGTGATGGAACGCATGGTTAACGCTCGGTTGGTCTTGCTCCTCGAATCTCGACGTCTCCTGACTAGTTTCCCACAAGTTGGCGTGAAGCCATTGTTGTCCCCATCCCCAAACCAGGGAAGGAGAAAGGTCTTCCTTCCAGTTATCGCCCCACTTCCCTGACGAGCTCCCTCTGTAAGGTGATGGAACGCATGGTTAACGCTCGGTTGGTCTGGCTCCTCGAATCTCGACGCCTCCTGACTAGTTTGCAACAAGTTGGCGTGAAGCCATTGTTGTCCCCATCCCCAAACCAGGGAAGGACAAACGTCTTCCTTCCAGTTATCGCCCCATTTCCCTGACGAGCTGCCTCTGTAAAGTGATGGAACGCATGGTTAACGCTCAGTTGGTCTGGCTCCTCGAATCTCGATGCCTCCTGACTAATGTTCAATGTGGTTTTCGTCGACACCCCTCTGCTGCTGATCACCTCGTTTCATTGTCGACCTTCATTATGAATAACTTTCTAAGGAAGCGTCAAACAGTAGCAGTGTTCTTCGACTTGGAGAAGGCATACGAGACCTGTTGGAGAGCGGGCATTCTCCGCACATTGCACACATGGGGCCTTCGTGGCCGCCTCCCTCTCTTTATTCAAGCGTTTTTGGCGGATCGCAAGTTCTGGGTACGGGTGGGCTCTGTTTTGTCAGACACCTTTCGCCAGGAGAATGGGGTGCCACAGGGCTCAGTCTTGAGTGTGGCTCTCTTTGCCATTGGAAGCAATCCGATCGTAGATTGCTTTTCAGCCGACGTTTCCGGATCCCTTTTTGTAGACGATTTCGCAATTTATTGCAGCGCCCAGCGGACGTGTCTCCTGGAGCGTCGTTTTCAACGCTGTCTTGACCGCCTATATTCCTGGAGCATTGCGAACGGCTTCCGATTCTCCACTGAGAAAACGGTATGTATAAACTTCTGGAGATACAAGGAATTTCTTCCACCATCTCTCCGTCTCGGCCCCGTTGCTCTCCCATTCGTGGAGACAACATAATTCTTGGGGCTAATGTTGGATCGGAATCGTTGCTGGTCCCCACACGTGACCTACCTGGCTGCCCGTTGTACCCGATCCCTTAATGTTCTTCCTGTCCTCAGTGGCGCATCATGGGGAGCGGATCGTACCATCCTACTTCACCTTTAACAGGCCATTGTTCAGTCGAAGCTCGATTTCGGAAGCTTTGTACATTCCTCTGCACGGCCATCCATTCTCCGCCTTCTCAACTCCATTCACCATTAGGGATTACGCCTATCGACTGGGGCATTTTATACCAGCCCTGTTGAAAGCCTTTATGTTGAAGCTGCTGTATTACCCTTGACCTCTTGGCGTGACATACTCCTGTGTCGGTACGCAAACCGACGGCTGTCGATGCCCAACCATCCATCTTACCCATTATTCTTTGTTGACACTTGATAGCCAACATCGGTTGTCTGCGATTGCCTTGCTTCCACCTGGAGTTCTGTTTCGCCGCCTGCTTCAGCGGCTCGATTTTACCCTTCCTTCCACCTTTCGGTTGAGCGACAGTCAATTGCCACAGTGGCATCGGGCCCAGGTTCACACCCACCTTGAACTTAGTTCGCTCCCCAAGGAGAGCACTCCGGATTTGATATACCGCTCGAAGCTTGTCGAACTCCTTTCGCGGTTCGATAATGCCGTATTTATCTACACTGATGGTTCCAAGAGCACTGACGGTGTCGGATCTGCCTTCGTCGCCGGGGACAACCTGTTCCAATACAAACTCTCTGACCGGTGCTCGAATTTCACGGCTGAGCTTTTTACCCTCCACCAGGCTGTATTATACATCCTCCGCCGCCACGGCCACTATTTTTATGCCATCTGTTCGGACTCCCTTAGTGCCCTGCAGAGTCTTAAGCACCCTTTCTCGAACCATCCTTTCGTATATCGAATCCAACGTTCCCTCCAGTTGCTAGCAGATGACAGCTGTCACGTTTCTTTTCTGTGGGTCCCTGGCCACGTGGGTGTGCCCGGGAATGACACCGCCGACATAGCAGCAAAGGCAGCAGCTCTTTTACCTCGCATGGCTACTTTTTGCGTCTCATCAGACGATGTTTAACGGGCTCTTCGCCGGAGTATTGTGTCGTCCTGTCACAGTGCGTGCTTCTCACTCCACGACAATAAATTGAGAACTGTAAAACCGATCCCGACCGCGTGGAGGACCTCCTCACGCCCCTCTCGGCGAGAGGAGGTCATCCTGGCCCGGTTGCGGATCGGTCACTGCCGTTTCAGCCGCCGTCATTTGCTAACCGCCGACCCTGCACCTCTGTGCTCCTGCGGTGAAGGGGCGACATGTTTTACTGTCTTGCTGTTAATTTTAATCATCTCTGTGTAGCCCTTCACTTTCCGTCTACTCTGGAGGAACTTTTAGCCGATGACACACGAGCAGCTGCTCGAGTTCTGCGTTTTATCAACATGGCTTTTAATTGTTTTTATCTTTCGTTTTTAGCCTTCTCTTGATACTCTATCTGGTAGTTACCAATTTTTTCGAGATGTAGCGAATCTCTGTTCTTACCTGGGCGCTAATGACCTTAGAAGTTGTGCGCCCTAAAACCACAAAAACAAAACAAAAAGAAACGATCCGTTACAGCCATGCGGATAAGATCCTGTCATCTCGACTGATAGTGATACGAGGCCGTTGGTATCGAGCACGGCGTTCTGTATTGCCCTCCTGAACCCACCGATTCCATATTGTGCTAACAGTCATTGGTTCGCGACCAACGGGAGCAGCAATGTTGCGATACGATAAACCGCAATAGCGATAGGCTACAATCCGACGTTTATCAAAGTCGGAAACGTGATGGTACGCATTTATCCTCGTTACACGAGGCATCACAACAACGTTTTACCACGCAACGCTGGTACACTACACGTTTTATCTTGCCTAAAGACGAGAAGGGATAGTTGGTGGTAACCGAGCGGTCAAAGGCGCCTCGCTAATGAGCGCGCAGTTGCTCGCCGTCGGAGGTTCGAGTCCTCCCTGGGGCACGGGTGTGTGTGTTGTCTTTAGGTTAGTTTCACTTAGTTTAAGTAGCTCGTAAGCTATGGACTGTCTTTTGGTAGTTGGCGTTGCAGCCTGGGTCGCTCTCACTGTGAGGTGCCCGCCGCCTGGTCCGCGCATGCGCACCGCTGTGCAGTGTGCGCGCGCAGACACCGGTGCACGGGCGGCAGAGCCGGCGGTGGCGGCGCGCCGCGTGTCCAGCCCGCCTTACTACGACTACGCGAAGTGCGTGCCCCTTCACGCCTGTGTGAAATTCAGCCGCCACCCCATCGCGAGTGTATCTATGACGTCAGTCGTCAATGGTTTGTGCCGAGTGCGGAGTTGTGAATACTTGAGTGTGCTGCAGAATGCACATGCGCAAAAGGAAGGAACTGTAGTGGCGTCTGCTAACATCGGAAGTTAACCCATTGTGGTCATTCGTATTATAGAAATGCTTTCGCATCGTCTTCAGCTATTTACTGCTGTTTTCATTGTCTTCTCATCACACGGAAAAGGTTGCAACAGAGTCTAAAGTTCTCTTTCTACTAGCGTTCTCCTACTAAACAGAAGAAATAACTGCAAACAAAAAGATATTAACGTTTTACTTCCAAAAAAGTTGCACTATACATAAAGACGAATGCAAACATGTAAATGTGTTTCCATGAAAATTATTTCAACAGTGAAAGACTCAGATTGACTAGAAGAGGAAATTATTTTCGACGTAATTTCACTTTTAGCAAGAAAAAAAAAATTGGAAAACCAAAGTAAAGTGGTGCTTTTTACTTCATTTCGGGAATTGTTTTGTGTGCTACAAGTATAGATTTTCTTCATCTAAAAAATTTATAAGTTTTGAAATTTTTGGATAATAATTTTGTATTTTTAGCTCATAAGTAGAGTAAAGAATTTGGCATATGAAATTAGACGAGAGTAGCAAATACGTATAACTCTTTAGCCATCAGAAAGCTCAATATCATTTCCTTGTCGCACGTAAAAAGAGCCGTATAAGCACTCTTTGTCGTTGAGACGCGAAACAACGCAGCAGACAGCTCTAAAATTTTGGTGCTATCGTGTAAATGAAAACGACTCGAAAAAGACGAGACTCTGTACGCGAATGACACACCGGAAGCGCTGCAGTAGACACACTCAGTTCGAGTAGTCAATTGAGACGAGAACGTCGATCGTGAGAAGGGGCCTTTAGGCTGGCACGGCAGTCGCGGCTTCGGTCTGGACGGGCAGCGGCGGTGACGGGACGTTTCCGGCCGCGAGGGGCCGCGCCAAGCCGTTTACCCGGCGGTCGACGGTATCAGCCGCAGGACTGGACGCACACAGCCACGTGCCGCAGGAGGAGTCGCAGGTCGCAGCTGGCAGCTGGCCGCGAGCGCGCGCGGCCCGCTCGCTGCTGGCGCTGGCGCTGGCGCTCGGACGTGTGGACACCGCCGCGGCGCGGCTGCCGGACCAGTCGCCGGGCCGCCGCCGTGTGTGGAGGCGCCCAAGGACGCCGGCCAGCGGTCCCGGGTTCGCGCCCAGGCGCGCGCCTCGTGTTGCTCCTGCTGGACGCGCCGGACAAAGGAGCTCCGAGGCCGCGCTCCGCTGCCCGCGCCTGCGTCACCACTCTGCTCATCACGTCTACTGGAGCACTCGCGCCAATACTTCGCACCGCTAGTGGAATGACAAAAAGTTGGAAAAAAAATGGAACTAAATTTGAATGTTCACACATACTTTCTTCAGAATCAATCAATGCAAGTGTTTAAAAGCGCAAATCTAAGATCTCGATCCGATGAGTGTTCTTAGGTCAAAAAGAACTGCGACCGTAATTACGACCGAAGATACCGTAAAACAAGCCGATTAAAATATTCAATGCAACGACAGAAGGATACCGCGTTTGAATAAAAATAAAGGATGGAGAAACTTAAGTTAATTCTGATACTTGGTAACAAATCTGCGGATGAATACCTTTCGTTCAAAACAAAAATGAAGTAAATCGGTCGGATAGAACGGCCTGAGCGACTGAATTTAATTTACAGCAATGACATCCCTACAATAAACACAGAGAACGAAATCGCGTTTGAGTATAGAGAAAGGAAGGACAGAGTTTTGTAAATTGTTATACTTAAGGACAAATCTGTACCTTCCGTTTAAAACAAAACGAAGGAAATCGACCTGGTATTTTGGTCTGGCCGACTGACTTTATTTTTCTTAGATTCTTTTAATACATAACATGTCCATGGCAGAGGGTCAATTTACACGCTTTCATAATACGACAGTGGTTTGATCAGCCTGGCTAACGAAGATACCAGCATATCGAATAGTTTCACAGATTTGTGACTGGCTGGAAGACTTCCTAAGTAACAGAACGCAGTACGTTGTTCTCGACGGCGAGTGTTCATCAGAGACGAGTGCATCTTCAGGCGTGCCCCAGTGGAGTGTGATTCGATCGCTACTATTTTCAATCTATATGAATGGTCTGACGAATAGAGTAACTTGTAATTTGCAGCAGCCGCGGCGGAGCGGCCGAGCGCATTGAGGCGCTATGCTACGACACGCGAGACCATTCCCCGTCAGGGGTTCGAATCCCCGCTCGAGATGGCTGTTTGTGTCGTCTTTAGTATAAGCACGTTCATAAGTAGTTTGTCCACCCACAAGAACCACGATACACATAGCCGAACCCTAGGTGCAACCACAGCGGAGGGGTATCTGTGGAGAGACCAGACAAATGTGTGGTACCTAAAGAGGGGCAGCAGCCTTTTCAGTAGTTACAGGGGCAACAGTCTGGATGATTGACTGAGCAAGGGGAAACTACAGCCGTTATTTTTCCCGAGGACTACTGTATGAACATATGATCATGGCATCCTCTCAGGTAAAATATTCCGGAGGTAAACCAGTCCCCCACCGATCTACGGCGGGGACTACTCAGGAGGATGTGATCATCAGGAAAGACAACATTTTACGGATCGGAACGTGGAATGTTAGATCCCTTAATCGGGTAGGGGGGTTAGTTAATTTAAAAAGGGAATTTGATAGGTAGAACTTAGACATATTGCGGATTAGTGAAGATCGGTGGAAAGAGGAACAGGATTTCTGATAATGAATAAGAAAATAGGAATGCGGGTAAATTACTATGACAAGCGCAGTGATCGCTTTATCGTAGTCAAGATAGATACGAAACCAACACCGATCACAGTATTAAATGTTTATATGCCGATGATGAGATCGAAGAAATGTATGCAGAGGTAAAGGAAATTATTCAGACAACTAGCTAAACGCGGCCACGCTTCGCTGTGGCTCATTCTCATATGAAATAAATAGAAACGGAAATGCTGTAATTTATGTGACCATATAATCACCGAGAGAATGCTTCAATCATACCAATATCGCTCGTTCGTTAGGCCCCAGTGACTATTGAAAGCGAAAGTATAATTTGTAAAATGAAAGATCAGGTTCACAGATACACATTATTTTAAACCCTTAAGAGAGATTACTTTTTTTGTCTTTCGTTTTCCCCACAAACATACCTATCAGTTTACCGACTCTGGGCTATCTTAGTAAAAAGCTATTGTTTTCTACATTCTTACCACCTATTTCCCATCCGCTATCTCTTCCCCATGTCTACCTCTTCATCTTCCCTCTATCTAATCCCCGGACTCTGTTCATCACTCCCTTTCCTTCCATCCATCTTCAATCTCCTCCTCCAGCTATCTCTGTGCACGTCTGGTCTTTCGCTCGTCATACCTACATAGAATAAAGAAATTAACAATTAGGGAATTGCTTTAAAATATGTGTTATGTGCTGAAAACTATCACTAAGTTGCTGTTACATAAAATGAAATAACGACGCACATAAACAAAGTTTTGTTCAGAATTCGTTTCTATGGTGTTTTGAGTTCCATTGCTAATATCATGATCTATCTTACTGAAAATTAACCATTAAACATGAGCGTATGTAAAATGCGTTTCCACGAAGAGTTGTTACTTTAGTGTCGCATTTTTACCATAGCACCCGACCAGTACGCAAGGCAGAAGTTGGCGCCATCTCAATTTTCGACGGTCACTTATTTGGCAGCTGGAGAATTTAAAGCGTGGTCAGAGAATTAGAAATGAAAACATCTGATTCCTTTTTCCTCTCTTAATGGCTACGTATACACATGATTTTCGTCTTGCACGCATCTATGGTAAAGAATCTTTTGAATTGTATAAGTTTTATTGGCCTCCTTGTAAAATTATAATCGAAAACCGATGCGTCATTTTTCATGTTCATGTGTTTTTATAATTTCGGTAAAATTTCACTGGCGACAGCGGCTGCTGTTGCCAAAATCTCTTGACTGACCTTTGAAAACTCAGTTACATACAATGAGGCTAATAATGTTCCGCGTTTACCATGAAATATTACATAAGCACAGAGTGCCACAGCTGCAGTAAGTGAAATAACCCCTTCATTTCCAATTAATTCTACGATAGTAAATATCCATTTTTGTCGCCAGGGATTTAGAAGCCCACATTCGATACATATCGTTAGAGGCCGGGCTACTTCAATTGCAAACATGATTATAAAGCATCTGGTTCCCGAGCGTTGCTCGAGATTGCGGGGGTAATTCGAAGGAGATCCTTATCAGAATGAATATTTTGAATGAATCATTTTCTTACCATAAAATAACCATTTATGCAGGAGGGGGTATAATTTGGTCCTCGGGGTGTCCATATGTTCATCGTATAGCAATTCGTTGGGCTTGTAATGATATTTTTTTTTTTTTTTTTTTTTTTTTTTTTTTTTAGCTGGTGTTGTTGTCAAGATTAAAGTGAAGGGCCGTTATCGAAATTTAACAAACTGTGAAATATTGCAAGGAATGTTAATTTTAAAAAAGATACAGACACTGATTCCGCCATCAGTATTTAGCGGCAATAGTAGCTAGAATAAAGACGACACCAGAAAGGATCATTACAAAACAAAGTGGCGGAATCCGTTTTTTACCTGGCAGGAGAACAAAGATTGAAGTCATCACACTGGAGTCGAGCCTGTACGAAATAATTAATTTCTTCTTTACTGTAAATTGATGTTTGGTTGCATAAGCTTCGAATACTAACGTTTCAGGACCGTTTTTAATTCCAATTACGATTGATGTTTAAAGTCACAAAATTATCGGACTTCGCTTAAGAATAGAAGAAATACTGCAGCCATTGAAACAAAATTCAACACAAAATGTGCGTAAGCGAAATTCGCGTCTGGAATGTTCTTCCGCAAACTCGAAGCAATTTACAACAATGGCCAAGCATAATTTTACGAATTATACTGTAAACAAAGATTAAAATAATAATAATGAAAACTGGGTAAATAATTTTTATACTAAATATTCATTTTAATTGCACTGTGGTATTTATTACAATCAACAAAAACTGCTCACACTTACATAGTCAGTATGGAGAGACCAAAAGAGAGACGTCCGATCTGTTTAACAGTAAGACGACGAAAGACGACGAGCGATTCCGGTTTCTCCCAGCTCGTTCAAAAAATTTGAAAGTAAAGTACCTTATGAAACAAGATTGGCAGAGAGAGAGGATGCTACAAGCGTCGCAGATATAATTGTAATAAAGAAAAAAAATTAAATGTAATGCTACAGCTGCTCTTAAGCTATCTCGTCTTAGAAATCTAACTTAGAATGATATTTATTCTTATGTTCAAAATCTTATATCTCCGAAAGTTCTAGACGGAATTCTTTGAAATATTGATACAACGTACTACTGGATTACGCGGATGTTTTTACATACCTATTATTTAAATTATATCACATCCAAATTTATATAAATTTTACAATGTGGAAACGTGGAGGCCAAAAAACTCAAAAGTGCCATATATATATATATATATATATATATATATATATATATATATATAATGAGTAATATATTAAACAAATAGTTGTCTAAGAACCCTCCCGTGTTACAGTGCAACGTTGTGGCAAATTTAGAGCTCAATCGGTGAAGAACTGTTTGAGATTTTGACATTTTTATATATAGAGATTAAGGAAGAGGAAAACTTAATTGTTATGGGAGACTGGAATTCGGTAGTAGGACAAGGAAGGGAAGGGAAGATAGTAGGTGAATATGGTCTTGGCAAAAGGAATGAAAGAGGAAGCCGCCTGGTAGAATTTTGTACGGAACATAATTTAGTTACAACAAACACCTGGTTTAAGAATCACGAAAAGAGGTTGTATACATGGAAGAAACCAGGAGACACCGGAAGATACCAGATAGATTTTATAATGGTATGACATAGTTTTCGGAATCGGGTTTTAAACTGTAAGACATACCCAGGGGCAGATATAGACTGTGACCATATCTTATTAGTCATGAATTGTAGGCTGAAACTGAAAACTGCAGAAAGGTAGGCAAATAAGGAGACGGGACCTGGATAAACTGAAGGAACCTGAAGTTCTTAAGAATTTCAGAAAGAGTCTTAGGCAACAATTGACAGAAACGGAGGGAAATAAAACAGTAGAGGAGGAATGGGTAGTATTGAGAGATGAAATAGTCAAGGCAGCAGAGGACAAAACAGGTAGGAAAGCAAGACCTACAAAAAATCCTTGGATATCACAGGAGATACTAAATTTAATCGATGAAAGGAGAAAGCATAAAACTGAAGTAAATGAAACAGACGAAATGGAGTACAGACGACTAAGAAATGAGATTGACAGGAAGTGCAAAATGGCTAAGCAGGAGCGGTTAGAAGACAAATGCAAGGATGTAGAAGAATGTATAAATAGGGGGAAAATAGATACAGCCTACAGGAAAATAAAAGAGATATTTGGAGACAAGGAAAACACCTCTATGAACATCAAGAACACAGATGGAAAACCAGTTCTCAGCAAAGAAGAGAAAGCTAAAAGATGGAAGAAGTATATAGAGAGGCTCTACAAAGGAAATGAACTCAAACACAATATTGTAAGAAGGGAAGAAGAAGTAGATGAGGATGAATTAGGAGATAATATACTGAGAGATGAATTTGACAGAGAACTGGATGGATGGATGGTTTGATTTTTAAAGGGACTAAACGACTACGGTTATTAGTCCCTGACAGAGAACTGGAAGACCTAAGTCGAAACAAGGACGCTGGAGTAGATGACATTTCCTCAGAGCTACTAAAGTCTCTGGGAGAACCAGCCATGAGAAAACTGTATGACCTGGTGTGTAAGATGTATGAGACACGTGAGTACCCTCAGACTTTAAGAAAATGTTATAATCCCCATTCCAAAGAAATCAGGGGCAGACAGGTGTCTAAATTACAGAATAATAAGTTTGATAAGTCATGGATGGAAAATTTTAACACGAATTATCTACAGGAGAATGGAATTGCTGGTAGAAGTTGACGTCAGGGAAGATCAGTTTGGGTTCAGGAGAAATGTAGGAACACGGGAGGAAATACTCACATTAAGGCTTATTTTAGAAGAGAGATTAAGGAAAGGCAAACCTACTTTTCTAGCGTTTGTAGATTTGGAGAAAGCTTTTGACAATCTTGATTGGAATAACCTCTTTCGAATTCTGAAGCAAGCAGGAGTAAAATATAGGGAACGGAAAGTTATTTACAACTTGTACAAAAACCAGATGGCGTTTGTAAGAGTTGAAGGACATGAAAGGGATGCAGTGGTTGGGAAGGGAGTAAAGACAGGGTTTGTAGCCTTTCTCCAATGTTGTTCAATTTGAGCAAGCTATAAAGGAAAGCAATGAGAAATTCGGAGAATGAATTAAAGTTCAGGGTGAAGAAATAATAACATTGCGTTTTGCCGATGACATTGTAATTCTCTCAGAGACAGCAAAAGACCTGGAAGAGCAGTTGAACGGAATGGACAGTGTGTTGAAAGGTGCGTACAAAGATGAACACCAACAAGAGGAAAACAAGGGTAATGGAGTGCAGTCTAAGAACGTCAGGTGATGATGAAGGAATTAGATTAGGTAAGGAATCAATAAATATGGTAGATGAGTTTTGCTGCTTGTGCAGTAAAATAACCAATGACGGTCACAGTACTGAGGATATAAATGCAGAATGACAATGGGTAGAAAAGCGTTTTTGAAAAAGAGGAATTTCTTAACATCGAATATTAATTTAAGCATAATGACGTACTTTCTGAAGGCATTTGTGTGGAGTGTTGCCTTGTATACAAGTGAAACATGGACAATAAACAGTGCAGACATGAAGAGGATAGAGGCTTTTGAAATGTGGTGCTACAGAAGAATGCTGAAGATTAGGTGGGTGGATCGAGTAACTGATGAGGTGGTACTGAACAGAATTGGGGAGAAAAGGAATTTCTGGCATACCTTGACTAAAAGAAGTGATCGATTGGTAGGACACATCCTTAGACATCTTGAACGTAGCATTGGCGGGAAGTGTTTGGGTTAAAAACAGCAGAGGAATACCAAGAGATGGATACAGTAAGCAGATTCAAACAAATGTAGGTTTAACATAAATTTATCCATGTTATTTGGATTTTTCTGAGGTCTGCGACTGTATAATAAGCTTTTTTTTTTGGAATGATTAATGCTGCACCAGTCACTATTTATAAATATTTTTATTGGCATGACGCGTTTCGGCAGCACGCTGCCATCATCGGGTGCATTTTTACAGTTACTGGTTACATTTTTGACGTATTTTTTGTGTTGTGGATGCCAGTGGATGCTCACTGGCATCCACAACATAAAACATAATACGTCAAAAATGTAACCAGTAACTGTAAAAATGCACCCGATGATGGCAGCGTGCTGCCGAAACGCGTCATGCCAATAAAAGTATTTATAAATAGTGACTGGTGTAGCATTAATCATTCCAAATGTAGGTTGCCGTTCTTATGTGGAGATGAAGAGGTTTGCTCAGGATAGAGTAGTTTGGAGAGCTACATCAAACCAGTCTCCGGACTGAAGACCAGAACAACAACAACAAGTAGTTTGTAAGTTTAGGGACTGATGACTCTTAAGCTTGAGAAACATTAATTTGCGGCTGTTTGCTGATGTTGCTCTAGTGTTGTTGTCTATAATAGCACACGGTATCATTTTCACAAGATTTCTAGTTGGTGTGAAGAATGGTAGCTTGCTCAAAATGTAGAAAAATGTAAGATGATATACATGAGTAGCAAAAACAATTCCATCATGTTAGAATACAGCATTAGTACTGAGCCTCTTGATGCACTCGCGTCGTTCAAATACCTAGGCGTAACATTGGAGAGGGGATATGAAACGGAACTAACATGTAAGGAAAGTTGTGTGTAAGGCGGACGGCCTACTTCGGTTTATTGAGAGAATTTAGGAAAGACGTACTTCATCTGTAAAGGAGACTGCATATATATAACGCTTGTAAGACCACGCCTTGAATATTGCTCAACTGTTTGCGACCCGAAGCAGGTCTGTTTAAAGGAAGACATAGAAGCAGTTCATGTGCGAGCAGCTAGGTTTGTTACTGGTTGGTTAGACTAATGAGCGAGTGTCACGGGAATGCTCCGGGGACTCAAATGGGGATCGCTGGAGGAAAGACGACATTATTCTCGAGAAATTCTGTTGAGGAGATTTAGAAGGCCGTAATCATCTTCCTGCCGCCTACTTACAATTCGCGTAAAGATCATAAAGGCAAGAGAGATTAGGGCTCGGACAGAGGCGTGTAGATATTCTTTTCTCCCTCGTTTTATTTGGAAGCGGAATAGAAAATGAAATTCATAGTAGTGGCACTTTACGGAGCATTGCGGAGTATGTATGTAGATGTAAATTAGTGTGAAAGAGCGGGAAAGTTTGAGAACCGCACAGTTGTAGGTTCGTTTGATATTTGCAAGGCTATTACAGTAAGTTTGGAACGGCAGCTGTTATAGTTGATTGTTGCTGCCAGCCGAAGTGGTAACTGTGCTGTTAGTTCCTTTGGGTGGAGAAGAACTAATTTCTTGTGCTCATTAAACATTTTCATTTGAAGGATTCGACAGCTGCATAAATCGAGGCCGAGTTGAATGAGAGGCCCCTGTGAGTTCTGAACCAGCACTGAAGACCTTTCACCTTCGGATCGATGAGTTTAAACGTGGTCGGAGAAGCACGCTCGCCGCGCGGCAGTAGCCGAGCGGTCTGGAGTGCCACGTCGTGGGTCGCGCGGCCTCCCGCGTCGGAGGTTCGAATACTCCCTCGGGCATCGATGTGTGTTTTGTCCTTAGGTTAGTTTAACTTAGATTAGTTAGTTTGTAGACTACGGACTGATAACCGACGTAGTTTGGTCGCAAAGAATTAAAAACATTTTATTTTTTAATTTGAAGCACGCTCCGGTTGGCCCGTTGAAGACACCATGGATAAGATGCATGTTATGGTAATGGAGGATCGAAGATTAAAACTTCGCGGGATAGCTTACATTATAGGCATCTCAACTGAACAAGTGCATTACATCGTCCACGAAATTTAAAAATGTTCGAATGTTTGTAAATCAATCGGATCAAACTGCGTGGTCGTCAGTCCGTAACTTACGAACTACTGAAACTAAGGTAAACTAACCTAAGGGTAACACATACAACCGTGCCCGAGGGAGGACTGGATCCTCCGACGGCGAGGAACCGTGCGCTCCGCAGCGAGGCGCCTCGACCGCTCGACTGCTCGACTGCTCGACTGGTCCACCGCGGCCACGGAGCAGCCCTGTGCGCGACGGTGCCGCGCCTGCTCGCTGTGTGCCAGCAACGGAAACGAAAGAGAATTTCTGCTCAGAATCTCAGACTGCCCAGCCGCAGTCCACAGGACTTCAGTCCAAGCAGTGGACGGAGAGTGGGCAGAGTGCACCAGAGAGGCGAAGACTGTTCCGCCAGCTGGAGAGCTGACGGCCGCTGTCTCTTGGGATTCCCAGGGTAAAATCCTGATAGACTGAAAAAAGGTAGATCCGTAACTGGGACCTATTACGCTGCACTGCTGGATCGTTTGAAACGGGAGCTTATTGAAAAATGTCAATGATTGGCACGGAAGAAAGTGCTGTTTCATCAGGACAATGTTCCAGCCCACTCAGCTGCTATCGCAGTGGCAAAAGTGCACCACTTGGGATTCGAAGTGGTTCCTCACCCGCCTTGTTCACCGGACTTAGCTCCCAGTGACTTCTCCTTATTCCCAAATTTGAAAATTTGGCTCGGTGAGAAGAAATTTTCATCGGTTAGGGAAGTGTCCGCCGCTATGGCAGACTATTTTGCAGGGTTTGACAATGTCTACATCGCCGATCGATTGAAAAAGTTGGAAACTCGCTGGACCAAGTGACATGACATAAAAAGCCATCTCTGGTACTACATTCATTAATATTCCCCCATTACGAAGGTGACAAAAATATTTTGTGCAGAAAAACTTACTATCTTTGTTAATAAATTTAAAAAAGTACTTCTCGAAACATATAAAATGAATAAAGTAGATTTTAGTACAGTTGACTCTAATAGCATCACGTAACATGGAGTATAAATGTTAAGGTACTCCATCAAATAGTTTTTTTTGTTCAGAAATAGGTGAAACACTTGCCTGAAGCGGCTTGGGCGTGGCCTCCCCTCCCCTCCACAGCGGCAGAAGTGGGCGGGGCCCGCTGGCCACGTGACTGCTTGGAGCAGCGGGCGGCCGCGCTCGCCTCCGCGCCTCGTGCTGGTTCGTTCAGTCGCAACAAGTGACAAATAAGAGTCGCGAGCAGCAGCTGAGAGGGCAGCATTTGACATTCCGCATTGTGCTACCTGTTGGCCAACGTGCACCCATGTGGTCGAATGAATAAACAGATAATTTGCTTTGGGAAAATGTTGTCACTATTTTACCTTTTGGCAGGACTTACATGATTGGCCTAAATATGATATTATACATCGTGACCTGAAAAGTTTTGTTGTAAAGCCAAGGTTAGTATATATATTAGCTTGAAAGATGATAATTTGGTTGATAGTCGATAAAGACAACGAATGTGAATGCTAAATAAAGATTGTGTTACGGACTTGATGCCTGTTTAAAATCATTTTTCAACATAAAACGGACAACTACAACGTGAATTCAGAATACGTATCTTCCATTGTAAATCCGGTTTCGACGGTTATTTTGATGTGCAATATACATTTACATATCGTAAATCAAATTAAAACAAAATTCCAATGGGGTTGGATCAAGTGACCAACTATGTAAGTTTACGAAATATTTAACAGTAGGCCTACTCTATTTCATCAGTGTGAACTGTGTTACGTCTACGATATAGGAGTAAACTTCTACGTTCCAGGATATGGTAAACATTTTACACTTGAAGATACGAACGTTTTTCGCGTAATGAAAAGTTTTATGTTATGAGATTTGTTTTAGGTTTAGGAATGTTGTTTTCCGCCTTTATCCTTGTAGTGCGCTCCCGCCTGTGACGACATGAGTTAACGCATACGTGTGGTATCGGGTCGTTCACTATTGATAACACTTTTTTTATTGTAGTTGTGGAATAGTGTGCTTCTTTTGATAACGACCGGTGAATGATCTTAGAAATCTAAATAACACAGATTGAGGGAATAATATGTTGTTTATCATAAAATAAATAATTAGGTTTGTTCTTAATCTCTTGTTGTAAGTTATCTTGTGTTTAACCTTGTAAAGTCAGTAAAAAATTTATTAAGATAAGTGAAGATTTTGTTGGCAACATTAGCACACTATGTCGGCACTGTCATAAATATAACGCAAGCTTTCAATAGTAGTCAGTTGGTAGAATATTTGATGGCACCTGTGGGTTTGAAAGCGATTGTTGAGCCCGCAGTGAAGTAAATGTCTCTAAAGGACGTAGTATTAAGAGGTCCAGATCACTGCTATAATTAATAGTTTACTGTTTACATAACAGCTGCTTCAGCAGTTTGCCATTTTCAAGTGACTGCGATTATGTAAGAATAACATAAATTACTTTTGTGCATTGTAAATGACGAGTTACATACGTAAATTTTTTTTTACTTACAGCTGTGATGATATAGCTGACATAACTATTATTATATAATCGTACCTTATAGCAGTATGTTATTTGCATTTAGCTGCTTTATTTTTTGACAGAATTCGTATAAAATTTAAATACATACCCACAATATATTTGGGTAAAAGTTCCACCAAAATCAACGAATTCTTTAAAAACCCAAGAATGAAATTCGCCTTTCACACCAACAACGATTTAAGAACAAAACTACATTTGGCAACTGTCAGAAATTCTCCATCCCAGGCATCAGGAATCTACAAAATAACGTGTAACAATTGCTATAGCTTTTATCTGCGTCACGGGACGTAATTTCATCACAGTATTTCGCGAACACATCAGAATATGCGAAAAGAAAATGTCAAGTTTTTATATACACCTTAAAAATGAAAACCATTCAACTCAAAACATCGGGAGTGCGCTGACGATTTTACATAAAGTTCTAAATGGACCAGTAAGAATGTTTTGGAAGAGGTCGAGATATACATTCACCCAAAAAATTATCTAGACAAAGTGCGTAATGAACACACTGATTTTAAACATAAAAATTATCTAGTTAACTTTATTGACTTCATCGACGAAAAAACCTCAGTAGATAACAACAAAGCAAAGTTAGCTATTATAAATAGCTAATAAAATAACCCTCTGACCTATTAAACATCTCTGGTTGTCAAACATATTGGCAAACTGTTAAATTTAAAAACACAAAAAAGAAATTAAAATCTAATTAACATGTCAGGCTGCAAAAAATAAAGCAGCTTAATGCAAATAATATACTGCTATAAGGTATGATTATATAATAACAGTAATGCCAGATGTTATATATGACGCTAGACCACCATAGCTGTAAGTAAAAAAAAAAAAAAAAAAAAAAAAAAAATAATAATATTACGTATATAACTCGTCATTTACAAAAAGTAATTTATGTTATTCTTTCATAATCGTAGGCACTTTAAAATGGCAAACTGCTGAAACAGCTGTTGTGTAAAAATAAACTGCGAATTATAACAGTGATCTGGACTTCTTAATAGGAAAACAGAATATTCAGAAATCACTCACGTGTATTTCACATTTACTTATCTTTCTTTCAAATTGGTGAGTTATACGACAAAATGTTAGAAAAATCTGTTCATGCATTTCGCAGGCAGGGTCGTAGCACTTTCGTTGTACTGGCACAGTTCCTGTAATCTTGTCGAATACTTCTGTAAGGTAGGCTATAGGCCTACTCGTATATTTTTGTTAGATTCTACTTGTGAATAGCCACAGTTTTCACTATACATTTCACACCAGATATTTAAATAGCTTAAAAGATTATTTCACGTTTTCGGAGATGTAAATAGTGGTCGAATAATACGAACGTTATATGGAAATGGAACATCTATATTCTTCATTTGTATATATTTAGACGTAGGACGATGAATCTGTTATGGATGCATCTAAAATGTTCAGTACATATACCGCTTGAAACTCTGTTCAATTTTTTATTACTTTCTTTTAGTTCCCCATTACTTCCTTTTACTTCTCCTCAGGGGCTCAGCATTAATTTGCTGAGCACGGGCTTGGCTGTGTCGCGCCAACAGTCCGCTACACCGTAAGCTCTGTGCGTGCTTCAACGACCATCGTTCGGCGTGACGGTGGAACGTTGCACGCGTTGTACGCAGCGAAAGTTACTTTACGTACCTTGTAAGTCTGGCGACTGATGACCGGAGTAGTTTAGTCCTATAGATTGTTTTCGTTTTAGGTCTGATTTATCGTATTTTAATACGGCGATGTCTCTCTAGGTAGTTGGGTACTAACAAACCGTGTTCCCATACACAGGAAAACGTTCGTGAAAGGAATTTATCAAATAGATCTCATTGCGTTTCCTTTAATGGGAGACAGTGGAAGAAATAATGAAAAAATAAAAAATTTTCATTTGCTTATTTGACAGTATACATAATTGAGATTATTATCCCAAATTGTTTCCTTGAAATTCGAACTACAAATGGTATAAAAAAATAAAACCTTAAGCAGTGTTAATGCGCTGACTGTGTTTTAGGTTTTATTCGCGCAGCGGGCTTTTATCACAAGCTTTAACGGTGGGTTCGTATGCATGATCTTCAGGCATACAACGCTTATAGTTTTAATCTGTTGTCACTTATGTCTTGTCAAACCCTTTTCCGACTGGCAGTTGTATAGAATGTGCAGAATGGCTGGCTCATCCATTATTATCGTAGTGATCAGCCAGCCAACAACATCTGCTGTGATTTTTAGTTGATTATTTGTTCCACCACTACTGTGGTTCCCTTTTCCTTTTTATGTTGCAATTATGACCAACACTGTCTTCCTGTACGTCTTTTGTACTAGTTGCAGGGCGCTTATTTTAATCATACATGAAACCCTGCGATCTCTTAGCTGGGAACAGGGGACTGATGACCAAGCAGTTTAGTCCCCTTTAAACCCCCAACACCAACCAATGTTAATGCGCCAAACCCACCTTTCAAGATACCGAAATGAAAGTTTCAATACTCTTATTTGAAAGAGATGTCCAAAGACCGTGTTTGTTTCCAATGTCCGAGGACTGTGTTCGTTTCCAATTTGGTAGTAAGATTAATGCTTAGGAAGCTGAAGTACTGTTTAATGATCGGAATGTAACAAGACTTCACATTCACAGGAAGTTATGATTCTTGCATAATTTGCCTTAGAACCTAGAAATAAGGCTTTAGAAGTCTGTGATTTTCAAATACAACACAGCAGTGTTATAATGAAGGCTGTGGAGCCATTTTGTGGTCTAAGCAGTGTGGTTTACAAGGCTATGGAGTCTTTGCTGAGCACATACTGCAGATGTTCGATGAGTAATGAATCGTGAAGGCAGAGACTTCAATACTGGATATAGAAGAAATTGCTAGGCAGAGGATCAGACGAGCTAAAAAACTCTGAAGAGGATGATGAAGAACTGGAATATGGATTTTTTTTTTTTTTTTTTTTTTTTTTTTTTTTTAATTATTCACCCAAACTTTGAAGCGATGCAACTTCAGGTTTTCTCTTTTGAGGAACACATATAACGAAACTACTGGAAGGATTGACATGAAATTTGGCACACCTGTTCTTTTACGTGAAATCAATATTTAACTGGAACTCAATTGTAATCTATACATTGTAAACAGTTTCATGGTTGATAATACATTGCAAAAATTTGTAATAGTTCTGGCTTAAAGCCCTGATATTAAGATGGAAGTATTGCTTCAGTGCAGCCGGTTAGGACCAGTAGGCGACAGATGGTAAGAGCTGGTGAGAGCCACGGCAGGTGGTACGACAGGTCGGGTGTGCCGCGGCGCGCCCCGCAGCGCAGCCCTGCGCGCCAGCTCCAGAGGCGCACTCGCCGCGCCGCGCCGCTCACCTGTCAGTCGGTTCAGTGGGAACCGCGCCCCGAGTCTCCAGGTCCGCTCACTGCGCAGACGCGAGGGACCTCTTCGCACCTCGCACGAAGACAGTATGACTGTCTCAGCGGCCAATCGGCGGTCGCGACATACAACTAGTGGCGCAAGGACACTAGCCGCCGCGGCCTTAAGTATCCGCACCACGGCTGAGACCGGCGCCTTCTGACACCGCGGACCACGAGGGAGCACCGCCGCAGCCGCAGCCGCAGCCGCAGCCGGACCGTCGCCGAAGCCACGCCACGCCTCCGCTACGCCTGGCCACCGACTGCCGGACTCTGCCGCTGCCGCTTCCTGCCGAGGTCCCCAAGCAGAGGACACCGAACTTCGAGGAACCTCTACTTTGTACGAGAGTCAGAAATAATTATCAGGAAGACTTGCTTCTAGGTAATTATTTTAGTCTATCCAAAGAAGTTGTGTTTATTTTTGGTTATTGGTAATTGAAATATTATTTTTCATTGTACTGTGGAAGTTAAGTAGAGAATACATTCGGAATTATAAAGAGATACAGATCATCTCGTGTATCTGTTGTATATAACAGGGTTCTGATGGGAAGAGCGCTGGCAAGTCTCCCCGAATTCTAGGGAAGTCCCCGAGCGGCAGGCAGTGGACGCCGACTGGCGGTCGCGCGCCAGAACGCGATCATATTTTTATTTATACTTTATAAACCAATAATTTATTCAATGTCAAACTCAATTTAGAAAACGCCTCAAGGCTAAGCTATGGCCTGAGTAGGTAAAACATATTAACAATTGCTAATTCAATAAACTAAATAACTAATTGAAGACGGACGATGCACGGCGACCATGTCTACAGGCCAAATTGGGGGGCGAAGGCGGCCTTGCATCGGGCCGCCACACTTCAGTTCAGTACACGCACTCGGAGGAGTAACATGCATACGTAGACGGTCGTCAGACATTGTTCAATCATCCTAGATCAAGCCTAAATGACTTTACTTTCAGTTTAGACAATGTGTGTCAAGTGGATATTATTATGCAGTTTACTGGTTTTCTGCTTGATTTAAATGTATCAGTTGCCATCCCGATTCCCGAGGATTTTCAGTTGTAAATTGTGCGTAAAAATGTTCGAATCCAAAATAGCACAGAAAATAATACCATTAATTTACCAAAAAGTTACTGTAGTTAATCATACATTTATTACATTATCGTAATATACAAATCCAAGTTTGCTGGTAACAATATTTATTCAGCTTGTGCAAATTGACTCCACTACAAGCTTGTTTCGGCTTATGCCCTTTTTCAAGTGGACGTTTAAGTTGGATTGACGTACATAAAGCATATTAGAGTTAGTGTCTTTTTGTGACGAGATGATATAGACACGTTTTATATCGTTAATTTTTTTTGTCAGATAAAGAACACAGTAAATAGTGTCTATATCTGTCAAATAAAGAAATTAACGAGGTAAAACGTGACTATACCATCTTGTCACAAAAAAGACACTAACTCTAATATGCTTTATGGACGTCAGTCCAAATTAAACGTCCACTTGAAAATGGCATAAGCCGAAACAAGCTTGTAGTGGAGTCCATTTGCACAAGCTTAATAAATATTGTTAGCAGCAGACTTGGATTTCTATATTACGATAATGTCATATTTTGACCTTGTGTATTCTGCGGGCCCAGTACATTTATTACTTATGAACGACCTTTTACTAAAGACGACACAAACCTCCATGCCCGAGGGGGGATTCTAACCCCCGACCGTAGCGGCCGTGCAGACTGTGACCCGCGCGCCGCAGATCGCTCGGTCGCTGCGGGCGGCCCGTGACACTCTGTCTCCTGTATCGCGACGATATAAAACGAGCTGGCCTTCTCTGAACTTTCCCTGAATATCCTCAGACAGTTCCATTTAGTGAGGATCCCACAATGCGCAGAAATACTCCGACATAGAATGCACAAATGTTGAGTAGGCGGTTTCTTCAGTAGAACTGTCGATCTCCTAAGTGTTTTCCCAATGAAATACAGCGTCTGATTCGCTTACCCTACGATATTTCCTGAGCGTTCTATCCAATTAAAATTGTTCGTAATTGGAATTCCTACGCATTCAGTTCAATTTACGGCCTTTAATTAACTAATTTCTTTTAGTGTTAGTATGCATGACTTCAGAATTTTCGTTAGTTATATTGATTTGCAAATTTTTGCACGATGCAGATATATCTAAATCGCTTTCAGTTATTTTTGATCGTCTGATCAGATTGCACTTAATCATGGGCGTAGCCAGAGGGGTTCAAACCCCTCCCGAAATTTTGACAAGCTGATAAGAAAGGAACAGAAATGGTCTTAAAACAGACTGCAAAGTGGTCTTCATGTTAAGTTACCGCGTTTTTGAAATTGCAAGGAACGGATAGTGTAGGCACTGTGATGATCGGATTTCTTTTCTCTTTTAATAATCATCACGGAAGAAATCAGCTACCCTTGCGTCATTTTATCAACTTTTTGTTAGTGCTCTACTCCTTATGAAGGTTATCATGTTTGTCAAAAGTCCATAATTGACGGCAAGAACTAGAAGCGGAGTGTACTATGGATGGGTCCTGATGCTACGATTAATGAACCTTACATCACAAAACTGAACTGTTTCTTTACGTTCCAGTTTATGTTAGAGAGAAGTAAAGAATTCACTTGCATCGCTTTTTAACTCGTCAGAATGTGCTGCAAGTAGTAGAACCCATCGCAATTCTAGGAAAAGAATCCAGAGTGATAAACTGATTACCGAAAACACCTGAATGAGCCAGCCTGAACGCAGACCTAGAATTTCATGATTTTTCTACATAGTTAAATTCTCCAACTTTATTTACGTGTGAATAAAACGTACAGAATATCTCATTTCTCTACCAAGAAATCACAAAATAATAAACTACTTTTATTTAGTTTTATCGTAAATTATGGACAAAAACGAGCAAGAAGCGATGAAAAGGATGTGTAACAAGGAAAGTCAGTTTACGTTGTGTCAGTCACAGAGATCTCGCCTCCTGAAACTCACAGTCACGCGGTGTGCTCACTCCCCCCCCCCCCCCGCTCTCCCCGCCCCCATCGTCTCCCTCCCCCCTCCCTCTCTCTTCATCCCTCTCTCCTCTTCCCCTTCTTTCTCTGTCTCTCTCTTTCTTTCCCTCTCTCACGCCTCACTTTCTCTCATATTTTTGTCACGCTGTCCCAGTGCCCCCCCTCCCCTAAATCCGTCCTTGCTAAGCCGCATTCACAATTAATTCTGTAAACACCTGCCTTACGCAGCCCGAGATCATGTTTGATCAAGCCTACCAGTTCTGCTGTTTTGGCTGGCGCACGGGAAATCACCTCAACCTTATGTTTCTGTAAAAATTTTGACGTTATATTACCTACATGCGGATAGAAGGCCAATGATCTTGGAGACTCAGTAGTATCATCACTTTGCTTTCGTTGTTTCCGTTGGTACTTTCTCAGTGCTTTACGAATCTCGTGTACAGAATATTCATTTTCTTCAAACACGAGTTGAAATGTTTGTAAACCTATGTTACTTAACTATTCTGGCTATCAGTCCCCAGGCTTAGAAATTACCTAAATTAACTTATGCTAAGGACAAGAACTACACCTACCCCCGATAAGGACTCGAACCTCCGACAGCGAGCAGCCTGGAAACGCTCGGCCACTCACGATTTGTAGACTGCGCAACATGTGGCGTGTGCCGTGTACACCGCTTACTTAAGAAAGGCGATGACAGCTATCTGCCTGGAGATACAGGTCCGTATGCGTATCTTCCCTACATCTACACGCGTACTCCGCAATCTACCGTAAAGTGCGTGGCGGAGGGTACATTGTACCACTACCAGGCGTTTCTTTTCCTAATCCACGCCCAGCTATAACGAGGGAAGAAATATTCAAATGTTTGTATAGTTAATGGGACTAAACTACGGGATCATCAGTCCCTAAACTTACAAACTACTTATGAACTACTGACGAACTAGGACGGCACAAATATCCATGCCCGAGGGGGATTCGAATCCCCGACCGTAGTGGCCGTTCAGACCGTGACTGGAGCGCCTCAGTCCCCTCGGCCACCGCGGCCGGCACGAGGGAAGAAATAATGTCTATACGCCTCTGTCCGAGCCCAAATTTGTCTTGTCTTTGTGATCTTTACACAAAATGTAAGTAGGCGGTAGGAAGCTCGTTCTACACTCAGCTTCAAATTCCGGCCCTCTAAATTTCCTCAACAGAATTTCTCGTGAAGAACGTCATCTTTCCTCTATCGATCCCCATTTGAATTCCCTGAGCATTTACGTGACACTGGCGCATTGGTCGAACCTACCTGTAACGAACACAGCTGCTCGCCTCTGATCTTCTTCCGTGTCTTTCTTTAGACTGATCAGTTGTGGGTTACACACACTTGAGCAACACTCATGACGTTGTCGTACATCTTTACAGATGAAATATATCTTCCCAAAATTCTCCCAATAAACCGAAGTCGGCTGTCCGCCTTACACAACTGCCCTTACATGTTCGTTCCATTTCATGTCGCTCTGCAATGTTACGCCTAGATATTTGAAAGACGCGACTGCATCAAGAAGCTCAATACTAATGCTGTATTCGAACATTCTGGGATAGTTTTTCCTACTCTTGTGCATCACCTTACATTTTTTCCACATCTAGAGCTAACTGCCATTCTTCACAACTTGAAATTTCCTGTATTTTATTACAGAACGAATGACCGAGAGAACCATCCTCCCTTCACTATCTAGCACATCTAGGAAGGACAAACAGCCAAGGGGCGTATTGCGTAGTGAGCAGTGAAACCGGGCTCTACGCCCGACATTATTTTAATCAACAAATTCGCCGGGAAAAATTTTTAAGTACACAATAGTAACGCTGATAGGAGAAAGAAAACTGTAAGTTTCACTAAAAACCGAGGCTGATGAAACAGTGTTTGTGTTATATGAATAGCTATTCTAACTTTATATCACACAGTTGCCCATGGAACTGTTATCAGTCGCTGCACTGATTAACTTGAAGTGCAACTTTCCTAACAGCCTTAATGTTATGCGAGTGCCAGACCGCAGAACTTTAGGTCGTAAAAGGAGAATCCAAGGTGCCTAAAATAGGCGCTTTCGTTACGTCATTTAGTCCAAATAAAATCTAAAATAGGCCCTAGTAAGCATTCATAAGGGGAATCAAACATAATGTAAAATATGTAATGTTGACTCATGAGCAAAGTTTTATTGGTTTAAAATAAGGAAAATGAAAACTTACACAGTTCCTCGACACTTCACACAACATAGTGATCAAATCGATATCAAACGTTAAAGTTTTTCGAATATAAAAATACAATCAAATATCATGTAATTACACCAATATGCTGCTTCAGAGTTTGTCATCATAGTGTTGCTGTGGATCCACTTGGGCACAAATCGCCGTCGTCAGACAGTGACCACGTGGCAGCCTTGGGTTGACAGCCAGAGCCGCACTCAGGCGCCCTCCGCCCCCAGACAGTTGACACACGCCCATAAAACAAAATGGCTATTTTTCTATTAATTTGCAAATATACGCGAATAGTTCATAAA